>CM029601.1:67358984-67958984 GCA_017311375.1 Mytilus coruscus
ACAATGCTATACTGAGCAGAACCATTTACGACACTTTAGAGACAAAAGGTCAACAATTTTCATCATCTGTACCTATGTTTAAAGAAAGGAAGACAACATTTAAACGTAAGGAAAATGCAAAATTATGTCATCTTGTGTTGTTGAAATCAACCGTCCTTGCACGGGATACGAACCGTTACCCCTTTCATTGCATTGCTATCTGCATTGTGAGCGAGTGCCTTTTTTTTATCATTAATAAAATTTTTATTACATATTAACATACTGTCACCATGAGACATCCCTCATTGGTGAGAATTTTTCTATATACAGAGTTGTTAGTAGTTATCCTCCTACATTTGTAAAATTAAAATACATCTAGATGATATACGTTTAAAAGTTAAAAATGTATAGCATATATGTATTTATTTTATGGTGATTCATTTTTCAAAAAGTGTATATGAATTGACGGTGGAGAAATTGAATACAAATTATATATTGAAAGCGAGACAACTCAAAATATTTTCAAAAGTCGAACACACCTAAGTGCGATCGATAATTTTACATTGAATGCGATCTTTTGTTCTAACAACCAATCAAATTGAAGTAACTGTCTAGACAAACAAAACTATGTTGTCATTTTGAATATCCAATAAAGTGTTATTGTATAAAAATACTTGTAAAATAATTGTCTTTGTTGTGTCATTTTATACTACATGTATGCGTATTCAATGTATTTTTAATTGTGTACTTGAATAGACGAAGTGCATCTATGTCTTTGTCATGAAAAACTTTTAAATTCCGTGTTTTGAATATGCAAAGTCGGGCTACACTGAGGAAAAAATTTAAAAAGTAAGTATTAATAACTTGTGAACGTTTCAAAAACCCAAGTAAAAATAACTGTTCATAATCAATGGAATTAACCATATCAGGAGGGTAATTGATAAAAATGTTGTGTAATATGTCTTTCAGGTAATCATGAAGTGGTTTGAACTTTTGACAATGTACAAACAGGTGACTAAGATTTTCTATACCCTGGCCGCACGTTTTGCATGTGCCAGTATCTGCCTGACCTATTCTGACCAACTTTTCAAGTGTAAAAATAGCTCGATGGACAATCCTATAGTTTAAACAATGACAATCAGGAGGTAAACAACTCTGATTGACAACCAAATAAAGACTTTTGAAATTGAGAGACGGATATTGCTCCGCCCAATGCTTTTCAGCAGAGGGCGTTTCAAAAAATTTTGACAGAAGAAGGCTGTAAAATAATTTCGTCACAGCACTTCTAAGGTGAATTTCTCTGTCGTTATCTAAACAAATTTTAACAATCGGAGTAATCTCAACATTCAGAGGATTTTCGGATTTTAATAGTTCTTTCCACTCTTCAGGAATACATCGTATAATTTTTCGAAAGCTGTTTTTATTTGTTCTGTTTTTCATCGGAAATTTTGTTTTATTATTTCATCTATTGAATTCGATGTGAAGAAACCCGGCATAAATTCATAGCAAATGTCTTTTATCCGTATCAAGCCTGTTTGAATGAATTTTTCAAACAGAAGCTATGTTATATTTGGATTACAAAACAGCTGATTATTATATACATGCTGCACTTGAAAATCGATTTTGAAATTGGATTTTATTTTATAATACGCGTTTATCATTTCTTGATAATAAAGCTGTTAGTGTTTAATCTGTTTTGAATTTAAATGCGTATAAACAATATCTTGTTTTAAATCCATATTATCGATTTTAGTGATAAAGTAATCAAACGCACCTTTCCAAATTGATTGACATTCAGGATCCAAATATTTTTAAGAAATTTTAATCTAAAGGCTTGCATTTTAGAAAAATATCAGGAATGTTTAATCCACCTTCAAGTTTTGTACCTACTACACTTTGATATTTTACTAAATGTGATTTATTTTGCCAAAGAAACTTGATAACAATTAGACGGATTTCATTTTAACTTTTTCCGGCAATGGACATACAGTTACAGTATAATATAACCTCGACATTATAAGGGAAGTTAAAACTGTAGCTCGACCTGGTAAAGTTAATCTCTTTTATTCCAAAAGAATAAAATTGTTTTTATCTTTTTATTTTATCTTTCCACTTAAGAAGTTCACATAACTCTTTATCCTTTCCAACATATATGCCTAAAACTTTTGTTACATTTTCACATTTTGTATTTGTAATTTATCTAACTCTGAATCAGTAATACTGCCAGAACCTAAACTCATAATTTCAGATTTTGTCTATTAATTTTAGCTCCAGAAGCCTCACTGTACAAATTAAGAACTTTGAAAGTTTCATTTACAGATTTTTATTTGAAGTAAAAATATTTAAGTCATCTGCGTGTTGAAATATTTTAGCATTTACATTTGACTTTAGGATATTAACACTCTGAATATTTTCATTTTTGATTATAGCTTGACCTAATGGTTCTGCCACCAACACATAGAGGAGAGCAGAAACTGGACACCCTTGTTTTATTGAATTATTAAGTTTAACATACTTTGTAAGGAAACCATTACATTTTACACTGCTGTTTACATTGTTATAAAATATTTTAATCCATTGCAAAATTTAGGACCAAAACCAAATTTTTCTAAAACTAAAAACAGATAGTCATGGTCAACTTTATCAAAAGCTTTTCCTGGTCAACTTTTATAAGATAGGCTTCTAAATCATCATTTTCAATTATTTCAATTAGATCTCTTATACTTGATGTAGTGTCTGCAATGTCACGGCCTAATATGCAACATGTTTGAAAACTAGACACTAGTTTCGGCAGAACAAATTTTAATCTATTGGACATTATTCTAGCAATTATTTTGTAGTCTACACAAAGCAAGGATATCGGTCTAAAATTTTTAATAAATTTTATCCCTTTGTTTTTATAAACTAAGTTTATTATACCATGCCGCATGGATCTTGTTAGTATATGTTCTTCTTCTATAACTTTAAAAATTTTAAGAAAAATCTCACCAAACAAATGAAAAAATTTACAAAAGAATTCAACTGTTAATCCATCAGGACCCGGAGATTTATTTTTTGACATGCCAAATAATGACGATTTAATTTCATGTAGAGTTAAATCGGTTTCTAAATTTTCACTGTCTTCATCAGAAACTTTTCAGAAATATATTCCAAAATTTCTTTTGCCTTATCTTTATTTATTACTGTACTAGAGTACAACTCTTTATAAAATTTATGTACTTCTTCTAAAATTTCATCTGTAGTTTTAAAATTTTGCCCTCAGTTGTTTTAATTCTTTTATAGCGTTACTATTTTGTTTATATTTTCAAGTTGCAAAAATATTTAGAACTTTTATCACCGTCTATAGCCCATTGGGCCTTTGAGCGCAAAATTGCACCTTTACAAATTTTATCTTCATATGTTTTAAGTTTTAGTTTCATTTCTTCGAACTTATTTACATCAAAATTTACATTATTTACCGCCATAGACGATAGTTTTTCGTATTCATTTTGAAGCTTGAAATATTCTGACTTTTCAATACGCGATTTATTTTGCGCATAGGATTTTGATAATTGTTTTATTTTAAATTTTAAATTGTCATACCAAATAAGCGGCTCATCATCAAAAAGTCTACAACTTTTTTCTTTTTCAATTAATCGTGAAATTTTTTGAACATAATCCTCGTCATGTAATAACAAATTATTAAATATCTATAACCCTGGGCCTCTCTCAATTTCAGTAAAATCTATATTTAGATTGACAAAAGAGTGGTCACTGAAAGTATTATGTTTATAATACACGTTTTTGACGAATTGTGAATATGCTTTCGGAATAAAAATGTGGTCAATTCTACTTTGAATTAGGACATTTTGAACGATACGACGCCAAGAGAAGGTTCGTGCATTTTGATTTCTCGCTCGCCATACATCATACAAATTAAACATGTCACACATGTTTGTGAGTTCTTTGTATGCTTTATCTTGAATGTGTACTGTTTTACCACAACGATCAAGATTTGACAGAGATGTATTCATATCACCTAGTAAAATTATATTTTCTGTGAGCGAGTGCCTTATCCCCACTGCTACCGGAGAGATCATCATCTAATGGCAATTTAAGATATTTAAACTAACCATGGAAAATGATTAAACTATATGAAATAATTCAGTAAAATTTGAATAAAACAAGGGGTCAGCACATGAAGATGTGTATAGCTTACAACTTAATGGTATTAGGAAAAGTAACTGGGTTTTATAGATCACAAGTCTGCTGCCAATAATTATGCACACTTTAGTAGAATTTGGTAATTTTTCGTTGTTGTACCTTTTTGCATGGACTGGAGTACCAAGTAAGTTCTAGGTATAGCAAATTAGTGATTTTGCCATAACTTTTTTTAAATCAATATATCTTAGATGTGTTTTTGCAAACTATATGTTTTGATAGATGCCAAATCCACTGGAAACGGCTTCAAATTATAGCTAAATCATTGGGAATATGGACTTTTGCTGATTAAGCAAGCGTAAAATCATTTGTTTCTCGGAACAATGCTATACTGAGCAGAACCATTTACGACACTTTAGAGACAAAAGGTCAACAATTTTCATCATCTGTACCTGTGTTTAAAGAAAGGAAGACAACATTTAAACGTAAGGAAAATGCAAAAAATATGTCATCTTGTGTTGTTGGAATCAACCGTCCTTGCACGGGATTCGAACCGTTACCCCTTTCATTGCATTGCTATCTGCATTGCTATCTGCATTGTGAGCAGTGCCTTATCCCCACTGCTACCGGAGAGATCATCATCTAATGGCAATTTAAGATATTTAAACTAACCATGGAAAATGATTAAACTATATGAAATAATTCAGTAAAATTTGAATAAAACAAGGGGTCAGCACATGAAGATGTGTATAGCTTACAGCTTAATGGTATTAGGAAAAGTAACTGGGTTTTATAGATCACAAGTCTGCTGCCAATAATTATGCACACTTTAGTAGAATTTGGTAATTTTTCGTTGTTGTACCTTTTGCATGGACTGGAGTACCAAGTAAGTTCTAGGTATAGTAAATTAGTGATTTTGCCATAACTTTTTTAAATCAATATATCTTAGATGTGTTTTTGCAAACTATATGTTTTGATAGATGCCAAATCCACTGGAAACGGCTTCAAATTATAGCTAAATCATTGGGAATATGGACTTTTGCTGATTAAGCAAGCGTAAAATCATTTGTTTCTCGGAACAATGCTATACTGAGCAGAACCATTTACGACACTTTAGAGACAAAAGGTCAACAATTTTCATCATCTGTACCTATGTTTAAAGAAAGGAAGACAACATTTAAACGTAAGGGAAAATGCAAAAATTATGTCATCTTGTGTTGTTGGAATCAACCGTCCTTGCACGGATTCGAACCGTTACCCCTTTCATTGCATTGCTATCTGCATTGCTATCTGCATTGTGAGCGAGTGCCTTATCCCCACTGCTACCGGAGAGATCATCATCTAATGGCAATTTAAGATATTTAAACTAACCATGGAAAATGATTAAACTATATGAAATAATTCAGTAAAATTTGAATAAAACAAGGGGTCAGCACATGAAGATGTGTATAGCTTACAGCTTAATGGTATTAGGAAAAGTAACTGGGTTTTATAGATCACAAGTCTGCTGCCAATAATTATGCACACTTTAGTAGAATTTGGTAATTTTTCGTTGTTGTACCTTTTGCATGGACTGGAGTACCAAGTAAGTTCTAGGTATAGTAAATTAGTGATTTTGCCATAACTTTTTTTAAATCAATATATCTTAGATGTGTTTTTGCAAACTATATGTTTTGATAGATGCCAAATCCACTGGAAACGGCTTCAAATTATAGCTAAATCATTGGGAATATGGACTTTTGCTGATTAAGCAAGCGTAAAATCATTTGTTTCTCGGAACAATGCTATACTGAGCAGAACCATTTACGACACTTTAGAGACAAAAGGTCAACAATTTTCATCATCTGTACCTATGTTTAAAGAAAGGAAGACAACATTTAAACGTAAGGAAAATGCAAAATTATGTCATCTTGTGTTGTTGAAATCAACCGTCCTTGCACGGGATTCGAACCGTTACCCCCTTTCATTGCATTGCTATCTGCATTGTGAGCGAGTGCCTTATCCCCACTGCTACCGGAGAGATCATCATCTAATGGCAATTTAAGATATTTAAACTAACCATGGAAAATGATTAAACTATATGAAATAATTCAGTAAAATTTGAATAAAACAAGGGGGGTCAGCACATGAAGATGTGTATAGCTTACAGCTTAATGGTATTAGGAAAAGTAACTGGGTTTTATAGATCACAAGTCTGCTGCCAATAATTATGCACACTTTAGTAGAATTTGGTAATTTTTCGTTGTTGTACCTTTTGCATGGACTGGAGTACCAAGTAAGTTCTAGGTATAGTAAATTAGTGATTTTGCCATAACTTTTTTTAAATCAATATATCTTAGATGTGTTTTTGCAAACTATATGTTTTGATAGATGCCAAATCCACTGGAAACGGCTTCAAATTATAGCTAATCATTGGGAATATGGACTTTTGCTGATTAAGCAAGCGTAAAATCATTTGTTTCTCGGAACAATGCTATACTGAGCAGAACCATTTACGACACTTTAGAGACAAAAGGTCAACAATTTTCATCATCTGTACCTATGTTTAAAGAAAGGAAGACAACATTTAAACGTAAGGAAAATGCAAAATTATGTCATCTTGTGTTGTTGAAATCAACCGTCCTTGCACGGATTCGAACCGTTACCCCCTTTCATTGCATTGCTATCTGCATTGTGAGCGAGTGCCTTATCCCCACTGCTACCGGAGAGATCATCATCTAATGGCAATTTAAGATATTTAAACTAACCATGGAAAATGATTAAACTATATGAAATAATTCAGTAAAATTTGAATAAAACAAGGGGGGTCAGCACATGAAGATGTGTATAGCTTACAGCTTAATGGTATTAGGAAAAGTAACTGGGTTTTATAGATCACAAGTCTGCTGCCAATAATTATGCACACTTTAGTAGAATTTGGTAATTTTTTCGTTGTTGTACCTTTTTGCATGGACTGGAGTACCAAGTAAGTTCTAGGTATAGTAAATTAGTGATTTTGCCATAACTTTTTTTTTAAATCAATATATCTTAGATGTGTTTTTTTGCAAACTATATGTTTTGATAGATGCCAAATCCACTGGAAACGGCTTCAAATTATAGCTAAATCATTGGGAATATGGACTTTTGCTGATTAAGCAAGCGTAAAATCATTTGTTTCTCGGAACAATGCTATACTGAGCAGAACCATTTACGACACTTTAGAGACAAAAGGTCAACAATTTTCATCATCTGTACCTATGTTTAAAGAAAGGAAGACAACATTTAAACGTAAGGGAAAATGCAAAAATTATGTCATCTTGTGTTGTTGAAATCAACCGTCCTTGCACGGGATTCGAACCGTTACCCCCTTTCATTGCATTGCTATCTGCATTGTGAGCGAGTGCCTTATCCCCACTGCTACCGGAGAGATCATCATCTAATGGCAATTTAAGATATTTAAACTAACCATGGAAAATGATTAAACTATATGAAATAATTCAGTAAAATTTGAATAAAACAAGGGGGGTCAGCACATGAAGATGTGTATAGCTTACAGCTTAATGGTATTAGGAAAAGTAACTGGGTTTTATAGATCACAAGTCTGCTGCCAATAATTATGCACACTTTAGTAGAATTTGGTAATTTTTTCGTTGTTGTACCTTTTTGCATGGACTGGAGTACCAAGTAAGTTCTAGGTATAGTAAATTAGTGATTTTGCCATAACTTTTTTAAATCAATATATCTTAGATGTGTTTTTGCAAACTATATGTTTTGATAGATGCCAAATCCACTGGAAACGGCTTCAAATTATAGCTAAATCATTGGGAATATGGACTTTTTGCTGATTAAGCAAGCGTAAAATCATTTGTTTCTCGGAACAATGCTATACTGAGCAGAACCATTTACGACACTTTAGAGACAAAAGGTCAACAATTTTCATCATCTGTACCTATGTTTAAAGAAAGGAAGACAACATTTAAACGTAAGGGAAAATGCAAAAATTATGTCATCTTGTGTTGTTGAAATCAACCGTCCTTGCACGGATTCGAACCGTTACCCCTTTCATTGCATTGCTATCTGCATTGCTATCTGCATTGTGAGCGAGTGCCTTATCCCCACTGCTACCGGAGAGATCATCATCTAATGGCAATTTAAGATATTTAAACTAACCATGGAAAATGATTAAACTATATGAAATAATTCAGTAAAATTTGAATAAAACAAGGGGGATCAGCACATGAAGATGTGTATAGCTTACAGCTTAATGGTATTAGGAAAAGTAACTGGGTTTTATAGATCACAAGTCTGCTGCCAATAATTATGCACACTTTAGTAGAATTTGGTAATTTTTCGTTGTTGTACCTTTTGCATGGACTGGAGTACCAAGTAAGTTCTAGGTATAGTAAATTAGTGATTTTGCCATAACTTTTTTTAAATCAATATATCTTAGATGTGTTTTTGCAAACTATATGTTTTGATAGATGCCAAATCCACTGGAAACGGCTTCAAATTATAGCTAAATGATTGGGAATATGGACTTTTTGCTGATTAAGCAAGCGTAAAATCATTTGTTTCTCGGAACAATGCTATACTGAGCAGAACCATTTACGACACTTTAGAGACAAAAGGTCAACAATTTTCATCATCTGTACCTATGTTTAAAGAAAGGAAGACAACATTTAAACGTAAGGAAAATGCAAAATTATGTCATCTTGTGTTGTTGGAATCAACCGTCCTTGCACGGGATTCGAATCCTTGCACGGATTCGAACCGTTACCCCTTTCATTGCATTGCTATCTGCATTGCTATCTGTCTGCATTGTGAGCGAGTGCCTTATCCCCACTGCTACCGGAGAGATCATCATCTAATGGCAATTTAAGATATTTAAACTAACCATGGAAAATGATTAAACTATATGAAATAATTCAGTAAAATTTGAATAAAACAAGGGGTCAGCACATGAAGATGTGTATAGCTTACAGCTTAATGGTATTAGGAAAAGTAACTGGGTTTTATAGATCACAAGTCTGCTGCCAATAATTATGCACACTTTAGTAGAATTTGGTAATTTTTCGTTGTTGTACCTTTTGCATGGACTGGAGTACCAAGTAAGTTCTAGGTATAGTAAATTAGTGATTTTGCCATAACTTTTTTTAAATCAATATATCTTAGATGTGTTTTTGCAAACTATATGTTTTGATAGATGCCAAATCCACTGGAAACGGCTTCAAATTATAGCTAAATCATTGGGAATATGGACTTTTGCTGATTAAGCAAGCGTAAAATCATTTGTTTCTCGGAACAATGCTATACTGAGCAGAACCATTTACGACACTTTAGAGACAAAGGTCAACAATTTTCATCATCTGTACCTATGTTTAAAGAAAGGAAGACAACATTTAAACGTAAGGAAAATGCAAAATTATGTTATCTTGTGTTGTTGAAATCAACCGTCCTTGCACGGGATTCGAACCGTTACCCCTTTCATTGCATTGCTATCTGCATTGTGAGCGAGTGCCTTATCCCCACTGCTACCGGAGAGATCATCATCTAATGGCAATTTAAGATATTTAAACTAGCCATGGAAAATGATTAAACTATATGAAATAATTCAGTAAAATTTGAATAAAACAAGGGGTCAGCACATGGAGATGTGTATAGCTTACAGCTTAATGGTATTAGGAAAAGTAACTGGGTTTTATAGATCACAAGTCTGCTGCCAATAATTATGCACACTTTAGTAGAATTTGGTAATTTTTCGTTGTTGTACCTTTTGCATGGACTGGAGTACCAAGTAAGTTCTAGGTATAGTAAATTATTGATTTTACCATAACTTTTTTTAAATCAATATATCTTAGATGTGTTTTTTTGCAAACTATATGTTTTGATAGATGCCAAATCCACTGGAAACGGCTTCAAATTATAGCTAAATCATTGGGAATATGGATTTTATGCTGATTAAGCAAGCGTAAAATCATTTGTTTCTCGGAACAATGCTATACTGAGCAGAACCATTTACGACACTTTAGAGACAAAAGGTCAACAATTTTCATCATCTGTACCTATGTTTAAAGAAAGGAAGACAACATTTAAACGTAAGGGAAAATGCAAAAATTATGTCATCTTGTGTTGTTGAAATCAACCGTCCTTGCACGGGATTCGAACCGTTACCCCCTTTCATTGCATTGCTATCTGCATTGTGAGCGAGTGCCTTATCCCCACTGCTACCGGAGAGATCATCATCTAATGGCAATTTAAGATATTTAAACTAACCATGGAAAATGATTAAACTATATGAAATAATTCAGTAAAATTTGAATAAAACAAGGGGGGTCAGCACATGAAGATGTGTATAGCTTACAGCTTAATGGTATTAGGAAAAGTAACTGGGTTTTATAGATCACAAGTCTGCTGCCAATAATTATGCACACTTTAGAATTTGGTAATTTTTTCGTTGTTGTACCTTTTTGCATGGACTGGAGTACCAAGTAAGTTCTAGGTAAAGTAAATTAGTGATTTTGCCATAACTTTTTTTTTTAAATCAATATATCTTAGATGTGTTTTTTGCAAACTATATGTTTTGATAGATGCCATATCCACTGGAAACGGCTTCAAATTATAGCTAAATCATTGGGAATATGGACTTTTTGCTGATTAAGCAAGCGTAAAATCATTGGTTTCTAGGAACAATGCTATACTGAGCAGAACCTTTTACGACACTTTAGAGACAAAAGGTCAACAATTTTCATCATCTGTACCTATGTTTAAAGAAAGGAAGACAACATTTAAACGTAAGGGAAAATGCAAAAATTATGTCATCTTGTGTTTTTGAAATCAACCGTCCTTGCACGGGATTCGAACCGATACCCCCTTTCATTGCATTGCTATCTGCATTGTGAGCGAGTGCCTTTTTTATCTTTATTAAAATAAGACATCATATTATACACATTAAAATACATAAAAGAATATCACAAGTGTCAATATCAATTCAAAATGTCTATAACATTCAATTTCAAGCTTCTGTATAAATGTCTACATGACACAATCAGCTTAAATTATATTCAAATTTCTACAATTTAAATATTATATCATCATCTACTTCTTTAACCAGAGGATTATCAAGCAAAATTTCTTTTCAAATAAAAATGCATTTTATATTTTTGACACATATACACATAAAATAGATGACATAATGTTTCAGTGTGTACTTGAAAAATTGAACTAAATTAACATTTGTTTTGCCATTCATAATAATATTCCTTCTTCTAAATATACAATATCTTGCAGTTGAAAGCAGAAAGTTAACAAAACTGTCATTAACACCTTTCATTTTCCAATTTAACCCAAATAGTAGCAAATGTTCACTCTGTACACCACTTATTCTGTCAGAATCACAATTTTCAAATAATTTGACAAACAATTCAGACAAATAGTTATGAAATTCTAAAAGTTCATCACAGTTTATAAACATATGTACTAGATCTTCAATTTCACTACCACAAACATCACATAAATCATCATCAGACCATCCAATTCTTTTGAATTTACTTTTGGTAAATATACAATTATGAAGTATTTTGTAATCTAGCTCAATAAACTTTGCAGGTTTCCAGAATAAATTTACATTACACCAGATTTTACTAAAGTCATTATCATCAATATTGAACAGTGTTTTCCACATTTCAATACCACAGGGATCTTTACAAATATCATCTAATAAACAATTATACAGCTTTTTAACAGTACACAATGGTAACTCAAATGGTACATGATTAATAATTACAGAAATGTCTATTGTTCTTTTTGCATTCCTATAATGCAATTCACTTTGCACGGTCTGCTTCCAGTCATCAGGAATTGCACAAATTAAACAATGATAACGATCAATCACATTCTTTACATTTGAATTTTCAAATACATTTTGTATTATTTCAACAATAGCACAATCAGGTAAAAATCCTGTTTTAACCTCATAACATATGTCCTTAAGACTAACTATACCAGCATTTATAAAATCATACCAAAGTATTGGTTTATCCTTCAATACAATCTCCGGATTCTTAAACAATGGTTGGTCATATATATTTTCAATTCAGACTTCCGTCTCAAAACATACCAAGCTTCTAACATTTCAATATACACAATCGGTAAACATTTTAACTCACAATGTGGTACTTGAATAAACAATACTTCCAACCCTAGATTCATATTATAAATCTTTGATACAAAATATTTAAAAGTATACTTCCACAATACATCATATTCATCATTTATTAATCTTCCTAAAACTTTAATCTAAATGCATGTATTTTACATTTCATGTCAACTAATTGCAAACCTCCATTACATTTAGGATTTATTATAACATTATAATTCACCAAATGAGATCTCTTATTCCATACAAAATTAACACATAAAATCTTTATCTCATTATATGCCCATTCAGGGATAGAGGATACAAAAGAGTGTACCAAAATCTAGACATCATCAACGTATTTACAACAATAACTCTACCTTGCAGCGTTAATTGCCTTTGTAACCATATATTCAAAAGAGATTTCAATTTTGATATCTTTTCTTTCCAATTTAAATCATCACATATATTTCTGTTTTTCCAACATAAATACCAAGTAATTGTACATTATTATCACATACTTGTAAACCATACTCCTGTTTTCTACAGGTGACAATTCTCCTTTCCAACACATAAAATTTCAGATTTTGTCTATTTATTTTAGCACCAGTTGCTCTACTATATAAATCAAAAACTTTAAAACTTCTGATATAGATTGTTTATTACAAACAGATAAAGTTGTATCGTCTGCATGATGAAAAATTAACCCTTCTTTTCACTATTTGGAACAACAATACCTTTTATCAAATCATTTTAACAATCTTACTATGTAAGGGCTCAGCAGCTAAAACATACAATAATGCACTTATAGGACAGCCTTGTCTAATACCATTCTTAATACAAAAATAATTTGTTAAGAAACCATTGCATTTTACTGCACTATTAATACCATTATAAAATATTTCTATCCATTTAATAAATTTATCTCCAAAACCATATCTTTTTAAAACCTGCAATAAATATGAGTGACTAACTCTATCAAATGCTTTTCTTGATCAATTTTGATAATATAACCTTCAAGTTCATCTCTTTCAATAATTTCTATGATATCTCTGACATTTGCTACATTATTAGATATATCTCGACCAATTATACAACAAGTTTGGTCTACAGAAATAATTTTTGGTAATACAGTTTTATCGTGTGTTTTCTATGTTGTGATGTTATACTATTGTTTTCTATGTTGTGATGTTATACTATTGTTTTTCTATGTTGTGATGTTATACTATTGTTTCAGAAAAAGGGAGAAGGTTTGGTACCATTAAAACGTTTAATCCCGCTGCAAATGTTTGCACCTGTCCTAAGTCAGGAATCTGATGTACAGTAGTTGTCGTTTGTTTATGTAATTTATACGTGTTTCTCGTTTCTCGTTTTTATATATACTAGACCGTTGGTTTTACCGTTTGAATGGTTTTACACTAGTACTTTTGGGGCCCTTTATAGCTTGTTGTTCGGTGTGAGCCAAGGCTCCGTGTTGAAGGCCGTACATTAACCTATAATGGTTTACTTTTATAAATTGTTATTTGGATGGAGAGTTGTCTCATTGGCACTCACACCACATCTTCCTATATCTATTAAATCTATTTGCCATTATTCTGGCCAAGATTTTATAATCAACCTGTAACAGAGATATCGGTCTATAATTTTTAAGTGATCTTCTGTCACCTTTTTTCTTAAATACAAGACTAATAACACCACATTTCATTGATCTACTTAAAAATCCCTCTTGTTCAATAGTATTATAAAGTTTCATAAGTACATACTTAAGCTCAGAATAAAAATGACAATAAAACTCAACAGTAAGTCCGTCTGATCCTGGACTTTTATTTTTAGACATTTGAGATAATGCTTTTATTATTTCATCAAACGAAATATCTGACTCACATAATTGATGACCATTTTCATCTATTTTTACATCAACACAATCTAATAACTCATTCATTTTTATATCATCAGTATCTACACAAGTATACAATTCTTTATAAAATCATATTGCAAACCTAAAATACCATTAATGTCATTAACAGATTCATTATTCACATTCAACAATTCCTTTACAGAGTTGTTCTCCTGTTTATATTTTTCTAAATTTAAAAATATTTTGTATTTTTGTCTGATTCAACAGCCCAAACAGCTTTAGATCTAAGAACAGCGCCTCTACATTTTTCTAATTCATATTGAGACAATTCTAATCTCAAACTTTCCAATTTAGCTATATCAATATCATTGCCATTGGCAGCTTTTTCACATAAAGTATTAATTTGCTTTTCTAACCTGAAATAATCTCTTCTATTTTCTTTAGCTATAGAAGAAGAAAAATTTAGAATATCTTTTAATTTTATACTTAAGATTATTCCACCATATCAAAATATCTCTATTATATAACTCAATTTCTTTTCTACAGTTATAATTTCCTTAACTCTTCTAACATACTGTTCATTTTGTAAAAGTGTATTGTTAAGGATCCACAAACCAGGACCTCTTTCTATATTATTACAGTTTAAATTCAATATAACAAAAGCATGATCACTTAAACTAGTTAAGTTATAATATACATTTTGAATACATGGTGACAACTGTCTACTAACTAAAAATAATCTATCCTACTCTGTTGTAACTCATTATTACTAATACGTTTCCATGAAAATATTCTACTGTGGGTGTTTCTAGCACGCCACACATCATACACATTATTATCATTAACTATTTGATATAATTTTCTGCATGGTTCATCTACAATATGTTTTGTTTTGCCACCTTTGTCTAAATTAGACAAACTAGTATTGAAGTCGCCTCAATAATTAAATTGTCCATATTCTCCGTATACAGTTTTACAAATTTAAAGAACTCTGTTCTTTCAGCTACCGTATTTGGTGCATATAACGATATAATATTGTACAATTTTTCATTCTCAAGAAATGTAACATGTAAAAATCTACCCTTTTCATCAGAATAAACAAATTGTATCTTATCTTTACAATAATTATTTGCAAGTACAGCAACACCTTGTCTACAATTCAAACCATTATTACAAGTGATCTTACCTGGATATAAATGCTTTATACTATCTACATAATTATTATCCCAAAATGTCTCTTGTAAAAGTACAATGCTAATTTTTATCATCAATAACGCTAACAAAGTTCTGAAAATTATTTACACATCTAAGTCCATTACAATTAAATGAACATATAAGCACCATTGTAAAGATGAAATAAAATAAAATTACATATTTATCCATTGTTTACATCTTAGTACTTTCCGAATTTTGACCTACAGATCTAACACCTTTACCATCTAGATTGGGAGTAGGTTTCATTCTTGATCTCCTTTCAAGCTTTTCTCTTTTTTTAAGTTTTCGAGCTTGCTTAGCACTTATAAATTTACCCACATTTTAACATCACCATCACTATTTATATCCAGTATTTCTACTGAACTTTCATACCCATCACCAGAACAGACAGACAATTCTTCATTTTCGTTTGCACCTTCAGTGGTGATTACTTCATCACCAACCGGGGTGCCAATTATTTCATTCAATGAGAGACTATTCTCCATATCAACATCATTAATTTCATCACTCCCTCCTACAACAGCATCGCAAGAAGGAGCGATATCATCATCTCTCTTAATTTTTTTACCTTCACTCAATTCTCAGTCTGTTCCGGCAACAAGACTTTCACTCTCAATTATATCTGTTTCAATTGAGCTATCTGTTCTATGATCATCATTGTCATCAATACCATCCTCTGAAATCGGTCGTTTCCTCTTTAAACCATCTGGAGCTCCATTTTGCTCATTGTGCACTTCTACTTCTACTATTGTTAGATTTGAAACGTCTGTTTTCCAATTTTGTCTGACCCATCCAATTGTATTTTAGCTTCACTGTCCTGTTTTGCTTCATCTTCAATACAGTTTTCACTTGCTTTACTTTCATTGTCATGTACATTTTCACTTACAATAAACTTTACCACGGTTTCAGTATCCTCATCATCTGCATGATTTTCATCTGGTCTTCTTTGTATAATAACTTCTGAATCATTGTCATTAGCTACCATACAAATACAATCTTTTAACGGTTGATCACATTCTGTACATTGACATACGCACGGATATTTGGAACAATCAGTACAAGGACAAACGCACGGATCACTTCGGCATTGATGACATTTACATACACATGGAACTGTGTCACATGTGTAGCAAGCACATGTACATTTCAAGTTCGCATTTCCGCATATCCTACATTTACATGCAGAAATATTGTCCACAGTCCGGACAATTGTCTTTATTTTCTTCTCGGTTACAGCTTTCGTGTTCCCATCTTGTTGAAGGCTTGCATACACATTTTAACGGCAAATTATGGCAAAATTTACATTTTTGCTCGACAACTTTTCAATGCATGTCCAGTATCTCCACATCCATAACACAAAAATGTGGACAATCTTTTCTCATGTGCTCAGGAGATGAACACTCTGAGCAGACCTTTGTTTGGTTGTTATGAACCACACGATAGTATTTGGTGTCGGTACCAAATTTAAAGGCATTGACCACGGCAGGGATACCACCCTGGAGGAAACTTACACCTCATGAATCTTGTGCCATCAGCAACTTGAGTCCCAGGTACGGTTCGTCTATAAACAGGTGAAACTACTTTCACTCCTTTACTTTCAATTTTACTTGTAATCTCATCGTCACAAATATAAGACGGTAATTTTATTACTGAAACTACAGTTATGTCCGAAAACATCATACTGCACTCGAAATCTCTATTAGCAATTTCTACGCCCGTAACATCTTAAATGCATTTTCTTTACAGTCAAATGTTACATCATATGACGATAAATCACATCGTACTACTGCTAATACAGTGTTCATTCCGGTTAAAGTCTCAATATCTTCTATTACAACCCTTTCTCCAATTACTTGTGTCGGAATTTTTCCACCCTAACAGTACATTCTCGCTGGTAATATTTATTATCAGTAACATAATTCTGTTTCGAAAATCGATTTCTGTTATCCCTTGGGTTTCTACGAGAATTTCCGGAATTTGGACGATTCAGCTCCGACTGAGACATTTTGATTTTCAAAGCAAGCACAGCCTTACAAAAAAAGTCAAGCGCACCCAAATCAACCCCCTCCTCCAAACGATTAAATCGTCAGAGTAGGGGTAAACAACATATAAATAAACAGTTTATCAGTTTCGAAATGTCAATATCAATGCAATGTTCATCAGAATTACCTTTGTTTATGCATATATCATATATAATCCGTCGAAATCAACGAAATTTTCACGGAGAATTGTTTACACTTCCATCATGGGCTGTGCTCAATTCAGCCTCAGAGCGAGTGCCTTATCCCCACTGCTACCGGAGAGATCATCATCTAATGGCAATTTAAGATATTTAAACTAACCATGGAAAATGATTAAACTATATGAAATAATTCAGTAAAATTTGAATAAAACAAGGGGTCAGCACATGAAGATGTGTATAGCTTACAGCTTAATGGTATTAGGAAAAGTAACTGGGTTTTATAGATCACAAGTCTGCTGCCAATAATTATGCACACTTTAGTAGAATTTGGTAATTTTTTCGTTGTTGTACCTTTTTGCATGGACTGGAGTACCAAGTAAGTTCTAGGTATAGTAAATTAGTGATTTTGCCATAACTTTTTTTTTAAATCAATATATCTTAGATGTGTTTTTTTGCAAACTATATGTTTTGATAGATGCCAAATCCACTGGAAACGGCTTCAAATTATAGCTAAATCATTGGGAATATGGATTTTATGCTGATTAAGCAAGCGTAAAATCATTTGTTTCTCGGAACAATGCTATACTGAGCAGAACCATTTACGACACTTTAGAGACAAAAGGTCAACAATTTTCATCATCTGTACCTATGTTTAAAGAAAGGAAGACAACATTTAAACGTAAGGAAAATGCAAAATTATGTCATCTTGTGTTGTTGAAATCAACCGTCCTTGCACGGGATTCGAACCGTTACCCCTTTCATTGCATTGCTATCTGCATTGTGAGGGAGGCGAGTGCCTTTTTTTATCATTAATAAAATTTTATTACATATTTACATACTGTCACCATGAGACATCCCTCATTGGTGAGAATTTTCTATATACAGAGTTGTTAGTAGTTATCCTCCTACATTAGTAAAAATTAAAATACATCTAGATGATATACGTTTAAAAGTTAAAAATATATAGCATATATGTCCCCATTTATTTTATGGTGATTCATTTTCAAAAAGTGTATATGAATTGACGGTGGACAAATTCAATACAAATTATATATTGAAAGCGAGACAACTCAAAATATTTTCAAAAGTCGAACACACCTAAGTGCGATCGATAATTTTACATTGGAATGTGATCTTTTGTTCTAACAACCAATCAAATTGAAGTAACTGTCTAGACAAACAAAACTATGTTGTCATTTTGAATATCCAATAAAGTGTTATTGTATAAAAATACTTGTAAAATAATTGTCTTTGTTGTGTCATTTTATAATACATGTATGCGTATTCAATGTATTTTTTAATTGTGTACTTGAATAGACGAAGTGCATCTATGTCTTTGTCATGAAAAACTTTTAAATTCCGTGTTTTGAATATGCAAAGTCGGGCTACACTGAGGAAAAAATTTAAAAGTAAGTATTAATAACTTGTGAACGTTTCAAAACCCAAGTAAAAATAACTGTTCATAATCAATGGAATTAACCATATCAGGAGGTAATTGATAAAAATGTTGTGTAATATGTCTTTCAGGTAATCATGAAGTGGTTTGAACTTTTGACAATGTACAAACAGGTGACTAAGATTTTCTATACCCTGGCCGCACGTTTTGCATGTGCCAGTATCTGCCTGACCTATTCTGACCAACTTTTCAAGTGTAAAAATAGCTCGATGGACAATCCTATAGTTTAAACAATGACAATCAGGAGGTAAACAACTCTGATTGACAACCAAATAAAGACTTTTGAAATTGAGAGACGGATATTGCTCCGCCCAATGCTTTTCAGCAGAGGGCGTTTCAAAATTTTGACAGAAGAAGGCTGTAAAATAATTTCGTCACAGCACTTCTAAGGTGAATTTCTCTGTCGTTATCTAAACAAATTTTAACAATCGGAGTAATCTCAACATTCAGAGGATTTTCGGATTTTAATAGTTCTTTCCACTCTTCAGGAATATATCGTATAATTTTTCGAAAGCTGTTTTATTTGTTCTGTTTTTCATCGGGAAATTTTGTTTTATTATTTCATCTATTGAATTCGATGTGAAGAAACCCGGCATAAATTCATAGCAAATGTCTTTTATCCGTATCAAGCCTGTTTGAATGAATTTTTCAAACAGAAGCATTTTACCGTTGCATGTTATATTTGGATTACAAAACAGCTGATTATTATATACATGTTGCACTTGAAAATCGATTTTGAAATTGGATTTTATTTTATAATACGCGTTTATCATTTCTTGATAATAAAGCGGTTAGTGTTTAATCTGTTTTGAATTTAAATGCGTATAAACAATATCTTGTTTTAAATCCATATTATCGATTTTAGTGATAAAGTAATCAAACGCACCTTTCCAAATTGATTGACATTCAGGATCCAAATATTTTTTAAGAAATTTTAATCTAAAGGCTTGCATTTTTAGAAAAATATCAGGAATGTTTAATCCACTTTCAAGTTTTGTACCTACTACACTTTGATATTTTACTAAATGTGATTTATTTTGCCAAAGAAACTTGATAACAATTAGACGGATTTCATTTTTAACTTTTTCCGGCAATGGACATACAGTTACAGTATAATATAACCTCGACATTATAAGGGAAGTTAAAACTGTAGCTCGACCTGGTAAAGTTAAATCTCTTTTATTCCAAAAGAATAAAATTGTTTTTATCTTTTTTATTTTATCTTTCCAGTTAAGAAGTTCACATAACTCTTTATCCTTTCCAACATATATACCTAAAACTTTTGTTACATTTTCACATTTTGTATTTGTAATTTATCTAACTCTGAATCAGTAATACTGCCAGAACCTAAACTCATAATTTCAGATTTTTGTCTATTAATTTTAGCTCCAGAAGCCTCACTGTACAAATTAAGAACTTTGAAAGTTTCATTTACAGATTTTTTATTTGAAGTAAAAATATTTGTGTCATCTGCGTGTTGAAATATTTTAGCATTTACATTTGACTTTGGGATATTAACACTCTGAATATTTTCATTTTTGATTATAGCTTGACCTAATGGTTCTGCCACCAACACATAGAGGAGAGCAGAAACTGGACACCCTTGTTTTATTGAATTATTAAGTTTAACATACTTTGTAAGGAAACCATTACATTTTACACTGCTGTTTACATTGTTATAAAATATTTTAATCCATTGCAAAAATTTAGGACCAAAACCAAATTTTTCTAAAACTAGAAACAGATAGTCATGGTCAACTTTATCAAAAGCTTTTTCCTGGTCAACTTTTATAAGATAGGCTTCTAAATCATCATTTTCAATTATTTCAATTAGATCTCTTATACTTGATGTAGTGTCTGCAATGTCACGGCCTAATATGCAACATGTTTGAAAACTAGACACTAGTTTCGGCAGAACAAATTTTAATCTATTGGACATTATTCTAGCAATTATTTTGTAGTCTACACAAAGCAAGGATATCGGTCTAAAATTTTTTAATAAATTTTTATCCCCTTTGTTTTTATAAACTAAGTTTATTATACCATGCCGCATGGATCTTGTTAGTATATGTTCTTCTTCTATAACTTTAAAATTTTAAGAAAAATCTCACCAAACAAATGAAAAAATTTACAAAAGAATTCAACTGTTAATCCATCAGGACCCGGAGATTTATTTTTTGACATGCCAAATAATGACGATTTAATTTCATGTAGAGTTAAATCGGTTTCTAAATTTTCACTGTCTTCATCAGAAACTTTTTCAGAAATATATTCCAAAATTTCTTTTGCCTTATCTTTATTTATTACTGTACTAGAGTACAACTCTTTATAAAATTTATGTACTTCTTCTAAAATTTCATCTGTAGTTTTTAAAATTTTGCCCTCGGTTGTTTTTAATTCTTTTATAGCGTTACTATTTTGTTTATATTTTTCAAGTTGCAAAAAATATTTAGAACTTTTATCACCGTCTATAGCCCATTGGGCCTTTGAGCGCAAAATTGCACCTTTACAAATTTTATCTTCATATGTTTTAAGTTTTAGTTTCATTTCTTCGAACTTATTTACATCAAAATTTACATTATTTACCGCCATAGACGATAGTTTTTCGTATTCATTTTGAAGCTTGAAATATTCTGACTTTTCAATACGCGATTTATTTTGCGCATAGGATTTTGATAATTGTTTTATTTTAAATTTTAAATTGTCATACCAAATAAGCGGCTCATCATCAAAAGTCTACAATTTTTTCCTTTTTCAATTAATCGTGAAATTTTTTGAACATAATCCTCGTCATGTAATAACAAATTATTAAATATCTATAACCCTGGGCCTCTCTCAATTTCAGTAAAATCTATATTTAGATTGACAAAGGAGTGGTCACTGAAAGTATTATGTTTATAATACACGTTTTTGACGAATTGTGAATATGCTTTCGGAATAAAAATGTGGTCAATTCTACTTTGAATTAGGACATTTTGAACGATACGACGCCAAGAGAAGGTTCGTGCATTTTGATTTCTCGCTCGCCATACATCATACAAATTAAACATGTCACACATGTTTATGAGTTCTTTGCATGCTTTATCTTGAATGTGTACTGTTTTACCACAACGATCAAGATTTGACAGAGATGTATTCATATCACCTAGTAAAATTATATTTTCTGTGAGCGAGTGCCTTATCCCCACTGCTACCGGAGAGATCATCATCTAATGGCAATTTAAGATATTTAAACTAACCATGGAAAATGATTAAACTATATGAAATAATTCAGTAAAATTTGAATAAAACAAGGGGGGTCAGCACATGAAGATGTGTATAGCTTACAGCTTAATGGTATTAGGAAAAGTAACTGGGTTTTATAGATCACAAGTCTGCTGTCAATAATTATGCACACTTTAGTAGAATTTGGTAATTTTTTCGTTGTTGTACCTTTTTGCATGGACTGGAGTACCAAGTAAGTTCTAGGTATAGTAAATTAGTGATTTTGCCATAACTTTTTTTTAAATCAATATATCTTAGATGTATTTTCTTGCAAACAATATGTTTTGATAGATGCCAAATCCACTGGAAACGGCTTCAAATTATAGCTAAATCATTGGGAATATGGACTTTTTGCTGATTAGCCAAGCGTAAAATCATTTGTTTCTCGGAACAATGCTATACTGAGCAGAACCATTTACGACACTTTAGAGACAAAAGGTCAACAATTTTCATCATCTGTACCTATGTTTAAAGAAAGGAAGACAACATTTAAACGTAAGGGAAAATGCAAAAATTATGTCATCTTGTGTTTTTGAAATCAACCGTCCTTGCACGGGATTCGAACCGATACCCCCTTTCATTGCATTGCTATCTGCATTGTGAGCGAGTGCCTTATCCCCACTGCTACCGGAGAGATCATCACCAAATGGCAATTTAAGATATTTAAACTAAACATGGAAAATGATTAAACTTTATGAAATAATTCAGTAAAATTTGAATAAAACAAGGGGGGTCAGCACATGAAGATGTGTATAGCTTACAGCTTAATGGTATTAGGAAAAGTAACTGGGTTTTATAGATCACAAGTCTGCTGCCAATAATTATGCACACTTTAGTAGAATTTGGTAATTTTTTCGTTGTTGTACCTTTTTGCATGGACTGGAGTACCAAGTAAGTTCTAGGTATAGTAAATTAGTGATTTTGCCATAACTTTTTTTTTAAATCAATATATCTTAGATGTGTTTTTTTGCAAACTATATGTTTTGATAGATGCCAAATCCACCGGAAACGGCTTCAAATTATAGCTAAATCATTGGGTATATGGACTTTTTTTTGCTGATTAAGCAAGCGTAAAATCATTTGTTTCTCGGAACAATGCTATACTGAGCAGAACCATTTACGACACTTTAGAGACAAAAGGTCAACAATTTTCATCATCTGTACCTATGTTTAAAGAAAGGAAGACAACATTTAAACGTAAGGGAAAATGCAAACTTTATTTCATATTGTGTTTTTGAAATGGATTCGAACCGTTACCCCCTTTCATTGCATTGCTATCTGCATTGTGAGCGAGTGCCTTATCCCCACTGCTACCGGAGAGATCATCATCAAATGGCAATTTAAGATATTTAAACTAAACATGGAAAATGATTAAACTATAAGAATAAGAAGAATAAGAATAAGAATATTTTATTTCCAATTAAAGTGCCCTATAAAGAGCTTTCATGACATTACATACAAGTACATAAGATTAGACATAAATTAGAGACGTATAAGAAAACAACATCGTTCAATACTATTAAAAATGCTATAAAAGGCCAGGTCAGAACCAGATAATACAATTTACATCTTTAAAATATACCATTTTAAATCATATACCACTCAAAATATGTATATTTGTGGCTAATTTGCATTTATTATATTTGAACTTCTCCTTATCTCTAGATTTTTAGATAAATACTTTCCTAAACATTTATATACATTTAAATTTTCTTGTGTAAATAGCCATGAAAACTTTGAAAAATTGTCTAAAGATTGAAAATTATTACAAGTTAGAGAAATTTCAGTAAAAACTCATTTCTGTTATCAATATATAGTGGACATTCAGTCACAAAGTGTATCTTATCTTCAACTTTATTTAATGTACAGTATAAACATTTTCTCAGTGTTCTATTCACATAAATATTGGCATATCTATCAGTCTCAATCCTTAATGGATGAACGCTTATTCTAATTTTACAGATTGATTGCCTTAACCTGAAATCTTTTAGATCCAAATATTTTTCAAAACAAAATAGAGTTTTAAAGGAAAAATAGGTATTAAGTTTACCTTGATCTGATTGTAAAACTTTATTTCTATTTTCCTTCCAGAAATGGAGATAGTTTTTATATAGCTTATCTTTGATAAATTTTGTGAAAGAGTAGATACTGGTTTTTAAATTACATGTTTGTATGCCCAGCTTTTTTAAAATACAGTCTATACTTGAGAACCATGTATTCACTTTATTATTGTGAAGTTCTTTACTACATAAATATGCATCATATAATAACATGTTCTTACAATTATCGAGTCGATGATAATATTTTAACATTGCTAATATAATATAAAAATACATTGGATATCTCCCTAGTTCAGAAGTCACAGCAAGATTACTGGATTTTTTATTTACACCTACAACATATTTCATAAATTTGATATGTGATTTTTCAGATATATCATTTGAAAACACCTTTTCTAAAATATATTGACCATTTTTCTTACATGCAGCTGAGTTTACAGAAAACATACCCCAGACTTCACATCCATAGGTTAAAATTGGTTTTACAGTATGGTCATATAAATGAAGTAAAGTTGAAACACTAGGGTTTGACGATGACATACATTGTTGTAATTTAAAACATGCTTTCATAGACTTTTTGTACAGTTCATCTTTACATTGAAAAAATTTTCCACTGGGTATAAAAGTGATGCCCAAATATTTATAATTATCGCTATTATCTGTATTTTTCCTTTGATGTTTTTTTGTGATAATTTTCATATCACTCGTGTAGAGTGAGAATGAAAATTATCGCTAGTTTCTAAGGACCTTAGCAACAGCGTATTAATCCATATTCACGCGCTAGAGTGTCGGCCAATCAGAAAAGTTTAGCCGGAACTATAAAAAAAATGTTATCGGATGACTGCGCTGAAATGTCAAAAAAAAAATGATTTCTCGTTTTAATATTTTACCGTGAATTTCGTTAAATAATTTATTTGAAGTTAATAAATCAAATCATGTTTCTAACAAATAAAAAAATGTCCTTTTTCACATAAATCTACTACAAATGATCGTGGGTCTGTCTGCATGTATATTTCTTCATACATGTATATTTCTTCGTCTGCTTTTAAAAATACATCCCCAAACCTCAGTCATGGACACATCGGAATTGTGGGATTCAGATTTCGACCTAGAGACAACGATTCAAAACATAGAAAACTTTGAACATCAGGAAAATTTAAGTACACAACCGTTTGGAACATTTTCACTTGACGTTCCCAATATCAATTACTGGACATTTAAGACAAATCAAACTACTGACACTGAAAAACAAGAAGATTCAACTCAAAATATTAATCACACATCCAATTTACCACCTAACATTGACTTTCTTGAAGACAACAATGATTTTCATGATATAATTCTAGAGACAATATCTGAAATAAATACTGGTACTGATATAAATGTAGCTACATGTACTTCAAATGTCAACAACACAGCTATTGCCCCTCCAAGTTGCTCAAGGTCTGATAAATTCAATAAGAGATTTGAACAGATTAATGAAAATGAAAGAGAGCAATTTATGCTTGACAGAGAGAATGACAATACTAAAAGAAAAATGAAAAGTTGTGTAAAGATTTTTACTGATTACATTCTTAGTATCAGAAATGTCCAGAAGGAGATCTTTAATATTGATCCGAAACAATTAGACGAGTATCTGCAAGAATTTTATGTTGGTCTCAGAAAAGAAAATGCCAAAGAAGGAGAATCAAATGAATATCAACCAAGCACACTTGATGGGTACATGTCCATGATTTGCCGATATCTGAAACAAAATGGATATAAATATGACATAAAAACAGATGACGAGTTCAAGAAATCCCGAGATTGTCTCAAAGCAAAAAAACAACAACTGAAAGAGATGGGAATGGGCAACCGACCATATGTCTCAGATGCAGTAGAATTATCTGATGAGGAGACCATGATAGAGGCAGGGGCATTAGGTACGGACAACCCGGAAGGTCTGGTGACTCTTCTGTGGTATTTGAATACAAGAAATTTTGGACTACGAGGATGCCATGAGCATAGGCAGTTGAAGTGGGGGGATGTTAAATTGATTAGTACCCCAGAAAAACACCTTGTATATAATGAGCGACTGACAAAAACAAGGGACGGATCCAACTGTAAAAACACCAGAGCATATGCCCCTAAAGCATGGTTAAACCATGACAATCCAGAAAAATGTCATGTATCTGCATACGAGAAGGTACGAAATTGTAAATAAGTACAAATATTTAAAACAAGAGTATACGAACATTGTACACATACATATGCATGATGAGTTGAACAATAACATCCTATCCAACAACTATCAGGTGTTAAGATAGAAAAATAACTCAACACACTGGCAGTTCCTAGTAAGGACATTTAATCTGTATGCAATGTTGTATGAAATTTATACAATTGTGTACTCGTGTCTTGAAAAAGGTCTCGAAAATAAATATATATCAGATCAAACAATTCATGGTTAACAAATGTTGAAAATAGGGTACATGCAACTACAAAACTAAGAAAATGTGTCCATATGATAGTTCACAGACTAGCACTAATATTTTCCATGTTCGGTGAACCATGAATTTGGGGTTAAACACTAATATTACATTGTGTACATACAATTAAGAAATATCATTCCAAAATGAACATATTTTGCTTCATTATACTCATAAAAATACCGTAACCTTGACAAAAGCTTTATAAACCTGATAATGGACCATTTTTATTACATGATCACATAACTAAGTTCAGTGAACCATACAATTGAGGCCAAAACCATAACTTACCATACAATTTAGAAAGATACATTATATTCATTTGCCTAATAAGGATGTCCGCTATTCATTTTCAAATTTATGTCGGGTATACCATATTTAAAGTCCTTGTCATTATTTCATAGTTTTTGAAAGGAAAAAGGTGCCAATGTATAAATAATCTTGAGAGATGTATCCCCAAAAAAAAATTCCAATGGTTTACATCTCAAAAACAAGCAAAAGGTCCCTTAATTTTCATGAATTCCTGTAATTGAATATTATTAATTTATAAAAGTCTTTTAAAAAACTTTTTATTTTAAAAAAGAGTAGCGAACATCCTTAAACGAATAGTTTGTATAAATTTTCTAGCAATGTATATCTTATTATGTCACTGATAATTTTGCAGTATAAAAATCACAGACCACAAGAAATGCAGAATGAAACAAGCCCCTTCTATCTTGGAATCAACCATTCTAAAAAAGGCAAAGCCATCACTTGGTACAAAAACATGCCTATGGGTGAAGGAAAGCTTCGCACACTCATGAAAACTGCAGCAACAAAAGCCAACATAACAGACAAAAAACTAACGAATCATTCTGGTCGTAGGACAGCTGTAACACGACTAATAGAAGAGGGCCTTCCATTAACTGTTGTTCAACAGCATACAGGCCATAAAAACATTCAATCCCTCTTATCATATCAGAAAAACAGTCTAAAGAAACAAAAAGAAATAGCACACGTGTTAGATGGTGGTTCTTCCGAGTCAGTATCAAACAGTAAAGGTCAACCAGAACAAAGATCTGAAAGTCCAGGTGTACCATCTACATCAAATCACAACAATGCAGAAACTTCTCAACTCAAAAATTCAGCAATGCTCTTTCCACAAGGAACTATAATAAATGGTGGAAATTTCAATTTCAATTTTGGAAATTCAACTACTTCAAGTACTTGCCAAGATGACAATGCTGGCCCAAAACCTAAGCGCAAACGTGTTCGGGTTATTGAATCAGACAGTGACTGATCTTGTGATATATATATCTATACATTTGTTTCTTACATGAAATAATCAAAATTCATGTGTTAAATATTTCCTAAATGGACTATTTTGTTACAATTCAATTATTGTTATAGTTAATTAAACAGTTTACATATATGTGTGATAAAATTTATTGGATTAGTTTATCAAATTATTTCTATTACAGACTGCACTGTTTTGGGGTTAATCAGATAGAAGTGATATGATTGCCAATGAGGCAATTCAAGTGTCCAAATACAAATGGGGGGGCGAGGCCTTGATCAAGGGCATTTTCTCATCTTCTTCTTCCATACATGTATTTTGTAGAATAACCAGTAATCGTACCGACAACAGGGCAGTTTTTGTCAAATTTGTCTGTTAAATGTGTTGAATATTAACTTATTGCTTGACCAGTCGACATCGTCTCGTACAAAGTCAAAGTCTACAATTAATTTAATTTTACAGATAATAACAGGGTTGACACTTAATTAAAATGCACTTACATTATATATTCCACCGTTCACTTCATTTTGATACGCAGAAACACCAAAATACAGCTTTAAAACGGTGAAAATGGTCTTCGCCATACTCGGATGATCAGTTGAGACATTTTTTTTCAAATGAATGAACTACCTGTGTGACTACATATTTGTATTAAATAAGCCTACGCCAAAAAAATAGTACCAAAAAAGAAAATGCATTATCATCGTATAAGATATATTTTTTGCTGAAATTTGAATTAAATGATATTCGAAAATACAAATAATAGCGATAAATAGATTATTTATGTTTTTTTTAAACTCGATGCATTTTCTCATTCTCATCTCATCTCAGGGCTATCGCCCTTCGATGAGATGAGAATGAGAAAATGCATCTCGTTTAAAAAAACATAAATAATCTATAATTATATGTACAACCAATAGCTTTTTCACCTAGGTTTCACTATATGAAATAATTCATTAAAATTTGAATAAAACAAGGGGGGTCAGCACATGAAGATGTGTATAGCTTACAGCTTAATGGTATTAGGAAAAGTAACTGGGTTTTATAGATCACAAGTCTGCTACCAATAATTATGCACACTTTAGAATTTGGTAATTTTTTCGTTGTTGTACCTTTTTGCATGGACTGGAGTACCAAGTAAGTTCTAGGTAAAGTAAATTAGTGATTTTGCCATAACTTTTTTTTAAAATCAATATATCTTAGATGTGTTTTTTGCAAACTATATGTTTTGATAGATGCCAAATCCACTGGAAACGGCTTCAAATTGTAGCTAAATCATTGGGAATATGGATTTTTGCTGATTGGTGTGTGCATGTTGCTAAAGGTAGAATTTTAGTTGTTATGGATAATTGTTTTTTTTTTTTTTTAATTCGCATAAGATTATAACTTTCGATATATAAAGTATTATGAGTATTTTCTATTTCCTATCTTTTGGGCATTTTTTTTTTTTTTTTTTTTTTATCGCTTTGAAAATGATATGAGCCAGTCAGTCCATGCGAAAAGGTACATAAAGTCCTTTTATAAATTTTACAGGTCGCGTTGTTAAAGTTCGTTAAAATATTTTGAAAACGATTTTATCCGAACAAAAAAATATATTAATGTAAACATTCATAAAATTGTCAATTATGTCCCAACAAAGTGCAACGATAAAGATAAATTATGTACGAACGAGATGAAATTATATCGTACAGATAAAACAATTTGTGTTAGTTATTTTCTTAAGACTATTTTATCATCCGTTGAAAAATTGAAAATATTTGGTGGTAAAACACGTTATGTTCCATTCGCGTGTGTAATTTTGAATAAACTTTACTGGAATTCCAAAATTAGTTCGAGCTTGTGTTACACTTATACATATATTTCACAATACTTGTTCATGCCATTGAGATTCTTAAATTCACCGATATTGACATAATTCGGAATTATTCAGAATTAACTCCTTTAGACAAAGTTGATCTCAAAGGAATCTTGCTATTCCTTTAAAATTCCTTCAGGTCTTATAGCTCTTTGCTTTTTAAGGTACTTATACATCCTTGGCTTTCAAAGTTTGAAGTTTCCGACTTCGTGATGAAATGAAATTCAGAGAAACGCATAGGGCGCGATAATTAAAGTGTTATTTTTATATTTTATATATTGATAAAATATATCCAAATGTTATACATTTATTATACATAACAAATACCAAGGATTCAACCATATTAACAAACAACCAGAAGAAGAACTCAAAACGAATCTGTAAGGGTAAACAAAAAAAACTATAAAAGAACAATGACAAACAATGGAAAATAATATACAGCGCTAACGAACTAAAAGACAAAACAAACTACCGGCAGACGTTGTGTAACAACAAGTATTGTAAATCTTTTTATAAAATCAGACCAATACTATAGCAAATGCAAAAAATGCAAAAACTAACCTGAAAAATTCAATTGATCGTTTAGTAAGATATATTCCGACACTCTGAACATTAAAAATTTTAAACAGTGTGTAATACTGTTCAAAATTGTTTTCTAAATAACCGGACATTTCCTTGTGTGGTGGTGGTGGTGGTGATTTTACTAGGTTGGCACGAAAATGTTATTATACAAGGTATGTGCATTTAGATAAAATCAAGGAGATATCATATACAACATAGGAGAAAACTATCAAACAAAGGCAAAAGGACAAGAATGTTAAAAACTACAGGTTATCGTACTGCCTTACTATTATAACCAATGTAATCTGGACAAATAATGTTTAACTAACTAGTTAGTTGTTTTGATACCTAAATATTACAATTTGAAATAAAAACCAACACCAGACTGAAGAAGAGAGGCGAAAGATACCAAAGGACATTCAAACTCATAAGTAGAAAATAAACTGAAAACGCCATGGCTAAAAAAAAAAGAAAAGACCAACAGACAAACAACAGTACACAAAACACAACATAGAAAACTAAACTGAGCAACACGAACCCCACCAAAAATGTTGATATTTCGATTGTTGTGTGGCTTTTTCATATCAGGATAATGTAAAAGAAGTCATGATATTCTAAGACTTAAATGAAACTTCTCACATCAGATTTGATTCAGATTCGTTTTCTGTATGTTAAAAATGGTATTGAAACTTTATAATGTTTAAAAGAACAGAAAACAATCCTAAATTAATAAAATCATCCGCTTATTGTTGAAATATAACAGACATCTATGCTCATCCCTTCAATCAAAATTATCAATTAAGCGATATGTAGTATGTCCTGAAATGATGATCCTTTGAGCCCTCTTTCTGGGTTCTTAACTGGATAACAGTGTTGGACACTTGATTAAAATATATATGAGAGCCATTTTCATAAATTTGTAGTGTCCACTTTTCTTATTTCGACTAAAATATTTGCTCCATTTCCCTAGTTTTCCCTTGCCAACTTAGTCTTATTCTGCATTCTTGTTCTATCTATGTTTTCTATGAACAACAAAGCACCGCCATTCATCTTTTTTTTTGTGCGAGTTTGTGCAAGTGTTGGTTGGGGACTGTGGATGTTTTCTAGGGACAAACAATTATCTTATTTTTAATAGTGTTACTTTTTAACTAATTTTCAATAGAACTGTATTTTTTACCTACATTCTGAAACAATTGTTCTTTAAGCACATTTAGTATCAATTAACCATTCCCCCCAAAATTAAGGTGAAAAGTTGGTGGCTTATGGGCTTGCATATTGAAGTTGATCGTATAAGCCTACAGCCGATTACATCCAAGATCGACCAGTATTAAATAGGTAATGACAGAGGAAAGTATTCCATCGCCTACCCATACATAGTTAAAACAGCTGCTTTTTATTGCGTCTAATCAAAATATTTTTGTTCAAACACTGACTCAACAATACATGTAACACGGTAACGTTTCCTCGTATTATTATGATATTGTTTTATAAAAAAATCTTACAATATATACATGAAAGTTAAATGTAATTGTTTCTTACACTTATACATATCTGACAACCGCATGTGGGACTTAAAAACGAGGACGAGATGCCTCTGATAATCCTTCATCGGCCTGTGTCAATCAAGGATCACTTGTTAAGGCTTATCAGCGTGTGTATGCTGATATTGGATGCTTACTTCCGGTTGTATAATAAATGCGAAATGTGACATTATTTTCTTTAGTATATGACAAAGGAGAAAATATTCTAAGAGTTTGATTAAATGCCTGGTTTACATGTTCTAAGAGAATGATTAGATGCCTGGCTTAAATGTTTATTTTCCTGTTTATAAAATGTTGAATTATTGGAAACACTAGGGTTTCTACTCCAAGGGGGTATAGATTGACTAAGCATTATTTGGTACAAATATTTGAAATTTGGTTTTAAATTTACTTTAACTTCAAGCAATTTGGTCTTCAAGCTGTTTTGATTCAAGCGTCACTGATGATTCTTTTATAGACGAAACGCCCGTTTGGCGTATCAAATAATAGGCCTTATTATCTTTGATAGGTTTTTACACTAATTCAACAATATATTTCTGCATCAGTTATATATGTCGTGTACAAGTTGCGATTTTGTACATGTTATAACATGTTCAGAAATATTGTACATGTTATAACTTGCACAATGCAAAAATACAAGTTATAACATGTTCAAAAGTACCTCGTACATGTTATCACATGAACAAAATATTTCTTAAAAATGGTTTTAACTTGTACAAAATTTGAAAATAAATATAAATAAAGCCGTATTTAGATAATAAAGATTAATAATCAAAAGCAAACGAAAGGTTACAGCATCATTTACAGCATGGATAAAATACTACATTTTCATACATTTTAGAAACGAGTTTTGTTTACTTGTTGCTACAAGATAGAGAATTGTGACACTTAGAGTTGCACTAAACTGTCATTCTTCTACATTTACACCTACCAGACTTACAATTGCCTTTCTTACATTGACAATGCACAAAACCTTGCCCTCCCTCCACTCAATGATATCTTACGCACTATCACTCTCACACTCATATCACTCAATTGGGACTTCAAACACATCTAACGTACTGCTTCAGAAGGGCTCTTTCTTTGCTAGTAGGTTTAGTTGCATTTTTTGCCTGCTTAACACTCCTTATCAAAATTTCTATCCTCTCCTTTTGAAAACAGGGTATTCTTTGCAGAGGAATTTTTCCTCGACATATCAAGTATTTCATTGTAAAATATATCCTGGCTATCCATTTGCATCTTAAGTCTCAACAAGTATAAAAGTATGTTCCTATTGCCTTCTGAGTGGAAACTCACATTATAATTCATCAGGTGAGAATTTTATTGACTACATGTGTGTTTTAAAAGATATTAAGTAATTACAAAAACTATTCATCTGGTCATTAACTGTATAAAAAAAGACTAAACACGCTAACATATATGAACACTAAAAAAAATCATGAACATATTATTGAGGTTAATGACATGTGTTTTAATAATAGAAACATATCTTTATTTTCAAATTTTCCACAAGTTAAAACCATTTTAAAGCAATATTTCTGTACATGTTATATCATGTACGAGGTACTTTTGTACATGTTATAACTTGTATTTTTGCATTGTCCAAGTTATAACATGTACAATATTTCTGTACATGTTATAACATGTACAAAATCGCAACTTGTACACGTCATATATACTTGAGGTAATTAAAGACTGAATGGACAAATTTTCACAAATTTAAGAATAGAACTAGATCATCAGCTTTTTAAGAGTAAGATTAAAAGAGAGGCGGAAGATACCAAAGGGGTATTCAAACTCACCAGTCGATGAAAAAAAACCGACAGTATACAAAACACAACATAGAAAACTAAAGACAGAGCAAGTCGAAACCCATCAAATACCAGGGGCGATCTCATGTGCTTGGGAATAGTAGCCAAATTCTTCACGAAGAATGATTTTTCATGACCAAACACAAGGATTTTGTTTCTACGTTTCCCATTTTTGTAGATAAAGCTCTAAAGTGTTGAAATTACTGCAAAATTGTTAAGATTGTGATTGAAGATTTTGAAGTAGATTTTTTAAGAATCAACATCTGATTAATCACAATATTTCTTCAGGGCAATTTTTACTGTGTCACGAATTGTGGTAAGAACAATGCTTAGTGAAACATCTTGAATACCAGGCTATATATCGTTCTTTATAAGAGTTTTAGGGAAGTTAAGGCATCTAGTATAAAGATAGGAAATTTTAATCGTCCTTTTTTATATTAATACCAAAGGAGAGAACGAGGGATTTGTGATTTTCTGAAAATTCCTGTTTCAAGAATGATGTAGGGATATATGTGGAATTTATAATTTTGTGGTGAATTCAAAGTTTTTTAGTGAGACATTCCAAATAATGGGTTTTGAATATACAAAAAAAAAGTAAAATAACAAAATACCGAACTCCAAGGAAAATTTAAAACGGAATGTCCTTTATCAAATGGCAAAATTAAAAGCTCAAACACATCAAACGAATGGAAAACAACTGTCTTATTTCTGACTTGGTACAGGCATTTCCGTATGTAGAAAAAGGTGGATTAAACCTGGTTTTATAGCTAGCTAAACCTCTCACTTGTATGACAGTCGTATAAAATTCCATTATATTGACAACAATGTGTGAACAAAACAAACAGACATAATAGGTAAAAATGTCAAAAATAGGGGTACAGGAGTCAACAATGTGTTATAATCTTAATCACTATAAAACAAACAAATATGTCAATAAAGAAAAACAAAATGGCATATAGACAAAGCACATAAGCAAAAATGAAAGACAAGAATACTAAAAATGACGATAACACATTAACACATTGGCGGGATGTATAAGTACCGAGCCACGCCAAGAGGATATTACCAAAAATGGACTAAATAGTGAAGTAAATAATTTACATAGACAAATAAAAGAACACTACAACACGTAATTAAGATGATAAACAACGTCAGTACATAGAATCTATATTTCAAGACCATCGTGTATTATTTGTGAAGTTGATACGGAATATTTTACAACAAGGTCTTGGTATCTTCCGATGAACTTTTTTAGGAAAAGGACGAGACGTTCTTTGACATAACTCTGGTTCAGTCATCAACTTTCTGCTCGGACACTGGTGACGTTTTATAAAGTCTGAGTAGCAGATGCAAGCTCTTGAATACCGAATGAGTTGGGAAATGTATATCCCATATGCAGGTGAAGTTGGTATATTGCTACTAAGGTGGGGAAATTTATAATTTCAAAATTAAAATCGTCTCGTTTGTCATAGATTCTGGTACTGAGATGATCGCTTATGTCAAATTCGAGGTATAAGTCTAAAAATGAGGCGAAGGAAGCCGTGTCTGTTGTTTCTTTAATTTCTAGTTCTGGAGGATATAATAATGGGACCCAATCAGAAAAGTTTGGATTGTTAATAGAAAGAACATCATCAATATATCTGAATGTGAAATTAAATGATCTGGCTTCTTTGATCTTCTTGTTTTTGACAAGTGTCTGAAAGAACTCCGACTCATATGAAAATAAGAAGAGGTCGACAAGGAGAGGCGCACAGTTTGTTCCCATAGGAATGCCGACAATTTTCTGAAAAAGTCTACCTCCAAATTCAACAAATATGTTGTCAATACGAAACTCCAGCATACTGATTACTTGTTCCTCTGTGTAGCATGTTTTTCCTTTTTGTTCACTATTAACAAAATATGCCGTATGGTATCCCAAAGTAATAAATTTATAGTGTATGCTACAATTTTTATATTGAAAAGCATTGTGGATTACTTCTTTTATACGATTTTTCAATTTCACATGGGGAATGGTGGTATACAAGGTTGAAAAATCAACAGTTTTGATAGAATAATTGAGAGAAAGATCTAGATTTAAAATTATCCAGAAGTTCTTTAGAGTTTTTTAGAATCCACATATGGTTAATACCACTACGCGAACAGTTTCACAGTATTTCTGAAGACCCTCTTTCACTGCGGACAGATTTTTTGTCAATCTGATGGACAATTCCTTTGTAGAACATGCAGATGAGCCGGCAATGTACCGTTGTTTGTACGGAATTTTGCCAGATTTTTTGTCAATCTGATGGACAATTCCTTTGTAGAACATGCAGATGAGCCGGCAATGTACCGTTGTATGTACGGAATTTTGTGAAGCTTAGGTATACAATACAAACAAGGTAAGTCCTCAGATTTAGATCCCCAGTAATAACATGGCCAGAGGGGCTGTAAATATAAGGCGAGTGGGAACAGTCACAAGTCAGAGTTTTTTAGATATTCTTCTAAATCAAGGTCCTACAATGCTTGCTTATAGTTAAATATTTTAGGTGCAATGGTTTTGGTGTAACTGTAGGATACAATAGGATCAGACTGATTTTGAAAAAAAGGTGGAATTTTAGATGTAACCTCTTTGTGATGAAGAACATTGCTGATGTTGATAGCATCAATTCCTTTATTAGTAAACTGAATTGGAAGGAATTTCCTCTTTTCGTCATGTAAAGGTTCCGATCTTACTGGTTTAAAAAGACGGAAAAGAGCTACATCACAAATTATACTGACTAGTCTGTATATTGGAGAAAATGTATTTATGCATCACTTACAAACAATACTGTTTGATGCTTTGTATGTTGTAAAAACAACATATTTGTTGTGAAAGGAGGATAAAACATCTACAATCGCGGGAATCTTGAAAGGCCAGAAATCAGTGAGTTCATAGTACATGTACATAGTAAATTTTGAATGCGCTTTTGAATACTAGTACACGAACGAAAAGCTTTGATTCATTCAGATGAAGTCTTTAGTTTTAGTTCATCTGGCTCGCATTACCCATTTTCTGCATCCATCAGTTACCTGAAGTTCTTATTCCAGTTGATGGGCTGTTGAATTTGATATTTCTGGACTTTAGCTAACAACTCTCTAAGTTTTTCATTGTTTACGATGCCAAGGTCTCCAGTAATAACATGACTAGCGGACCATATTTGTATTGGGACGATGCACAAGAGCAATCAGGAGGTTCAGATTTTACATCTCCGAGGATAAAAGTCTCTGATACCCTCCAAGGGATGAAAATCTTTATTTTTGTATCAATAGTGGAAGTGTTTTGGGCCTCTTGGAATGGTGAATTGAATTGAGATAAAGGTATGAAAATAAGCGACGAAAGGCGCGTCTGGCGTATTAAATGTTAATCATGAGCTTAATTATTACCATACGCATATTAGAAGCAGTACAATTCAAATCCTCATGACTACATGTATTTTAACATTCTGTTGTCAGGTTACTTGGAAAATATGTATCATTAATGAGCATACCACAATTTATACGGTTTTAACGATTACATTTTAAAAATGAAACAATGCTGTAAGTTGTCGGTGAAATCTAATAATATATCTGAAAGTTGAACAGAACAAGGCCGAAAATAAATAAACTTGTTTGATTTTTTTGTAGAACAAACAGGAATCTGAAGACTGCACAAGGACTGTGTCGTTTCAAGACATCTTTTATGATAATCATAGGGACATCTATTTCATTCGGAGTTGTTGTGTCTTTGACAACATCCTTACGAAACTTTTTTTATCCTGGGTGACTATTTGAAATGCAGTTAATTAGATACCGGGTTTGTAGAATCATCAGGGACAGTCCTGTCCACTAGCAGAGTTCGACCCGGTGGTGATAAATTAAGACAACAGTAGTTTACCGATCTTCACGGCAATCGATTAGGAAGAGACAAATCAAGGTAACAAACAGTAACTGAGGGAATCGCATAACTTCAAAAACATCAGTTGTCTTTTATTGCTGTCTGAAATATTGGTTTTCCGTTTTTTTCTTTTAGGCTTGAACAGGTCTTTTTTTTTCTCGTTTGAATTTTTCCGATTTTGTCTTGCTGGAGACTTTTAAAGCTTACTATACGGAATGGATTTTTCTTATGGTTGAAGGCCTTCCAGTGACCTATATATAACTGCTTACTTCCACGTCCTTTGATTTCAGAATGATAGTTGTATCATTAGCAAGCATACCAGATCTCATTATTTTTTAAATTGATATTACGAATAATAAATTTTCTTTTTTGAATGCCGATCTAAATAATTAAGAAAGAGGTTTCCTGGAGAATTTTGCGGACCCATCAATATAACGTTAATTGTTAGGACACCTAAGTAATTTGAACATCCGGTAAAGCGAGGAAGATTTTGTTCATCATCTTTGATTGAAATTCCAAACGAACATCAAACAGACGTATGATTGTTCAGAACTTCAAGTGCCGTGGGAGTATATACTGGATTTTCTAGTAAATTGGCAACACTCAACTCCCTTTGCAAGCAATTTATGAACTGTGCACTAACGATTGTTGTTTAGGGCTTTGTGTGCTGGCATAACATATCTGCACGAAAGTAGGACAAGTGCTTACCAATATTCTGATCGCTAACGATAGATGTAGCGTAAGTGGTGTATGTGTTTCTAATTATGGATTTAGTGCACGGTATTTAAACATTTTAGCTAAAACATTTCATATTTTCGTGTTCAAAATATTAATCAAGGGAACCCACTATCCCATGGCCAGCTATTCACATATGTGAATGGAAAATTATCACACGTGCAATTTGTAGGTTTAAACAATGCTAATAATACTTTCTAAATTTGATGAGTCCGAAGACTTTATCTGGATTTATCGTCATCAGAAACGTTCAAACATAAACATATTAAAGCCAAGGTTGTATAACTCATAAATAATTGATGAGCTACATGACCAGACGAACGTAAGAGTAATTGTCGTAATAAGCAGGATCTATGAAACTTGGATTCATTATATCAAGATTCAGCAAATCATATTTTTAGCTGAAAGGTTTACTTTGGTATTAGTGGTAGAGATTATTGGAACAGGCTATTCTTGGAAGAAGAGAGGTATTCTAGGTTTGAATTATTTTTCATAAGGGATATTGCCTTAATTGTATGCAGCAATATCTTTGTTTTAAAAGGAAAATGTTTTGAAGATTTTTTATTCTGTTAATCTTAATCTTTAGTTATTCCAACCGATCTGAAAAAGTCTGTGATAGGCAATATCCATGATGATGGCTGTTACATGGCCTGGATTAGGGAAGGTTGTGGGTTGATCCTCTGTAGGGTCAAATCAAAGACTTTAAAAAATTGAGTTTGCTGCTTCCCTGCTACGCGGCATTAATGAGTAAGAGCAAAGACTTATAGGCTCGGAGTGAGAATGATGATTTGGGAAAGGGTTTTTGCCATTTTATTTCCTCGGACTGTTACCTTGTGAATATGCATGTTAAAAATCCGGCTCAGGGTGGCAGTACAAAGCAGGGTTCATGATCATACCGTATTAGCATGTTCTCGTCATGAATACGCATTTAATCTGCCCCTGTGCGTTAAACAGCAGTCCATCGTTAACATCATAATCAAAGAGAAAATCCTTTGAGAAAGAAATATTCTTGTGTTTGAAAATCTGGGTCATTGATCTGATATTATATGAAAACCTAAATGCAATCTTTAATTATGTCAAAGTATTGTCTTCCTGATATTGATAAAATATGGACAATAGAAAATGAAAGGATATGGAGTAAATGTACATGGGACAAAATCGCACACAATACATAGAAAACATAGAACATTATCAATGAGCAGGGCTTTTATTCCTGTTCTTCATCTTGACAGTTGATGTAGGGTATTCAACAATGACTACTGATCCCATTTGCACATGGCGGTATTTTGGGCAACTGCAACAGCTTCAATAGAAGGCTATGTCCAAATCATTATACATTAATCGCATTTAAATATTATGAAAAACATATTTCATGATCTTACAGTGTATATAAAGTGCGAATCCAGTTAGTTCATTTTCACTGTTGTATGCGAGTATGTCTATTGTAGAATAAAGGATGATGGGAAAAACTGCGTTTGTTTACCTTTTGAAAATACAAAATAATTGATTTGAATGTATGTTTTAACACAAAATCATTAGAATATAACTTTTTAATGTATAATAACAGGATTAAAGTCCAAAAAAGTGTAATTAAAGCAGCAGAATCAATAATATGAATTTTTGTATGCGATTCATTTTAACTATGATGCGATGAATTATCACTGTAAGTGCAATCATTTCTGATGTAGAATTTTTGAAGGTGCAATAAATTTTCATGGTTGTTTTATATGTTAATTCGACATGCAACAACTGAAAATAGTGTTTAAATGACTTTAATATTGATGATATTTACAATTTGAAATGCAAGCTAGTCGTAGATGCCTACTTGAATATACACGGGTATAACCACGTTCATATCATGCATATTCAAATATTGTTGGTGAGTTTGCTATTAGCTTGTCATGGATCCGAAAATTTACTAGAGCAGAATATTCATGAATATAACGTATTTCTACGGCGAATTTTCCTTTAAAAGTTTTAGAATTCGCTTTAAAAAAGCTTTGAAAATTTGTCACGCCGTGTCATACATATTTCTACCATATTGATAGGCTTTTGCACAACGACCAGTACAAGAATGTACAACAAATGGTACTAAAGAAAATAAACAAACTATAAAGAGAATAAATCGTACAGTGCCAAAATTCTGAGGTCAGTTTTCAAGTAAATATCTTCAAAAATAATTAAAACAACGGGTTTCTCATTCGCATTCATGTATTTTTAACAAAAACAAATCACAAAATACACGGTCGCATTAGTGTAAGAGCCAACCGACTATGCTCTATTTGTAGTTTAATCAAGTTTGAGTTACACAGAGTGTTTGTTTCGCGATGTTTACAAGTAATTCACAGACCTATCTATTTAAAATAGTCACATGGTGTTCATGTAATATAAATAATATACAATGCTGCCAGGAGCAGTAAACTTTGTTTTAGTAAACATTGAATACTTATCTGAACATTGCGTCAATTAGTCTTTGGTGAAACGGTCTATCTACCTACATCGCGAAGAGTAGCGATTAACTTCCGGAATCAACTGTACGGCGGTTATACCCCGTGGTATAGATATAAGAAGATGTGGTATGAGTGGCAATGAGACAACTCCCCAACCAAGACACAATTTGTAAAAGTAAAACATTTAAACATGTAACAATAAACTGTTTGCAATAATTCCTTGTATTCTTACAATTGGGTATTTGCTTATTTGTAACACGGACTTAAAAGAAATTAAAACATAAATTAAGGTGACTCGACTGTTGCTTGAACTTTCTTTACTGTATTAGACATATACACAATGTCATGATACATATCAATTATCCAGTCATCCAAGCGATAATTGTTTGTGCAAGATGAAAACGTTTCCACTCATTCAATCGTGAAATGAAGGTCGTTTTGTGAATGCTCTTTGTTATCTGAAATGCATCCATTAGAGCTATTTTCCTAATGCTTGTAGTTTAAAGGTTTGGTTGGCTTGCTCGCTTTTTTGTATAAATGTTTGCTCAATCTTAATTACAATGCTTAAGCAAACATTTATACAAACAAAGCAAGCAAGCCAACCACACCTTTAAACTACATGCATTAGGAAAATAGCTCTAATAACGTTTAATTTATTAGTATGCGATGTGGATTTAGACCGAAACAGAAGCTTTGCTTTTTCGGTGACGTGGATTGGCCTAACTGTCCAAAATATGTATTCAATGATTGCGTGTCATTGAAAAGGATAAATTTTATCCTATATATGGATCTGGATCTGGACAAACTATTTGAGAAAATAAAATTGACTATATTAGCAATAAATGCCATTTTTAAGGAATTTATTGATATATTACCTCAGATTTTCACTAACTAAATAGATATAAGAAGATGTGGTATGTGTGTATGTATATGTTATCAATCCTTCTGACTTCATAAATTTTGTTAGAGATTCGGCTGAATAAAGACTTTATATAATGAAAATTAACTAATTTCCTTCTGTGAAAATGCATCGCATGTACAATAGAAATGAATCGCCCTACGGTGAAAAATGAAAGTCCAGTATCATTATTCGACAGTAAACGAATCGCATAACGTAAACAGCATAGTGGAATTTGATTCAATATCAACAAGCTGAATATCAAAACCTATTTTAAGTTATACAACATTGATAATTATGTTGAAAGGTACATTTTTCTGCAAATGAAACTTAACTGCTACTTTCAAATCTCTTGCACGCTCTGTTCGTGAACTATTCTTAATACTTATCTATTTGCGTATCAATTTTGTACATGGATGGCTGTAGGCGCGATGAAAATCCGTCCGTATCTTATACCTATATCATGAATTTATAAAAACAGTACAAATTATATATTATTTCTTATTTTATTCAAAAATCATGAATTTGCCGTCTGTTTATTTATCATTCTACATCAGAAATTCATCACGGATACGGTGAAAATGACATTTCAGGATTCGCACATTACATACACTGACCTTAAACAAATAAATTTATTTTATATTAAGTATATACATATTGATCCCCAAGACATTGTATTATGTTCTACAAGGTGCATATCATATAAGAAAATTGAATGATGCAAGAACCATAAAATGACATTTTGTCTGATTCTAGCATAATTAAGGAATATTGATTTTTTACTTTTGACCTTTAAAACCAGAAAGTACAAATTATAAGCTTTCGACGATATATAATATAGCATTGTGTTGGGTGGATGCATTAAAGTCCTTAACTCAGAGTATTTTTGTAAAGTATCTTCTTTATACAGGAATCCCATTGAAGTAGACATTGTTGTGTTAAGACCAGCAAAGTTTGCAGCACGAAAATTTTGCCTTTGTTCGTCGAGCGGAAAACAATAAAAATGTCAGTTGAATATATCTCACCTGTGGTAGAAAAAAAGCACATGTTATATCAACATATGTCACGTGCTAAATAAACACGAGTTTCAAGAAAAAAAAGATCTAAATAACTTATTAATTCCATAGTTTACATTAACAGGGGCATTACCTAGCCTTAGTCCGCATTCTCCAAATAACTATTTTCTATCTGGCAAGTTATTACATTTATCTTCTGACTTATACTTCTTTTGGGCCAAATATACAAAGTATGATGAATATTGAACAAACGGGTGTCCGCGTGATGTTAACCTGTTTTTGTCCCTTTCATCGATCTCTGCTTTTAGCACAAACCCTTTAATCAGAAATCTAAGTAAGTTAATTTGATAGATCTAATTGTAAAACAAGCATATTGTTAATTGGGTTTTGACCTAAACTCAATGTTGTTAAACCCGACAAAAGTTCCTATATGTTTACACCAATAGACTTACACTCTCAGGGATTGGACAATACAACTCAATATCACGGTTTTACTTTGTTTCGAGGAGATGATAATTAGAGAATATGATTTAATATCTAGCTAATATACACTATTAAGATTCTTAAGACTTTATTGAATTGATGTATATGAAATATTAAGTCACTTTCAGCCAGAACTGAACACCGCATTGATGTTCTCCTTGTAGCTTTTTTGACTCGGGAGGTCGTTGGTTCGAACCCCGGCAGGATCAATCCAAAGACTTCAAAAAAATACCTTGATGTTTCTGTTTCCCTGATATCCATGTGACATTGAGTTGTATGAGTGGATTGTGGGTTCAGAGCCGGAAGGAGGATGACATGTTTTCCTGCAGGCTGTTACCTTGTGCACGTTTAAAATCCGGCCTAGCGTGCCGGTTTGTACAAAACATTCTAATATTAGAACAAAACGTTCTAGTGCTGTGATGCATGTTTCAATTTGTTTATTTATTCGTGTTCATGGGAAATTGATTTACTGTTTAAAACACTAAGTAATCAAACTACATACGTTGAATGGAAAGAAGCCTTCTCACTAAAAATGAATACCACTTTTCAATTTGTTACAAATTAATTATACTCATCCAATGCTAGGCATTGTTAAGAATATTTTTTAAAACAATATTAGGAGATATGTTGAGAAAAGAATGTGTCATAAAAACATTCTATTGCGTAAAAAATATGGATAAATTATATCCATATTCAAGCCAAAAAATGGTTACCTGTTATTGATAAATAAAACTCATACAGTGTTTGAACACTATTAAAATAAAGAGTTGAAGTCTGATTGTTAATGAGACAGCTATCCACCAAAGAACATTGTACGAGGATGTAAACAATCTGTCTGAAGGCTACACATGTACCTTTTATTTTCGGAAGTTGAAATATAAAAATACAGTTAAACTGTTTATTTCGTGTGCCAGTTAGATAAACTATAACTCCAACGATATAAGCAAATCTACGTTAAATGATATAATCCTTGTGAAGTACCTTATTTGATGATATTTTTGATTTTGTATTTTTTATTAAGTTTTCTCAGACATATATTATGGAATGGGAGTGTAACGGGAGTCGAGTTTCCACTGGCTTCGTTTTCCCGTTGTCTACCCAAGTTCTGGGATATTGGACAACTATAAAAGTTATTAAAACCACGTAAATATAAACAAGATGTTTATTAAGAGACATACGTCATAGTTGAATATAAGTGACATACAAAATAAATAATTTATACGGTGGTGGCTAGTCTACTTGTCATTGTAAAGTTCCATATTTGCAAGCCAAACGGTATGAGCGTCTGCTCATTTCAAATCCTAAGTGTAGACTGCCCTGAACCCGGTGAGTGACGTCATACTTATAGTTCCTAGGGACAACGAGCCCGGCCGGGCCGGATGTCAGGCACGTGCAAGAAGCCGGAAGTCCCGACAAGAATAATTACATGGCCGGTCTCGGGGAAAGAGTTACGGAACTATAAATAATACTAGCATTAACCAATTTCCCCTAATAAATGGAATAGACAAGTAAACAAAGTGACCACCATTACATCCCCTCTCTTAAGACATAATGTGCCCACACATTAGTCCTAAGATCGGTGAGGTATACTTACCAAAATTTCGAATACAGATACATATAGTTATCAACAAATTAATTAATTTACTGTTAATGTCAATAAATGATTTGAAAAATAGTTCAAGATATTCAACGGTCTTTAACTAAATGTTCAAAAGTCACAAATACATCACGAAACATCATCACGGAGTAAGGAATCCAATTTTAAAGTTCGAGCGGAGCATCCAGGTACACATCTTGTCGAAGGTTCCAGGAAGGTAAATATGGTAAAAGTCGTCCAGTAGATTTTCCAAATCTGTAAAGTAGTCCAAGTAAGTGTTCCCCAACATTTAATTCCATGTGGTTTAGTTATACGTTCAAGATTATCGGCAGAAAGACCAATATAAATTTCAATGTTCCCTCATTGTGGCCAGCTATCCACGCACTGAAACAATTTCAGTTTTATCTCCTATATTCTGTCAGACACTGGAATAATTTAAGAAGCACATTCTTCTTATAAAATCCTGACTCAACATGAGTCTTAAAGTCTAAAATACACGAGCACTGCACCACTTGATCGGGTGCCCCAATATGTAATTTTATACGTCACCGAAAGCATATAGCCCATGGTATTACTATAAACATATAAAACACACATTTCTATACTGAAATCCATACAAACTGATTGTTTGTTTATCAAATATTTCAAAAATTAGAAAGTCATATAAAACAATTGGACTGTATCGTAATAAATCATTCCTTGTATTCCAGTAATCCCCAAACAATATCCTTAACCATGCAGACAGCATACCCATGGTGAACCAATAAGGTCATAAAAATACATACGCAAAAAGACTAACCAATAGTCCATACCTATCCCAGTGCCATTCTCTAGCACATAAGGTATTTCCAAATTTGCCTGTATGCACCACCGAAAGCAGCTTCCCACAGCTAAAATACTGAGTGTACTTTCTTCTATTTTGCAATAATCCAGCACAACTCGTACAAGACAACCCTATTCCAGCTGTATGACAAAAATGTCATTTTAATCCAAATTCTGACTACATCCACAATTCCTTCATACGCATTGCTTAACTACTGAAAAGATTCAGTATCATTTTCCCTCCACGTAACAACCCCACCAAACTGAAATTAATTCAGTTTATTTCCAAAAGACCAAAGTAAAAATGAACATCATGATGATGTTATATAAAACATATTCTAGTACAAAACTGTACGTTTAATCCTTTTTTTTCAATATTAATATAAACCGGACAAATTTCCAGTATATAATCAATGACGGCACACTATAGCCTATTACTTACCAAATAACTTTGAAGTTTTGAGTATTGTTAATTCCCTCCTTTCCATGCAAGAAAGCTATTACATCCACACTGACAAGACATAGATGCAGACAAAACTGACAGAAATGCAAGTACAAAATGTACTTTTTAATCCAAAATAATTTCAAGTATAATCAAACAAATTATTTGACTTTCCAAATCTAATTATGACAATACATATAAAAAACGTATCAATTAAACGGAACTAAGAAATAAAACAGTTTTTTTTTTTCGTAATTAGAACGACAATGAGTATTCCCCATTGGTACTTCCATACACACATTCCTTATGGTGTCATGTGTTTTGACGTCGAAATTATGACGTCATTCTGTAAACATGGCGTGATATATTGCCAACTTCCTGAAAATTGAAAAGCCATAATAAGCTTTATCCTGCGATAAAATGTAGTTAAATATTTACTTTTGCTGTTGTGTAAGTTAGCACAAACATGTTGTGTTTGTTTTCCTTTTATGCAAGAACGGCATTTTTTCTCTGGAACGTGAACAAAATGTTCACATTGTGCATCAATTTGGAATTTTTCTTCTGGATTTCTAATTTCAGTTTCTGAAGGTAAGTCGTTTTTAATTATCTTACTGTACAAAACATTATTTAATGCAGTGCTGGTCATTGTAGGACCGGAACAAACAACGGAAATGATGAGAAGACGAACAATAAACTGTTCGATTTTGACTCCTAGGGATACAAAAATCCCTTTTATTCCAACCATATTGCGGAAATAATGTACAAACAAAACGTTTGTTTTATTCTATGTCCTAAAATATCCCGGACGAGCCCCCAATGTAACGGGAGTCGAGTTTCCACTGGCTTCGTTTTCCCGTTGTCTACCCAAGTTCTGGGATATTGGACAACTATAAAAGTTATTAAAACCACGTAAATATAAACAAGATGTTTATTAAGAGACAACCGTCATGGTTGAATATAAGTGACATACAAAATAAATAATTTATACGGTGGTGGCTAGTCTACTTGTCATTGTAAAGTTCCATATTTGCAAGCCAAAAGGTATGAGCGTCTGCTCATTTCAAATCCTAAGTGTAGACTGCCCTGAACCCGGTGAGTGACGTCATACTTATAGTTCCTAGGGACAACGAGCCCGGCCGGGCCGGATGTCAGGCACGTGCAAGAAGCCGGAAGTCCCGACAAGAATAATTACATGGCCGGTCTCGGGGGAAAGAGTTACGGAACTATAAATAATACTAGCATTAACCAATTTCCCCTAATAAATGGAATAGACAAGTAAACAAAGTGACCACCATTACAGGAGTAATGATTCAATGGAAAATCAATTCATAATGTTAGTACTGTCCAAAATTGTTTAGAGTAGAACTGTCAAAATATGTTCTAATGTAGAACAGTTCAAAATGACGTAATTAAAGCACCTAACTGATCCTGATTTAAAATAGATCTAGTTGTTTTGGAAGTTAGGAGCAGCTAAATGGAAAACTATAAAATAGTTAACATAAATACAGTCTTTGGTGTAGACTGCTTCTGTTTTTCTCCATATCGTTTAATAAATTTTAAACCACAATCATTATTTTGTAAAGAAAAAATTATCAAGCAGTAAAGAAATTATATTTCTAATATTTCTGTAATTGATATAAATAGTGATAAGTATATTTCCTTACGAAAAACACTTATACAGTTTGAAATGCACTTCGATGTATTTATTACTGTTCGAATCGGGGCAAAGTAAAACTGTGTTAAAACTGGTGTAGGTTAGAACTGTCCCATTGGGGTCTTAGGTAGAACAGTTATCAAGGTGTCAGGCGACTAGCTTAATTGACCTTTTAAGGGCATATCCAACAGTTTCAGGGGAGGTAATAACAAACGTAAACGTCGTCTATTGTTTACCGTAATTTAACGTTGTTTCAACGACGTCATAACGGAATCACCATTGGAATTGCTATGGCCGTCTGGAAAGGGCGGTTTCTTGCGTAATGATTTATTATTGCATTAGAATGCAACACAAATTGTGATTAATTCTTTACCAAACTTTTCCGAAATTTTGTCATTCAGGATAGAAAACTCAAAGTTTGGTTTTACTTGAGAAAGATAAAAAGTTGGTTTCTTGAGAAAATAAAATACGGTGTAAACTAACATTTATCATGCATATAGCATCTAGCTTTGCGTTGAAGTGCTAATATACAGTAACTCTTTAAATGAATACGACCTTTAACTGATATACAATGTAAAACAAAAGATGACACCGTAAAATAAAAGGTCGATCCACTTTCGCCTCGTCGTGAATATGCGTGATACATTTGCCACTGGAGCACGGGAGCAATCAATTTATCAGTTTCATTTAGTGATGTATAATCTTTAGTTCTCAACTGATAATTGTCTACAACAGTTTTCCAGTTTTGGGGTATTTTATTTTTATTTATATTTAATTTTTAAACGAAAATTTTAGAATTTCTTTCCACATCTTTCTCTTTGAATTTATTTGTTTAAATAATAAATAATAAAGTGAGTCTACATCAGTGGTCACATTGTATGCAGCCAAACTAGGAGGAGGGCAGTAGAACAGAAAACAATCTCCATTTTGTACATGCAATAACTCATATATTGAAGCGTAAAACAACGGCAGTCAGGCTCGTTTAGGTGGAAAAATTACTGTGTCAATTTTATATACTTATATGGTAAATATGTCATAAAAGCAAAAACACACGAAAAAAATTAGCCACAATTTATAATAATTTAATTTTGGATGTAACACGTCTTCTGATTGGCTGAAAGTGTTTTGTCTATCAGCTCATAGACATAATTTTGTCATGTGACCGCGACGTCATCAACGTTTTTATCATGATTTACTCCTTTTTAGAATTAAATTATAAGGAATGACTTTAATATTTTTTCTGTCTATTCGAAATAACATAAAAAATGTGGTGCACACTTTTAAATAACCCGCTACGCGAGTTATTCAGTGTGCACCACATTTTTGATGTTATTTCTTCATAGACAGAAAAAATATTACAGTCATTCCTTAAATAACATTGAACTTATTTTGGCCGTTTCGTTTATTCTAAAATTATTGTCTTACTGATCTGATTTGTTAATTAAGGTTTTTTTTTCCATCTACAATTGTCCTTGCAAAAGGCGCAAAAGATGTGTTAAAATCAGCCATGTGACTTATTTGAAGATTCAGGTGACCTTTGTTGTTGTTTAGAGATTTTATTCGAAGTTCGTATATCCCTTCGACCATTTATTTAGATGGTTCTTTAACGTATAGATAGCGCAAAAACTCTCACTACACTATGCATAGGATATACGACTTTTTATTTCGACTAAATGAGGCTGCATATTTATACATCCGAGCAGCTAAACGGCCGCACCCAATTTTAGCAAAGATATACTGTCGGACGGGAGAAGTCCAGAGATGTGAATTTTTATACTCAATCAATCCTTTTGTTTTGAAAAAGATTTTAAAGGTATACATTAATATGACAGCAACCAAACGACACATATAAATCAAAACATTAAGAGTCAACATACAGATTTTTGTTATAGCTAGAAGCCTATGAAGAATAAAAGCCGAAAACCGCAACATGAATAAATAATACGGAGTCAGTGAGTTTTCAGAAAAGTGTTTGGTTGCAAAATTTCACGTGCTCTTTATTAATTTCGATAGATGAAAATTATAGAAGGTGTGATATAAATCAGTATTAGAAAAACACTTCATTGTGAAGTAACGGAAAAATAAATAATGATTATGGATGACCGACGTCAAGTGGCATATTCAATATATATTCTTTACAAAAACATCAAATGGAAATATAATATAAAATTTAACCCTGCTTTGTACTATAGACCGACACACAGAAACGGATTTTTAACGTGTAATACTTTTGTTTTAAAAGAGGGACGAAATATACCAGAGAGACTATTTTGAAAGTTTGTAATTCCACGGTTTGCATGTTTCACACCCGGGATTCACAATTTTGACGAACACAATAGTAAAACTAACTGAATTGTTATCTCTTCCTGATACTGGTTCATTATAAATAAGAAGATATGATATGAGTGCTATCGAGACAACTATCCAACCAAGTCACAGAGTATATATATACATTTGTCTGCCACGCCGTCGCACTGCCTTTGAAAAATTAGCGCGGAAATATAACGTTATTTCTCGAAACGTCTTAATTTTTGGCGCAATTTGTGAGGCTTACGGAAGGGATTGAGTAAACAATATTATATTACTCGATTTTTCTCAAAAACGAGTATACTGACAAATATTTTTCAAAACGTCATGACATTCCATTTTTTTTTAAGAATAACATATCTTACTTAGGCCAAATCGACACCGTTGGAAATATTTAAAAAAATCAAAAATGTGCATTTCAAATGTTCATTTCTTGCCGTTTTTTGGGGAAACCATAACGTTTTTGGCTTTATTTGAGTAAGAATTAATGCTTTAAATGGCAAAGTTAGATTTTTCTAACCATCTTGAATTGTTTTGCTTCAATTTGAGCCCCATTATATAAGTATATGTTGATTAAAAAATCATATTTTTTTTCTAAATTTTTTAAATAAAAAACGTTTTTTACTCCAAAATTGCAGAAATGTTCAATTTTCAGCAGTATTTTTTGCAAAAACGAAATCGACAACTATTTTTTTTGGCAAAATTTGATTCTCTGTCAATTGAAGAATGAAATATCTTAAAGGGAAAAAATTCTCACCGTCAGAAATAAACTGTTGGATATGCCCTTAAAGAGTCTCAATGTTGTAGATTTTTCTCACAGTTACAAATATGTACGATTTATTGCATAATAAATTCCATCGTGATTTTCCGTGATAGAAATATGTGTGATTTAACTTTAGGTAGAAACGACAAAATAGTCATAAATGATAGAATTTCTTAATGTTTTTTTTTTTTTACTTGAAGAAATTTATGCCAATGTCTTTCCCTCAGTTTTTGTTATTTCCCTTGATTTGTTTCTTCTAAATGTATTGATGAGCTTTGAAAATGGAATTGAAATATTTTTCAGCGCTACTTTTTCAATTGCTGTTGAATTTTATATTTGGTTACTTGCCACTACATTATGTACTGTTTAACAATCCTGGATAACGACGACGAGGAAAGGCATTACTCGACTAACGAAGTTAAATTTTATATAGCCTAGTTGGTCGAGTTATCTAGGGCGCTGGATACAGTGCAGGCGATGTTGCCACGATGTCTTAGATGCATGGATTCAAATCCCACTGAGGGAAGAACAAAAATTTGCTACGCCAGGAAGGAAGAAGATCCCCATAAATCACTACACAAACGTATGACAAGATATTGTCTATTTATTAACAAACACAGTAAAATACAATGTGACGATATCGTACACACAAGAAGAGAGGGTTACTAATAAATGTCCAACCAACACCGGAAACCCTTTTCCGGAAATCAGTAACTACCTCGGGCAATCACTTTTTTCTCTTTATTTTTACACAATAAAAAAAACCTTCACAGGGTAGACTGCCCTCTGGTGTTGGGGATTATTCTGCTCCTTATAAAACAGAAAAAAAAACCAGCTATATAAATTCAGGAATCTCTCTATTACACTCAGTACAATACATAGTCATTGAATTTCTTTGGAAGTAAGCGTTTGCGATCCGGTCGACTTATTAAATCGGATGATGATGAGTTTTGTTCATTTTCTTTAGAATTGATAAATGATTCCTCTGTTTTGTCCAATTCACAGTTATCATGACTTAAATCCATGTCCAGACTGTTTTCACTACTGGGTTGTTCAACAATCTTTAATTGAGTACTTTGATCCGATTTTTGATTTGATTTTAAACATATTTTATTCATAAAGATATGGAAAGGATTGAGCAACAGGCACAGCCTATAAAAACTCTCTCCATATTACATGTACAAGGTATAAATCAAATATTAACAACTATATTTAAAATAATACAATATAGTGGAAAATGCATGCTACTTATGAGCACACACAAGCAAATATATATTTACAGTGTTAATTACTAAATGTAAAGTATATTTAAGTATGTAGGCAATTAATCATCATTCATTCAAGAACCTTGAGACATGTAAATATCTTTTATAAGTCATTAGAAATATATATATAAGGTTTGGAAGAGACACTAAGCTTACTTAGTGGAAAACATGAATTAATGTTGAAGGAAAAAAGGAAAGAAATGAGAAAATAAATACATAAATAAATAAATAAATAAATAAATAAATAAATAAATAAATAAATAAAATAAATAAATAAATAAATAAATAAACACTAAATAAAACAAAATTAAGAAAATTTCAAACAAAACGATGAGTGTCACTGATATATGTTTGAACAGATTTAAAAATAGCAATATTCATATCATATGAAAATAATCTGTTTCCAAAAAGTAATAAATCAATATTTATGTCAATATTATCAACAATGGAGTAAATAGAATAAAGTAGAATCTGTGTAACATCATTGTACTTAGGGCAAATAAGAAAAAAATGCTGCTTATCCTCAACAGGGTGATTACAGTTTGTACAAATAGTGTTCTCTGATAAGAACTGATTAAACAAATGAGATTTTAGCTAGCATTATTTCTGAGTTGATAATGACTTATACTATGTTTCCTTATCCCATAATTGAAAGGTTTAACTATTTCTTCAGTCCTATAAATCTTGTCCAGTCCACCTCTACATATACACAGACTTGGAGGATTTTGTATACTAAGAGGAAGACTATTCCAATGTCTTATAGTGGAAGGAATGAAACTATTAAAGTAAGAGCTAGTTCTAGCAAGAGGAGGGTAAAAAGTATTATTTTCATTCCTCAAAGTATAAGGGGTTTGTCTAGGAAAATATGGCTGGACTAACTCATATAAGTATGCAGGTGTCGTCCCATTTAATATTTTATAAAACAGAATAAGCTTATATTTATTCCGTCTATTCTCCAGAGTTTCAAATCCTAATTCAATATAAAGTTTTTGTCTTGAGGAATTACGCCGTAGTCCAGTAATTATTCTAGTAGCTTCTTTTTGAATATTTTCAAGAAGCTCGGACTCGTGCTGGGAGCAATTTCCCGAAACAACATCATCACCATACTCTAATATAGGTTTAGTAAAAGCATAATAAATACGTGTAAGTGAATTCCTCTCTAATAAATGTTTAACTTGTCGAAGCACAGATAAACGAGAGTTTTTTTTTATAAATATAATCAATATGTGTGTTCCATGAAGCTGATGACTGAAATGCTATCCCAAGATGACAGTGAATATTTATTTTCTCAACCTCTTCACCATTTATCCCAAAAAATACAGGTGGATGCTCCCTTTCTCTTCTAGTAAATACAATATTTTTTGTTTTCTTTGGGTTAAAATGAACAGCCCATGATTTTGCCCAATTTGAGATAACATCTAAGTCATCAGTCAAAGAAGCAGCTGCTACAGAATGATCATCGTCTACTATAACAAATAAAGAGGTGTCATCTGCAAAAAGTCTAATATCATTAACAATGTCATTTACTATATCATTTATATAAATGAGAAACAGAAAGGGTCCCAAAACTGATCCCTGAGGGTCACCTGCATGTATACTTCTAAGAGTTGATGAAAAGCCTTCTGAAACTACCTTTTGGTGACGATCTGAAAGATAATTTTCTATCCAAGATAAGAGCTGATCATTTAAACCAGATTGTTAAAGTTTAAACAAAAGTCCTTTTTGCCAAACTTTATCAAAAGCTCTAGATACATCACAAAATACAAACCTTACATCCCTCCCACTATCTATATTACTGATAATTTTATGATATATTTCAATTAACTGATTAACAGTAAAGTCACCTGGCTGGAATCCAGACTGAAACTTTGACAAAAGGTTATTACTCATATAATTAGACATGCTAATCCAGAAACATGCCTGATGGATACTTGGAAGCGACTCGCAGTCGATAGAAAGGTTGAAAACCGAGGATTTGCAGATCTAACATTGTTGGGCTAAATTTGAGACGAAGTATATGTAAATTATGGTAAGCCCTACATTACCACAGGTTAACCGATGGAGAACGTCTGTCGAAAAGTTGTCACACATCTAGACGTATATATATATATATATATATATATATATTCATGGACACAGCGAGGCAGTGTTGCAACGATGTCTCAGATGCAGGGGTTCGAATCCCGCTGAGGGAAGAACACAAATTTGCTACGCCAGTAAGGAAGAAGGTCCCCATTACCGATCTAACATTGTTGGCCTAAATTTGTTTGATTGTTGGTTGCTTAACGTCCAGTGGCAAATATTTCATGCATATTCAGGACGAGCCTAAATTTGAGACGAAGTATGCATATATACTAGACAACATTAAGGAGAGTATTTTAACAGGTGGGTTTCTTTTTATGGAAATACATTATAACACCCTTTTGAATAAACACTATGCGTCTAACAAAATATCGCCTATTTATACGTAAAATACAGTTTCTCCTTATCGTATTTTTGAAAATAAAAACATAAAATTAAGATTTCGTTGATTAAAATGCATCTATTTTATACACACAGACGTTTGTCAATACGTTTTTCTCTGCTAAGTTACAGTTTACTTTTCAAAGGCAAATGAGCAACATGAAGACGTAAATGGTATCAATATTCCAGTAAGTTTCATGACATGAAAAAGATCACCAAATACACATTTTGTTTAGAATTACATTAATATTTATTATCATGCAAACAAATGTATCAATATTTTAATTTTCGTCTGTTGGTAAAGAGTTTTATGATCACATTTTTGTATTTTAGCCCGTTTAAGGGGTACGCCTCAATTAATGATTTTGGGTAGTCACCTTAAAATTTAAAAAAATAAATGTTTGGTTCAATTTCAGGCTCTTTTCATAAATATTGTCGACGCACATATCATCAAGAATCATCGGATTGCTGAAGACATAAATAAAATACCATTCCTGAAAAAACTTTAAAACCTAAAGTTGGCAGATTTTAGATGGAAAAATTGACCTTTGAACTCAATTTCACAAAAATGTGACCACTGGGTTTTACCACCAAACTGATCTTAATGTACACATTCTCTTCTTTCCGTCGATATACAATTGAGCTGCGTTGTCTCTAATTGTAACAATCATTGCTATGTTTAATGTATCAATATACATAATTGATAAGTTATGTCAATTTGTTGGTTTGGAAAGACGAGCGGTTTATTAGGATCTGCTTACCCTTCCGGAGCACCTGAGATCACTTCCAGTTTTTGACGGGGTTCTTGTTGCTCAGTCTTTAGTTTTCTGTGTTGAGGTTTGTGTACTGTTGTTTGCTCTTTTGGTCTTTTTGCTTCTTTTTAGCCAAGGCGTTGTCAGTTTATTTTCGACTTATGAGTTTGAATTTCCTTTGTCATACAAATGAGAGGTTTAGCTAGCCATACAACCAGGTTTAATCTACCATTTTCTACATAATGAAATGCCTGTGCCAAGTCAGGAATATGACAGTTGTTTTCCATTCGTTTGATGTGTTTGAGCTTTTGATTTTGTCATTTGATAAGAGACTTTCTATTTTGAATTTTTCCTGGTGAAATTAAATATATCTTTGTCTAAATTCGCGTTTGCTATGATGATATGTTTTTAATTGTTTTAATGATTAAAATAAAGTTTTATCTACTACTCGGAAAGGTCAGAAAGAAAAGATGTATAATTTTATTGGATACAACTGAAAGTTATGACATATATATATATATATATATATACATGTATCTGGATTACAGCATTATTAATAGGTTTTATACTTATAATTGAAATTAAAAAAGCCATAATAAGTATATTTTCATACGAGATTGAAAAGATATATCTGCTATATAAGAAATTGTGTTCATGGGACACATTTGCTCAACCTATCTCATTACTTTGTTGTGTAAACCGTAAAAATCAATGTGATAACCCTTATTTTGCATATACTTTTCACATATGTGACAACAACTTCATGATGAACCATCTAAAATCAAAACGTGAAACTAATACGGGACGGTGGGGTGGAGTGACGGATTCTCAGACCAATGACATATCGTAGGAGGAATATTAAAACCAAAACATAATCTAGACTAAAAAGCCTGATCGAATTTCATGAATGTATGATTTCATAAAATATATTTTATGAATGATTCTGTATACATGCATCGTCTTTTATTATTATATTTTACTGGATGTACCAGTAACGGATTTTGCAAATAATGTATGTGATCTTCTGTTCAAACATTAACTTATCAACATTTCAACTCGTCAGTGTGAATTGAGAAAAGTGAGGTCTCAACAGCTTCTATTGAAAATACGTGAATCAGGATTTATAACCTTTCTTCGCTAACTGCGGCAATTCTCATTGTGTGGTCTTTGTTTTTACGAGTCATGTGACGTACGTTTCGTCGGAATGTCTTTTTTAAGTCCAAAGGGTTGTTGCTTAAATTTGGGCTTGGTCTTTTGATAGACTTTCCAATATTTTTCGCCCTCTTGTGGTGAGCAAAATTTTCATAGGTATCGTCTATTTCTTCCGGTGAGACGTTTGTTTCGTATGATTTACTACCGGGTTTTCTATTACTATGAACAACGAAATCTGGTTCCGAAGAAACAGATATTTCTTTAATTTTCTGAATGACTGATTCTGGATCAGAATCTCTACTTCTTAAATTTGTTGCCGCAAGAAGTTGCAAGAATGTTCCATATCGGTGGCGGATCATACCAAAGAATTGCATAAATAATAAAATAGCGAATATGACTAAAAAGAGAAGTCCAAGTGGTTCAATAGTAATTGTACTACCATCAACTGTTGGTATATTAATATTCAAAACTGCTTTAACTTCATTCATTGCCGTCATTATAACAAGCCATAGACCATTTACGAAGAAGAATGCAAAAGCTACTTTATTTCTGAAGTCTTTCAGACTCTCAGAAACTGCCTTTTCTTTCTTTTCATCTGGATTCAATGGTTGAAGATAGTTCACAATCAGTTCGTTCCAAAAATTTATTTCATCCTGCTTAAGGCGTTTAATTGTTCCATGTTCTTCTGCCCAAGAAACTTCGTCAACTTTTATATCCTCTTCGGTCGACTCTTTCCTCTTTTTCCGTCTCATTGATTTCTGCATCAATGGTGCGTTATCATATTCTTCTCCATCAACATTTTTAAAAATACTTACCACGCTTTCTAAAGAACGCAAGATTATCAAGTTATTAATCCACTGAAAAATTGACGGCACTAAATCTCGACATGAAACATCCTTGATTTTGCTAGATTTAACTTGCTTAAGAATATCATGTATGACTTCACCTGAAACAAGTCCCAGTTCGTCCTCAGTTGTCTTCTTTTGAGTTCTTTGTACTTGGTTTTCTAAAACAGCCGTTTGTGTTTCCCTTGTTCCCCAAGATACATTATTTAAGTTGCAAATCGCGTAGATAATCAAGAATAAGTAGCCAGCAGGAATGCATATGAAATACAGAACTCCCCAAAACAAATCAGTTAGCTCGTGGGGATGGAAAAATCCCGCTATTAGAAAAACGCCTACTAAGACATACATGAACACAGCAGACGGAGTAAAAACCCTTCCTCTGAAATGTTTACAATGGTTCCGACTATTACCGCCATCATTAACATGGCATATATTGCACTCAATATCATAGCTATTGTTAGCTGTGTCTGTGATTTGAACTTTAAACAAATAAAAATAAAAAGAATTGTTGGTCCATATGTAACGATGTATGCAACTACAGCCGAGGTGCCGAAAACAGTTCTGACCGCTGATTGCATTGCAAGTAAAACAGTAGATGGACCCAAGATAGAAGACAGGAACAAAACTACCTGGTAGAAGATATAAAGGTATGATATGTTCGGATTGTTTCTGGTCGTTTGATTGTAGCTCATAAGTAAATCTAATATATTTGCCATAGTAGATGGCATCCATCTTCTTCTTTGATTGAAGAACTCTCGGAACTCCTCTGGTGCAAATGTCAATGCCTCTGCAGCTGCACAGTATTCAATACGATAACCTTGTTGTAACATGAGCGTGCAGAGCCATCTATCTTCACCTGAAAAGTTTGTATAAAGATTTAGCAAAGAAAAAAATTATTTGCACTAGATATTATAAAATTTATGATTCATATAATTATAAAGAAACTTCTAAAACGCAATGATTCCAACACCATAAGACAAAAATAACTCCAGATAAAAAAGTAATAAAGCAATAGACGGGTGTACACAGTAGATCCACAATTATCCACCAGAGACCAAAAGATTCGGTTGTAAACAGTTATGGGTCAGCGGGCGACCTTCAACGGTGGTCGAAACCCATACCATATAGTAAACTATAAAAGTTCCCGACATGACAAAATTTGAAGCAATTCATATGAGAAAAACAATCGCCTTTTTATTCTAAAAGTGATAAACGAAAAATCAAATAAGCCACAATCAACCAACGACAAACACTCAATTTCAGGCTCCTGACTTAGGGCAGACACATAAAGAATGTGTCGAGCTGAAACATGTTTGTAAGCACTCTACCTTCTCCCTGATCCGGACATTATGTGACAAAACAGCATAAAAATAAACTGTACACCAGTTGGAAATGACTTGATTCATCAGATTTTAACGACAAAAGAAACAAAATAAATAAGAAGATATGGTATGAGTGTCAATGAGACAACTCTCCATCCAAGTCACAATGTATAAAAAGTTAACAATTATAGGTCAAAGTACGGCCTTCAACACGAAGCCTTGGCTCACACCGAACAGCAGGCTATGAAGTGCCCCAAAATGACTTGTGTAAAACAATTTAAACAGGAAAACCAACGGTCTAATCTATATAAAAAACGAGAAACGAGAAACACCTATGAACCACACCAACAAACGACAACTACTGAACAACAGGCTCCTGACTTCGGGCAGGTGCAAAAAAGTACAGATCTTAGAGTACTTGCAGTTACTAAAAGCTAGCTCAAAGTCAATTACAACTTGTAAATAAATCATGTCATCGCAGATTAAAAATACATATCCAACGAATTTACCATAAAGACTACAGTCTGATAAAAAGGCCAAAATATAATGTAAATGTATTTTTAGAAAATACTTTTTATGAACTTCAGTTTTTTTTATATATGAGCTAGGTTCCTGAAATTGAAACTTATAGGAGGCAGCAGAAATAAACTATTTAATAGGGTGGTTTTGTTTTTATCTCATCAGTGGAATAACAAGATGAATATATATGTAGAAGAACGTACGGTAAAATTCATTTTAAGATAAAAATCTAATATCAATTTTAAGGAATATGAAATCATAGAAAACTAATATATTAATTGATATCACTGTTTAAAGTATAAGAACGAAATATACAGAAAAAGCTTTCTTAAACTTTAACATTGGTGTCTCTGTAAAATAGTATACATAATTACAGTAGTGTATAGCAAGTACTGTATTAATAAGATATAAGTCCTTAAAATAAAAACACAACAATTTATCAACAAAAATATTGTTATACTTTTTATGCATATGCCTATCAAGCCAAAAGGCACTTTTATTTTAGGATTAACAGAAATATGTTTTAAATGTACTTCATGGAAGTATCCTTTATTATGTGCGATATTGACCAAATTTTTGGAGGTCGTTAAGAAATCTCAAATACATTTTGTTTTTGTCCCACAAGAAAAATCAAATGGTTGTACCCTTACCTTGGTCGTATTGCAAATAATGTTTGGGTTCTGTCGGTAATTTGGCATACGTTCGCATGATGTTATCGTCCATCAAAGCTTTAGCTCGAAACAGACTAAAACATCCTGGACTACAAAGCACACAACCAAAAACATGCTCTGCTGATTTCTGTAACCAATGTCCTATAGCATATTCAAATTTCTGGTACCACACAACTGGACCTAAATTATGAAAGAAGACATATATTTACAGCGTACATTGTTTGACATTTCAAAATTTCAAATGTTTGAAAAAAACTTTCATAAATACCAGCCTCGTTTGGATTATTTTTTGTCAACATATTTGAAATTGAATTTTTCAAAATTACAATATGCTGTAAAATATTTAAACTATTTAACCTTTTAATAACTGTTTAGGGTTAAAAACAATTTGGACCATCATATTCTGGTGTTTGGAATTTTCACAAGTGCCTTACCAGACCCTCCTGGTTTAATACGACCACATGTCGCACCAACTTTCGTGTTTTTCTTCATTCTGTCTATGAGTAGCTGAAGTGCTTCTGGAGAAAAGTCGACATCACCATCTAAAGCCATAACATAGGTGTTCTCCGCCTTCATTGTTAATAAATGAAAAGAAGAGCTCTAAATGTTTTTTTTTTCAAATAGAAGTCAATTCCATTTATAACAATTCTATAGATAAACTCATCATAGATACCTGGATTAAAATTTTGTACGCCAGACGCGCGTTTCTTCTACAAAAGACTCATCAGTGACGGTGGAATCGAGATACACTTTAGAATTTGACAACTTTTTTGAAACGTTAATCACACGGCTTTGATTTTTTTATATTTTAAGAACTCGAAAGTGAATAGAAAGAAATAGAATATTTTGTAGTGTACATGTTTCGATAGTTGCGAGTGCATTCCTTCAACCTCTAATGTCAAACCGTTTTAAATCAAAAACAGGCAAAACGTAAGTGGAAATGAATGAATTCGCATGATATTAAGTCAGTTTAAGCTAAATGATTCGACATGTTAAGCATCTCTTGTAATGAAAACATTTTTTTTTTATTTTAGAAACGCTTACAGCAAACAGATAAATTGAAGTATTAGTAAAAGCAGTTGATGATTGCATAGGTACATTAGTTATGGTTTTATATTCTGCTAAAATATGCCGAAAAAATAATAGAATGAATCACTTTAAAGCATATTTTTGAGTGTCATTTGCTTGTATTTCATTTATTGAAACAACTGTTTCTATTTTATTGAATGATATGTCCATGTTTTCTAGTTTGTAGTAAACTTTTGACGAAAGTTGAATTATTACCTGTTGCACTAAGCTTGATGGGAGCCTATCAAATATTGACTGCACACTTTCAAAATCGTCCTTCACTTTTTCTTTCGATTGTTGTATCTCGCTGTTTACTAATTTATAGCCAATCAAATAATATAAGTACATGATCTACAATCCAGTAATGTTATATTATGCCAAGTCAGTACTGTAAACATTTTCTTATAGATTACTTCGACACAATTCTTGCAGTCGAGGAAAAATGTCTAACTCTCAATGTTATATACAAAGAAGTCAATAAGTTACTTGTTCGTGAAATCTAGAGTGAAAGTTTAACTTGTGACAAAAGTCAATGGCGGCTGAATAAGCACGTGTTTGAGGAGGAAGCAGAAAAAATAGATAGGACAAATGAAATTTAAAAGAATAAGTGAAAAATTGAAATTATAAATAAAAACGTTCATTTGCAGTTTAAGTGTCTTTTCGGAATATTTTAGAAAACGTTATTCAGCAATGACAGATTTTTATGCTTTGAAAAAAACATTTGCCTAAATTGGGCAGGAGGACACGTAAAGTATTGTATGAGTATGGGATTTTACCCCTTTTCATGCCTTTCTCTGTTTCACCGACAATCATAAAAAAATCTTAAAGTTTAATCATATTGGTATTTAGATAATATTATAAATATATTCTAAGAGATGTTCAAACATCGTTAACTTTTATCTTTCTATATATCAATATATTCAAATGTTTTTGATGAAATTTATAATGCGTGTTGCATTTGCTGTTTTCTAAAAAAAATACAACACCTTCACCTGATACATTTCCTACGGCCAAAGTGTTTTTCTGGATTTGCCTTCATTAGGAACGCTCAGAGCCGAATATTTGAAAGCAAAGGATGTATAAGAACCGAAAAAAATAAAAAGTTATGTGACCAAAAAGTACCAAAATATAATAGCCAAATCTATCTATGGTTAACTTTGCCTTAAGGAGTTGAAACATTAGCTTCTCAATAATTTATTCATTTATGAACGGACAGTTTTAAAACGGTTTGTTATAAATCGTGTCAGTACCGAAGAACTGAATATTGAGCTGATGATACCCTCATGGAATGATAGTCCACCAATTCGAAGGCTTCAAGTGAATTTGATACATGACTTGTATTTAGAATTTGATTAAAACTTGTTTTTGTGGTATTCCGTATCGTAAAACTAGAAATTAGTTTTGTTTGTATATGTCCAACATACGTAATCACTTCAATGGTTTCGCCGTCTTCATGTTTGATCTTATGTTGATATAGTGCCTCTTTTAATTTGAATCACACTTTATCGATTCAGAGGGCTTGTTCGTCTTTGGAGACCGTATCGTGACCTATAAATGTCGTTTACTATTTAAAGTCTCATTTTATTCATAGTAAATACATTCTGTTAAATCTGATAGTGAAATTTTTGTTCTTGGTTTGTTTTTGTTCTGCTTTCATTTTCATATACATACCTGTGACCATCTCTTCTTGTGCCGAATTTTTTCTTTATCTTTTAGATGCACCACAAGCTTATTCTCTCCTGGAAACGTCCATACTAAACGTCCACCATATGGAGTAGCAAGTTTGTCTGGGGGTGCTAGATTGATTGGCACCTGGTAAACGGCCCTGAATGTACAACCGTCGTAAATAAACTCATCAAAAATAACATTATCCTTTTTACTGTTTAATTTGTTTGAAGCAATATCTATTTTGCAGGAGACGCTTAACCTGTCTACAACCCAGTCTTGCTCCTGTTCGAGTTCATGCGATTCCCTCAGTTTCTATGTGTTATGCCACCTTGATTTGTCTCTTCCGAATATTTCCTCGATTTACGAGATATGAACATCGGTAAACTAATGTCGCCTTAAATTAAACCTATTGTCTGGTGGCTATTTCTCCGTTGAATTAATGCTCAATAATTTATTCATATGAATTCTAATTTGCAAGCGCTGCCATGCGTGCTTGTCTATTGTTTAATTTGCGAGATACATATTTCGGCTTCAATATTAAAATCAAAAGTGACGGTCATTTGAGATTTGAAAGAGATAATTTCATAGTTCCCATTGAAATTCTATGGGAAATCACGTTTTATCATTCATCTGTGAATCCCTTCGGCCAATTGTAACCAAATTTGGTAGGACTTGTGTATGGAAAGTCTTATGTATACGATTCATTTTTTTCAAGTCGCATTAAAACATTGGCAATCTTTTATTTTGTTTGGTCAATTTAAAAAAAAATATATACTCCTCTGTAAAGACTTTACTAAAGTTTCTTCGAAGCTTTTGGGGATTGATGATCGGTAGACCCTCTATCTACGATCATCATTAAATTTTGATCAATTTTGAAATTTGTGGCATGTGGAATATAGCTCACATTAAATATTTACAAAAATTGTGTTTGTTCCTGTCAAGTAACCAATTCAAATCATAATTAACAAAAATGATGTAAAATATTTCTCATTTTGTTCCGATTGGATTAAATCCATAGGCTGCTGGAAGTAATCATTCGTGCTGATGATCAAAATGAAAAGAAATCTTCTCTTTGAAACGAAATGACAAAATTATTTAAAACTTTACAGGAGTCATAACTGGAAGACCCTCTACAAACCATCATGATTTATTTTTGGTAGGAATGCAAACACATTGAAACCATTTGGGAATTATTTTTGTATCTTTGTTGTCTTTATCTGGGTTTAACTAACAAAGGTGGGATAAGCAATCCTTGATTCTCATTTACCACTTCCATAATTACCATTCAAAACTAATAGGAAGTCACAATTTTAACTTCTTTTCCCAAACTGATTGACCAAAGTGAACCAACCTTGGGAAGGGTAATGTATAAAAAAAAAAGTATAACAAAATACCGAAAACCAAGGCAAGTTCAAGAAGGGGAAGTCCATAAAAACTGACAAAATCAAACGCTATCAATCAACGGAACAAGTGAAAAACAACATATCCCTGACTTGGTAAAGGCATTTTCCGAAGAAAATGGTGGGTTAAACCAGGTTTTATAGCTAGCTAAACCCGACTTGTATGACAGTTGTTTATAGTTACATTATATTGAAAAAAAATGTGTGAGCAAACCAAACAGACATAATAGGGTTAATATAACAATAATCGGGATCCAGCAGCCAGAACTGTATAAAGCTCTATTTATGAATCCTAGTCAATGTTAACAAAGTCATCTGAAGCAAAGTTTGGCAGAAGTTATCTTCTCATGACCAATTAAGCAGTAAATTTGCCAAGTGAGTTTCCTTAGTCTATCATTCTGTCTGCTTTATTCCACTTTTATTCCAGCAGCGCCTGCATACGAAGTATATATCTCCCAGTTGATACGATATTCCAGGGCTTGTATTTCCTATCATGATTTCCTTGATAGAGGGTCGCTGCCCACAGGGAAGCTATTAAACCAAGAGTTCCAAGTGGTGAAGTTGAAATCATCCAAAGTTTTACGGACGCCATCACGAGTTGTTTGGCCGTTATGGAATATCCGTTTCACAGATGATAGCGGATATGTTCCTAATGTCGTAGCTACAAACCCGCCCCTTTTCCCGAATGTGACCTATCGAATTAGACTTATTAACGGGTTTGTTCTAACATGGGCAACACGACGGGTGCCACATGTTGATCAGGATCTGCTTACCCTTCCGGGGCACCTTAGATCATCCCCAGGTTTTTGTGGGGTTCGTGTTGCTCAGTCTTTAGTTTTCTATGTTATGTTTTGTGTACATGTACTATTGTTTGTCTGTTGGTCTTTTTCTTTGCAAAAAAAAACAAACACTAAAAGACAAACAACAGTATACAAAACAATACAAAACAAAATACTGAGCAATACAAATCAAACCAAAAACCGGGAGGGATCTCAGTTGCTCCAGAAGGGTAAGCAGATCCTACATCACATTATAAGCATTGATTCGAAAACCCTTGCAATATTTTTTTCCCACTGATAAGAAATGACGTTACAGTAAATCTAGGAATTTGAAATATACAGTTTAGATGCACATCTAGCAATAACGAAACACTACAGACATATTAAAGGAACAGAACTTTTATTGGTGTTCGTCATTATCACAGTATTTTTAAGGTCTCCAACAATAGACCGAACAGCATATATCCAACACCACAATCCACACCGGTTCATGCCGATTGAAGAATACAGACAAAAATATAAACTTTAATTGCAAGTCACAAACAAAGCCTATTATGGATTATGTATTTTACTTAATCAAACCAATGGTGACTGGAGCAGATTGGGTTCAGGTAACAATGAGGTTGAATATTGATTATTTGATTATTTTTAAATAAAATTTGAAATACGTTTATATAAAATAATTGGCATCAACCAAATTAAGAAATAAAGGTGTCTTAACACAAATAAGCATAACACTACTTACATCCCTGCTTCTGACATTATTTCCATTAGTTGTTGAACAAATTCATTCGGTTCTCGTTTCTTCTCTCCTCCTTCTTTTCTTTGTGTCGTTTCCATGGCATCATCAAACATGATATGTGCTAAACCAAATTATTTTCTTATGTTAAATTATCATAACGTAATTCAATACAAAATGCAAACGTACAAAAAATACATAACCAAAATGAATATACGTTATTTTTTTTTATAATGATCTATATAAGCATGCTTGAGAATTAAGAGTTAGGAAGCCATATACACGAAAATTTTGAAAATTCTGAATAAAAAAGGCATAAATAGGACATCTAATCAAATACGGTCACGTTTCGCCTGGTACTATATGTTCAGCTTTTCAAAACTTTTTTCATCAGGGTTTATACTATATTTACAATATTAGATGATTGAAAACAGTATAACATTCAACAAAAAATCAAACTATGTATCTTTAGACTTCATATTGTATGTCTTATATCTTGGTCAGAATGGATCATTTAACACTCTATCATGTGTCCTAACATTTTTGGAATTATATCACACCTCTATATATATTATGTACACTTGTCTTGTCTCTTTATAATCTTATATAGATTTCTACCGCTAATGAAAACTAATGAAAATATTACTTCAGAAGCAACTATAATAAAAATTTATACCAAAGGCGCCAATCATCAAAAATTACTCTAGTTTATTACCTCCTCCTCATTTATGATTTGAAATCAGTAGAAACATATCAACAACATCATGTTTGTTACTTGTTTGACACTTTTTAAGTGTTGTTTGGGTATATAGCTTGATCCTTCATTGACCCCAGAATGTTAAAGTGGCTTTGATAACATTAACCTACAGATGAATGAATATACCTTCAAATTCATAATAGTCTCTCATAACAGCTTTCTTGTCCAGTCCGGATTCAAATACACTTTCAGTGCTGGCTGATAAAGACACGTCATTCTTAGCTATAGATCGTGCAGCTTGGTCCATATCAAGTCTTCAAATAAAACATATTTTCACCAATTGATATTATTCTTTTTATATCATTTTTTCGTGGTTTTTATTAAAAGACGTTAAATTTTACGTACACCGCGGATATGAAATAGACAAACAAATAAACGTGTATAGCTGTAGTTTTAAGTGTTGATTGTGAAATCATTGCGTCTTTTATTTTTGGGTGAAAATCTATTCGCTTATTGATTACTTTCTCACACGAAACAAGAAAATGTTTTATTTCCTACTTTTATGTTCTGAAATTCTCTCCACTAAGAATTTTGCCAGTGAAAAAAATATGCTTATATACTACTCTGAGCTTGTATTCAGTAATTTAGAACAATATCGAGTACGGTATTATTTGGTCTTTTCCCTTTTGTCGTCTATAGTCGATAGTGTGTACTCAAGTCCTTTTGTTGACATTTTGATAACGGTATACAATTTTCTATTGATACCGATTTAAAAGGGTTTAGCACTAGAAAATCTAAAACAATGTCTTCTATTGCATGTTGACCTTAAGTTGTTTATTATTGTGTGTTGTCAGGTTGATGTCTCAGTGACATATCCTCTTGTTGTACTTAACTAGATTTATAATAAGAGGAACATGGTTTATGGTTAAATTTTCTTTATGAATGTTGAGTATATGAAAATATGATTGTAAACCAACGACACAAAAGAAAATATTAAGTTCATGCTACTTTCTTGATCAATACGGTCTCTTCCATGTGTATTGTTTAGTTGACGAACTATTTGACGTCGTCAGAGAGGATATTGGCCGAATAAATTGACAAAACATGTCATTTCACGTCCTTCTCTTCTTCTATTTGTATGCTGCTTGTGGAAATATGAATACATTTGGGTATACGAAAATGAGAAAACAAACATCAAAGACACACACAAAAACTAGAAGACTTCTACAAGTCATCTAAAAGTATTTTAACTGTTTTATGGTTATGTTTTATCATATTGCGTCAACCTGAATAAAGTTTTAAGTATCTGTTTCATCTCTGTTCTGTTCTCGTGCCACATGGTAGCACAAATATATACTTTTGTTTTGACAGAATCTTCATACTGGTATGTATCGTCAAATTGATGCTTAGATTTGTGTCGTCTGCTGTGAAGAAGTGAGAGGTCGGCAACAGGACTACAGTAGTGAGGCAGAACAAAAAGTCTGAAAATATACCTATAGTTGTTTATTTCTGTGTCACTTGGTCTCTTTTGGAGAGTTCTCTCATTGTCAATCATACCACATCTTCTTTATATATAAAATTATTATATTCAAATTTTAACTTCTTAATTAAATTATAATTAGAAAAGACATTTATTATCGACGAACTAGGTTGAAATTGTTATAAGCTCGTGTTGTTTCACTTATATATCGCAGACAAAAAGCTTTGAACTTCTGAGAGATGGAGGCAGCGGGAAAATAATACATAATTTCTCTGTTTAGTCCAAAATATTTTTTGTATTGATCTGATATTGATACCATGCGACTGTTATGTATCAAAACCCAAATATAACTTTATAAATTTTTAGAATTCAGCAGTATGCAATAAGAAAAATTGCTCCGTTCGTTTGTATTTTATATGTTAAATTTCAACTAACACAAGGATCAAGGAACTTTTCATTCCTTGCTGTTTGAAACAAGAGAGCAAGCCTAATTTCCCTCAAGGTTATAATTTGTTTTGTCATAGCTATTTAATACCTGGTGTCACTATTTTGAAGAATCCGTGTACATGAGGATGCGCAAATGTTTTTGTAAGTATTCAAAACAAACGTGACTTCTAGAAACCGAACCTTGGCATCAGAAGAAGTTAGTATCATTTTCTTCTTTACTTGCTGTAAACCAACTTATTTTCGCGTGCGATTCATTTTCGCGACTTTCGCGAGAAGAAAAATAACGCGAATATAAATCGCCGCAAATACATGAAACTTGGATCTCTCCTATTTAACTACAACAAATATATTTGAAAATCGTGAAATTAAATCGCCGTGAAGTGGACTAGAAAGGTCTAAACGCGAAAAAGATTATCCGCGAAAATAAGTTGGTTTACAGTATTTCACTCACACGGTCAAATGACATATTTGATTACGCGTATCGAAAGAACATACATGAACTTGTCATCCTGTCAAACTCTGAATTTGGGTTAAGATCTGGAGACTTTTTGAAAACTACCTTTTTGTGGTATAAGGTAATAGAAATTGGCCTTAGTATATCAACTTTAGAATTAAATTATCAGTTGTAAATTGGCAAGATGGAATACTATTTACTATATGTCATTGCTTCTTCTGCCTTGCTGCATTTTATTATACTGCTGTAATGCATTCAAATGGTTAACATACGTCCTTTATGGTCTTGAGAAAGTAAAACTTGAAACTTGTAGCAAAGTTATCCGTATGACAAGTAAGAGAAGGTTAGGAATAAGTAAAATGGATAAATTAAACGTACTGCTAGATGCGTTCGTTTCAATTGTTAGTCAGTTCAAATAAATTGATGAACATGTGATGTTGATTTTTTGTATTGTAACATTTCATGAGTAGGAATATGAAATGGGTTGAATGTATTTGTGCGTGAGATAAATAAAATATCTGTTAGAAGCATAAACGGAACCATTTAAATGAACCAGATTGCAGAATTTAAGACAATCCTATACATGTTACACTTATCAAATATCTTAAATAAAATCTACATGGAAATAGTGCTATCGAAATAAATGACATTGTTTCATTACATAACAATTTATCAGACATTCTAAAGTATACGCTTCAAAGTATATTGACTTCTAATGTTAAAGATAAAGATAACCTCTGAGATATACATTTATTGATTTTTAATGTAAAAGATAAATATAACCTCTGATATATACGTTTATTTTGTTGTGCAGTGACTTATATCTTAATATTAACTGAAAGACATGTTTCGACAAAGTTATATTAATATCAGTAACTGACATGTCTCGTTATATCTTTTTCCTTTTTACGAGTGAGTAGATAATTGGATCATATATAAAAACTGTTTCATCTGGAAGATTGGTATAAGAGTCTATGGCATTTACCTGTATTGTAAGGTACCTACTGAATGTTTTACTCAATATGTAAATAAATACTGCCGATAAAAATATTTATATCCACGATTTCCCTTTCTGCATTAAAACGGGGAATACAAATATCTATAGTATTTTTTTCAACCATCTTTCTGGCTTACTTAACATACCTGCTAACAAAAGCCATCCTATCATGTGATGAATACCAGATATGTCTGCAGATCCAAAGCTGTGACAACCAAGCTATTATGAATACTACTAGCATGGTATACACCCCTGTGTCCGTTACTTCTTTTGACATGAGCGTGTTAGAAACCCAGTTTGGTTCATTTATAATATGTGCAACAAACACTCCTGTTACATATACCGGTGTTCCAAAGGTTAAAGCTACACAAAAACATACTTTGTCCATGCAGAGTCTAGTCGATATTATTGCTCCATAGAACAATCCAATACACGTGAAAAAATGAATCAAAAAGGGATAAAGTAGCCAGTCGTCAACAAAAGCTTTAGACGATGGAAGGTTACATGGAAGAATTGTTGTGTTTTGTAACTGAACTGTTGTGTTTTGGATAAATCTAAACAAGGCGTAGGGACGGCAGTTGAAGTTAAGACGGATAATGGCCGGGAGAGAAAGTTTCTACTGGGTTTGTAACTCCGGGAGAGAAAAATGTAGGGAAAAGAGCTACTGCTAACACCAGTCGGAATAAACTTGTCACTAGTGAGGATGCTGCGTGAGTTTTTTCCCTATCTTCATACGCAAACAGTTTCCTAAAGAATGATGACTCTCTAGAATATTTAAAGTATGTCTCAAACCATCGGACACTGAAACAAACAGCACAGAATATCATCAGGAATGTGTCTGTGGAAGAAATCTGGTCATTGGTCACTTTGTATATTGGAACCGCAAATACAGCAGCAGCTTGCAAGATAATAGACAAAATGTTTAACATTTGTTTACAAAGATGTCTTCCGCCTAAGAAACATTTCTTTCTGTATGATATGGAATGAAGAAAGGAAGGCACTAATGGTATTCCTGACAGATAGGCACACACTTCGACGGCATTTAATAATGGCATCACCTTGAAGACTATCGTGCCGAGACAGAAAAAGTGCAGACATTCTTTTAAAATGACCTGAAAATGTTTAAAATATTACCATATATACTTAGTAATTCACTGAATAAATGTTGGTACAGAAATGAAAAGGACACTTTATTACTATCAAATCTCATCAGTCAGATCATTACGAGACATTAGTCCGTCAGATATCAGTATTTATTTTTCAAGTTGTGTCTTGCACTTTTAATCCGTAGTGCTTCAAACTTATATCATGTTCTTTAATGTTAAACTGCTAAAATAGCAAACTGTGAAACCTTGTCATTGACATTTAGGTGAGAAAGGGCTTTATAATCAAATGATATTTGCCACAAGATCTCACACAAAGATGTAACTGTAGGAAAAAAGTTTTTAGGAGTAAGACCTCGATTTTTTGCATAACAAAGCTATATGCAAAACTTTAATGTTAGGCTTATGTGTCAGTTTAAACATATTTATGAATTTATGGTGATTTCAGAACTACCGATTTTGTTATAAATGTCTAGATTATATTCATTTCACAATAGAGTTAACATAAGTTTGATATGATTTAAGAATTTTTCTATTTTTGGAATATTAGTCGCCAGATAATAATAAATGGTCCTTACCATACAAAATATAAATAACACTTTATATAATTTCGTGCGCCCGAAGAGTTTTCCTAGATGTACATCCATCAGAAACGCTCAACACCCAAAAATTAAAGTTAAGGATGTATAGACCTGAATAAGTGAAGAGCTATGTGACCTTAACACATATAATACCAAACTCCCAAAACGTTAAGATTTTTTTATTAAAGTAATGGTTGTCGAAATCATCAGTAGAATTTTCCTATAGAAATAACTTTTAACAATGAAACTGTCAATTCAAGCACTTTATCTTCAGTTAAGTAATAGATAACTCGAGAAATTAGGGACACGCTGAGTTCCAGTAACAAAGAGGAATGAAAAAGATTTCAGTTTTCTCTTCTTTGTTTAAGTCTCCAAAATGTGATACCTTCAAATGAACTACACATTATCTATGTAATGAATTGGTTATCGATCGGGAAACATTTAAACTGACTATGAATTTAATTAATGAAAGTAAAAACCAACCACCTACAGATAAAACCGAGTGAAACAAAATAGTCGATGAAATATAAAATAAGTGTTACTGTTATAAAACATTTTTATCAACAACCTGAGTTGAATTTGAAATTATTATTTATTTGTTTTATTATCATTTCATATCTTTATTTGAAATGCACTTGATGTAAGATTTAAGCTAGGTATATAAATTTTCTTATGCTAATACGAATTATATCATATAAATGGAGATCGAAGTTCACAATAAAAATAAAGTCTATTCAATCAGGTTCAGTGAAATTAAAAATACCTACAACAATCAACTGCATACAAGAAGGTGATTGTCTTTTCCCGAATAAATACTGCATAAGGGATAATATCAACTTAACACCATCTGGTATTGATATTATGAACCAGAGAAAATATGAAATTGCATCTTTTTCTAAATTCACCTGAAAAACAAAAAGGTGTTAATCACTAACGAGTTAAAATGATTTATAAGTAAAACATTTGTTTTAACAGAAAAAAGTAAAATCACAAAAGTACTGAACTCCGAGGAAAATTCAAAAAGGAAAGTCCCTAATCAAATGGCAAAATCAAAAGCTCAAACACATCAAACGAATGGATATATATAACAACTGTCATATTAATGACTTGGTACAGGCATTTTCTTATGTAGAAAATGGTGGATTGAACCTGGTTTTATAGCTAGCTAAACCTCTCACTTGTATGACAGTCGCATCAAATTCCATTATATTGACAACGATGCGTGAACAAAACAAACAGACACAATAGGTAAAAATGTCAAAAATAGGGGTACAGCAGTCGACATTGTGTTATCATCTTAATCACTATAAAAACAAACAAATGTAACAAAGAAGCACAAAAAGGCATACATCAAATTTAACATCCTCAATTTGCTTTTTTATCATACGATTTTATTTATCTATGTAAAATCCACCCATAAAGGATGGAAGGTTTTAAGTACTGGCGTAGAATCGTAGAAGAGTCAAATATTCCCTATACAAAATACCATTTGTGCTGCCGAGAGTCGCACTCAGGGCCTCTGGACTGTATGCATCTGCCAACTTTAATAGCTGAAAGTTTACTCCACTAAGGAGACTAATGCGCTAAAGTATACTCCACTAAGGAAGCTAATGCTCTAAAGTATACTCCACTAAAAGCTAATGCGCTAAAGTATACTCAACTGAGGAAGCTGATGCACTAAAAAATACTCCACTAAGTAAGCTAATGATCTAAAGTATACTCCACTAAGTAAGCTAATATGGGGCAGTTATGTGTAAACTTAGTTAGTGGAAGTACTACAGGAACATCATGAACACAAATTGTATTATACACCTTTGACTTTTTATTGTAGTACTTAATATGATCGAGTAAAAGTCAGTCTACACTAAAGTTAGTGTCATAATTTTAGGACTTCTATGTTTATAGGGTTACTCAGATAGGCAATAGATTTATTGGACTGATAATGGTTTTAAAGATTATAAGCAATTTATGAACTAACCAGGAATAGAAAGAATAATAATGTTCAAACCCAAATATTGTCATGAATTGTATCTGTGGTCAACACAATGATTAGATAATGCCCTTTAATAAAATAATAATACGCAGAATACGAGACGGGATTAAGAATGACATAATATACCTTACGTTGAAAAATGCTATTCGAAGTGTTACAGATTTGTGCTTGTAAATGCATTAACGAGTTTCTACTGATCTAATCGACACTTTTGTTGAGTTCAATTTCGTTTGATCAATGAATCATCTGTCAATAAATGATTTTAAAATAGTTGTTTATGAATAAGACATCATTGTGATATAAAGACTGCCTAAGAGGCATTTGAATTGACAAGAATATTGATATTTCTCGAACCGCAGTCGATGCCATTTCAATAATAATGTCCTTAGGACAGTCTATTAGTCACGATAATGCCCTTTTTGAAGCTTATATCCTAATAATAGTATCATATTTCAATGGTATATAAAAGTTCAGTGTATACATTATCGTGATATTCATAGTGTAAACACATACTGTATAATTTGTTTTGCTTTCCAGATAAAGCTGGTCTGTGAGAATCTGTAGTGCCGCTCTTGATACTACTGCACCACCAAATACCAGCAGAAACAATATGACATACACGAATAATTTCAATCCTTTAAAAATCTTATCTGATAAGCTTGATTTTCTTGTCAATCTTTGTTCTGAAACATCTTTTCTAAAAATGTCCCAGTAGTTAAATTTTCCTTGCTCATCTCTAAAACAAAAAGAAGGCTTAACTGATAGAAATGAAAAGCAAGTTACCATTACTCTTTATTCATCAATCACATGTGATTAGTTTAAATAGTGCTTGTAGAAATAAGTGTTAACAAAATTCCTTGTTGATAAAAATAAAAAACAGTATGAATATAAAAGATATTTGTGCACATTAGAAACTAAAACTGTACACACGCGTCTTAGTTTGGTTTCAATACTTTTTATGCATTTATAGTTTACTTGTTTCATTGTGATATAAAGACTGTCTAAAAACAGCCCTAATACTACATCGATTATGTTATTTATAAATTAGAACATAAGTAAATATATATTGTTATATATACAATTATTAGATAATACGATTAAAACAGCTCTAATACTACCAAAACGGCATGTGTCATACTGGTGACGTCGTCCTGGTAATATAAATCACGTGATCTATATTGCTTTTCGGCCCGGTCCAATATTTCCAATACGGACTGGCAATGAATCCTGAATAACATGTAAACATATATTGTGCATGTAATTCAGGATTCATTGCCAGTCCGTATTGGAAATATTGGCCCTATATTCACATCATTGCCAGTCCGTATTGGAAATATTGGCCCTATATTCACATTTGATGTATGTAATACAGCATTCAGAACAAGTCTGTATTGAAAAAGTTGGATTATTTGATAAAAGTGTTATGAACTGGCTGTTTCTGTATTGGCACTGGTATAGATTCTCGGTCAGCTGTATTGGCCCTACGGGTCTCGAGGCCAATACAGCAAACCTTGAATCTATACCAGTGCCAATACAGAAACAGTCAGTTAATAACGCTATATTATGTACACTTATGATCTTACATTGTCGATTATTATACTTTGGCATTGCACAAGGTCATGATTGTCTCAGACTGTTTATGACGTCTTTACACTAAATCTGTTAGATGAGTACTGGTTGAAAATTTAGTCTGAAAACACGATAAATCCGTTGTGGTTGGCTTTTAACTAGGGATGAACTTTTTATAAACAGAAAAGTTTAGTAAATTCAAAAGTATATAGTTTTGATATTTATTTAAATTGCTACTGCAGTCTTTGACTGTGATGTATTTTAATAATATATTAATATTGTTCAACTCACCGTTGGTCTATTGATTCCTCCATACTGTTGTGTCAGATTACGGAGAATCTAAAACTGAAACAAGAATGAAAGATAATACCTAATAATCAGTTTATAAAAAAAAAATAATATCACGTTGTCATTCAATTTGGTTTACCAAGAATTAAGAAGATATCAAAGAGGAAAGGCACTTTAAAAATTAATGCATAAAAGATATATCAAAAGACCAGTAAGGACAATTTTAAAGTTGTGAATAACGTTGGGAGAAGGGATATAGGGGAAAGTACATAAAATAGAATTTATCAGATATTTAGTAAAGTAGCTGTATATCAAAGCAACTTTACTTTTAATTGCTGTTCTTTATCTTGATAGTACTGGAAGATCTTTATCGTGGAACTAAAATAATACCACACGTTAAGATCTAGACTGTCTCTAGCATCGACACCGGTGATATTGTTATATTCTGAAAATAGCCGATTATAGATAGCGTATAAAGGTATAACATTATACCATCTGTTGGACATTATCAGTTTGTTTTTCTGTACATGTTGGCCATCTGAAGATGCGTAAGACGAATTCAGAAATAAAATCTTATTCCCAAAACATACAATTTAGAAACATTAGTAGAAGATCAAGATTGAAAAATTGAAAATATGGGAAAATGTTGTGAAATGTAATAGATTTACGCGAGTCGCCTTAACCACCACACCATACGAGTGGTACGCTACATGAATGACTTAACTAAAAGGTCTACCCCGAACAATATGAATAAAAGGAAACGTGAAGTTTTCGTCAATTATAGCAGCAATACAGATAAACAAAAAACCAGAAACATTTCTCAAAAGCAACAAGTCAGGATGAACTAATGCACAAACCACTGAAATTTGGTTTACAAGTCTTCTATACTAACAACCTTGTGTTTGCGACTTTTTACGCTGAATTGCAAAATTTATTACCCAATAGATATATACTTTCCAACAAGCCAACACTACGAACATTATAATACAAAAAATCATAACATTAAAAGAACTGTTCAAAAGAATTTAATGTAATATACTAACATTTCCTCATGGTGGCAGTGATGGTTGTTATATATTTTTAATAAAAAAAGATACGCAAGTATGATCCAGGGGCGGATCAAGGAATTTGGAAAGGAGGGGAATGTTATTCCTGAAAACGAAATAGATATCGCCAAGTGGAGTGAGACGAATTTTTTTTTGAACGATTGTAAGCTAAAAAGTATACATATAAAACTTGCGAAACATGTCGATCTAAGTCGGAGGGGTTTGGGCGTAGGCCCTCTACGGCTCCCTCCCTGGATCAGCCTCTTATGTATTTCTTCGAATATATTAACTGTATAAGCTTAAAATAAGAAAAACATTCATACCTTTTATCGTTGTCTACGTCAAAATAGACATTTTAGCCTATACAATCATTTGACAGTGGTCTCGACTAAGAATTTTGAGAATTGCTGCATTTTAACGTTAGTTTTCTTGGTACAAATACTAAGGCATAAAATCAATACTATTTTACTGTTAATAATATATCAATAAAATGAAAAATAAAACTAATATAAGAATTCAAGTAGAAATCCTCGTTGATAAAAATATTTGAAAACAATATTTATCACATAATTTTGTCAACTATACTATGTCAAGATTACTATATGTACAATGATTCAAGATTAAGTACCTATTGGAAGTTTTATTACTGATAAGACAGTTAGTACAATACTTTTTTATAAAGAATTTTCATACAGAGATAGTTATTAAAGTTATAAGTAAATACACAGAACCGTGTTGTAATGTATAGAAACAGTCTTGAGATACTGAGCGAACACCTTAAGATTAAATGATTACACGACATGTCTGTCATTTGAAATTAGATGATATCATGATATTGGTCAATAATTTCAAACTTGATTTTAAACATGATATTCTATATGTCGTAAATTATGGTCCACATTCTCATCATCGAGGCTTTGAATAAATTTCGTGCTTTTGATGGTCCTTTCAATTCAGTTTACAGCTATGACGTTTCGACCATCGACAGTATTCTTCTACACCATCTTATCAAATAGAATTTTCTTAGTTTATTAAACGGTCTTTTGAAAAATGTTATTGCAAATTTATTTGCTGTAACTTATATAATGTCTTATCCCGTAATGAAAAAGATAAATATGCTAGCTTTGCTTACTGGAACTATGGTGGTGATAAAAAAAACTGTAAACGTTCGCCTTGACTACATCGATGTACTTTTCGACAATTAAGTTTATCGATAAGTTGCATGTATTCACATGGGCACTAATCGCGCCTCTTTAACATCAGACTTGTGCCTGTATTGTTATGAATCGCAGTTTATGGACAAACTCAGTAAAGATCCGTTTCTAAGTTCCATTGAATTAAAACATTTGATAACAATTACCGTTACCTTGATGATTTACTTGCTTAAAATAAACAACAATTCTTAAGTTATGATGTGGAAATTTTCCCAAAGGAACTACTTTAAATAAATATAATATCAACAGCAATAGTTGATATTTCTAGTTTCCATGAAATAATCTTCAAAAAATTACGACAAAGGAGGCATGTTTTGTTCCTTATTGTTGATTTTCCATTTGGGAACAGTTATGTTCCTTTGTTCCCTTCTTATAGTGTGTATATTTTGCAACCAATTAACTCTGTAGTGCAATCATTGAATGTTAGGGACTAACATCGATTATGTTATTTATAAATTAGAACATAAGTAAATATATATTGTTATATATACAATTATTAGATAATACGATTAAAACAGCCCTAATACTACCAAAACGGCATGTGTCATACTGGCGACGTCGTCCTGGTAATATAAATCACGTGATCTATATTGCTTTTCGGCCCGGCAATATTTCCAATACGGACTGGCAATGAATCCTGAATAACATGTAAACATATATTGTGCATGTAATTCAGGATTCATTACCAATCCATATTGAAATATTTGGCCTATATTCACATCATTGCCAGTCCGTATTGGAAATATTGGCCCTATATTCACATTTGATGTATGTAATACAGCATTCAGAACAAGTCTGTATTGAAAAGTTGGATTATTTAATAAAAATGTTATGAACTGGCTGTTTCTGTATTGGCACTGGTATAGATTCTCGGTCAGCTGTATTGGACCTATGGGTCTCGAGGCCAATACAGCAAACCTTGAATCTATACTAGTGCCAATACAAACAGCCAGTTAATAACTATAGTATGTACACTTATGATCTTACATTGTCGATTATTATACTTTGGCATTCCACAAGGTCATGATTGTCTCAGACTGTTTATGATGTCTTTACACTAAATCAGTTGGATGAGTACTGGTTGATAATTTAGTCTGAAAACACGATAAATCCGTTGTGGTTGGCTTTTAACTAGGGATGAACTTTTATAAACAGAAAAGTTTAGTTCCATGTTTGTTAAGTATTTGTCAGCTTATCTTTAACTATTTTAGACTTGAAGGGACACTTATTACGTAAGATTTACAATTTTCAGAAATTTATAAAATGAAATCGAAACTAATAAAATACTATTAAAAAATCAGTCAAATTTTCTCGAAGTATATAAATCCCATAACTTGGCTACTATAGAAATTATCGATATAATCAATATAAAGCAAGACTGAAGTTACGTATATATCAAGAATGAGGAAGTCAAAATTGCCGAATTTCAATTGTTTATATCAACAAGAGTATCACAAAGAGAAATATCCCCTGGCATTTTAATGGCTGTTTTTATCGACAAATTTATAAGTTTTCCTTCAAGCCCTGACTCCAACTTCAGTAGGGTTATTTCAAACTTAAGTTTACGTCTGCATGTGTTTAAGCCGAATTCTCGAACTCATCTTGATCTTTGACCTCTAATCGTTACAATCAATAGGGTTACATTATTTTAATGTGGATTTGGCAAAACGAGTTTGATTATGATTGACCAAGGGGTTCAGCCTGTATAGTATTGATTGGGTTATTAACTCTGACGAAGATAATATGGACTATACTCTGCTCGATGTCAACCAAGATGGAGAAGTTTGACCAAACCATTTAGGTTGTATCATTTGCTGCATTTTAACGTTAGTTTTCTTGGTACAAATACTAAGGCATAAAATCAATACTATTTTACTGTTAATAATATATCAATAAAATGAAAATAAAACTAATATAAGAATTCAAGTAGAAATCCTCGTTGATAAAAATATTTGAAAACAATATTTATCACATAATTTTGTCAACTATACTATGTCAAGATTACTATATGTACAATGATTCAAGATTAAGTACCTATTGGAAGTTTTATTACTGATAAGACAGTTAGTACAATACTTTTTTTTTATAAAGAATTTCATACAGAGATAGTTGTTAAAGTTATAAGTAAATACACGGAACCGTGTTGTAATGTTTATAAACAGTCTTGAGATATTGAGCGAACACCTTAAGATAAAATGATCACACGACATGTCTGTCATTTGAAATTAGATGATATCATAATATTGGTCAATAATTTCAAACTTGATTTTAAACATGATATACTATATGTCGTAAATTATGTTACACATTCTCATCATCGAGGCTTTGAATAAATTTATGCTTTTGATGGTCCTTTCAATTCAGTTTACAGCTATGACGTTTCGACCATCAACAGTATTCTTCTACACCATTTTATCAAATAGAATTTTCTTAGTTTATTAAATGATCTTTTGAAAAATGTGATTGCAAATTTATTTGCTGTAACTTGTATAATGTCTTATTCCGCAATGAAAAAGATACTTATGCTAGCTATGCTTACTGGAACTGTGGCGATGATAAACAAAACTGTAAACGTTCGCCTTAACAACATCGATGCACGTTTCGACAATTAAGTTTATCGACAGGTTGCATGTATTCACATGGGCACTAATCGCGCCTCTTTAACATCAGACTTGTGCCTGTATTGTTATGAATCGCAGTTTATGGACAAACTCAGTAAGATCCGTCTCTAAGCTCCATTGAATTAAAATATTTGATAACAATTACCGTTACCTTGATGATTTACTTGCTTAAAATAAACAACAATTCTTAAGTTATGATGTGGAAATTTTCCCAAAGGAACTACTTTAAATAAATATAATATCAACAGCAATAGTTGATATTTCTAGTTTCCACGAAATAATCTTCAAAAAAATTACGACAAAGGAGGCATGTTTTGTTCCTTATTGTTGATTTTCCATTTGGGAACAGTTATGTTCCTTTGTTCCCTTCTTATAGTGTGTATATTTTGCAACCAATTAACTCTGTAGTGCAATCATTGAATGTTAGGACTAACATCGATTATGTTATTTATAAATTAGAACATAAGTAAATATATATTGTTATATATACAATTATTAGATAATACGATTAAAACAGCCCTAATACTACCAAAACGGCATGTGTCATACTGGCGACGTCGTCCTGGTAATATAAATCACGTGATCTATATTGCTTTTCGGCCCGGCCCAATATTTCCAATACGGACTGGCAATGAATCCTGAATAACATGTAAACATATATTGTGCATGTAATTCAGGATTCATTGCAAGTCCATATTGGAAATATTGGCCCTATATTCACATCATTGCCAGTCCGTATTGGAAATATTGGCCCTATATTCACATTTGATGTATGTAATACAGCATTCAGAACAAGTCTGTATTGAAAAAGTTGGATTATTTAATAAAAATGTTATGAACTGGCTGTTTCTGTATTGGCACTGGTATAGATTCTCGGTCAGCTGTATTGGACCTATGGGTCTCGAGGCCAATACAGCAAACCTTGAATCTATACTAGTGCCAATACAGAAACAGCCAGTTAATAACACTATAGTATGTACACTTATGATCTTACATTGTCGATTATTATACTTTGGCATTCCACAAGGTCATGATTGTCTCAGACTGTTTATGATGTCTTTACACTAAATCAGTTGGATGAGTACTGGTTGATAATTTAGTCTGAAAACACGATAAATCCGTTGTGGTTGGCTTTTAACTAGGGATGAACTTTTTATAAACAGAAAAGTTTAGTTCCATGTTTGTTAAGTATTTGTCAGCTTATCTTTAACTATTTTAGACTTGAAGGGACACTTATTACGTAAGATTTACAATTTTCAGAAATTTATAAAAATGAAATCGAAACTAATAAAATACTATTAAAAAAATCAGTCAAATTTTCTCGAAGTATATAAATCCCCATAACTTGGCTACTATAGAAATTATCGATATAATCAATATAAAGCAAGACTGAAGTTACGTATATATCAAGAATGAGGAAGTCAAAATTGCCGAATTTCAATTGTTTATATCAACAAGGGTATCACAAAGTTATATATCCCCTGGCATTTTAATGGCTGTTTTTATCGACAAATTATAAGTTTTCCTTCAAGCCCTGACTCCAACTTCAGTAGGGTTATTTTAAACTGAAATTTACGTCTGCATGTGTTTAAGCCGAATCCTCGAACTCATCTTAATCTTTAACCTCTAATCGTTACAATCAATAGGGGTTACATTATTTTAATGTGGATTTGGCAAAACGAGTTTGATTATGATTGCCCAAGGGGTTCAGCCTGTACAGTGTTGATTGGGTTATTAACTCTGACGAAGATAATATGGACTATACTCTGCTCGATGTCAACCAAGATGGAGAAGTTTGACCAAACCATTTAGGTTGTATCATGCTATAAATTGGTGTCACCAACTGGTGTCCAGACAGACAGCAGACGTCAAACTTTATAGACAAACATTGGTATTTAAATCCCATTCTGCACTTGTATGACAAGAGGACACTAGTCTAATCATAAGATCATGTTTGACTTACAGCAAGATTTATTAATGAATGAAAAAGAATATTGTACCTTTGACTTCATTTTTCTCTCTCTCCCAAATTCGATAATAATGTCATGATATAAACATTTTCAATGTAAGAGATTTATTAAATTCAATAATATAATATTAAAACTTCTAAACATGCATTAAAGCAATCAAGTTATCGCAAAGCATGTTGCATGAAATGTGTGCATTTGTACGTGAAGCGAACAACAATCAAACGTGTGATTTTGTTGAAATATGACAAACAAAAATACAACTTACCTGCTATAGAAATGGTATATTAAATCAATATATGGTACGTGCAAATTATAACGTTATGCAAGAAAGAGGAAGTCAAACTGCTTGTCAAACCCATAGTTCTTTAATTTCTATGAACAAGGGCAACACCAGGTCGCATTATCTGAATTTTACTTACAGTTTTTAGTCATGTCAGTTATAACCTTTACCTGTATCCTTTGATTTTAATTCTACTCATAGGGATTCATTGTACAATTTATTACGAAGACTGAACTTTTCAATGTATGCATGATGTTGACAAATTGTTTGCATGGTTCCTCTTTACCTCTGTTATTTGATAGGGGTTATCTTTTTTGTGTAAATTTAGCATACCAAGTTTGCAAATGAATGATACAATGGTTTTCCTTTATAGTGTTTATTCATTTGGTAATGACCGGAACTCCACGTTTTTTTACTCTTTTATTCTGAGGCGGCATAAAGCAAACGACAATCAATTATTCAATCAATCAATCAATCAATCATCACCCTCATCTCATCACAGGCGCTTGGGGAATAGGCCCCCTTTTGCTATATATATATTGTTTGTATTTTAAATTTTTTTTCTTGTATTTTAGCTGTTTTCACTTTTTGAATGTGTTCTTTCTCTTATCCATTCGATTCAACAAATGTACTTTATATATGCTTGTCCATCTATTCTTTTTTCCACAACTTGGGCAGGAAAGAGTGAAAAATAAGAATGGAGCGGCATCATATATAAACTACTGTTCACATAGTCGTATGGATAAGAACAATAACACATTCAATTAGTGAAAATATGTTAGAATATAAAGGAATAATTATTTAAAAATTTAAAACACATGATATATATTCATATAGGACAGATGGTTCCAGTCAAGAGCCTGTGACCTGCATCCATAAATTAACCGAAACTAGAAGGTATGCTTCATATCGTGAACTTTTCTTTGATATTGACACAAATGGACAACCTTAAACTAAAATCTGCGTCAAACATGATGATTTTAACTTTATATTTCTCAGCAGTAGAATACCCTCTGCCTCTCGTATTTCAATTCAAACTTTTAGTTTTTAGGGGTGTGCTCTAACAAAATACTGCTCTATCAGAGTTATGAGGAAGAACGAGTGAAATCAACAAAATATGAATTTTACTGTTCGGTTGTGTCTTTGTGTCAACTTACTACCGACATGTTGTCGCTCGCCATCGTAGATCATCAGATACCAGAAATAGTCGTCCCATCTGCAAACTCAATGATTCTGACATTTTGACTAAGTGTGGATACTCATCAAGGGTGATGCATGAATAGCCAGATATGCATGCGTACACTGTAGACGCAACCAGTCTGTCCACTACAAAGGAGCAGCAAATCAACTTCAAAAGATGACCCATACGGAGGACCTGATGTCATTTTCATATTAGAGTTCGTATTTCCTAATATGCAGCTTTCAGAGTTGTCTGTTGTTTACGCGTGCACATGTCTCCTGTGGGTTTTTTTTTTTTTTTGTGTGTTTATTCTTTTTAAAGTTTTCCCAGTCATGTACTGTTCTATAGGAGTTTTGCACTTATAACTAATAACAATCCCCTTCATGAGCGTTACCATTATTTACAACTTGTCTTGATACTAGGCCTCTCCAGCACGGACCACACAAAGAAATCTGGTCACTTTATAGAACGCCACAGCTGTCTTATGTGGAACTCTGATATTGCGTTATGTTGTTTTATTATTACTTGATGATATTTTGTCTTTACATAATATGGTTTTGACATTACGTAATGATGTTTTGATATAACTCAATATTGAATAGTCATTACTTAATGATATTTCGATATTACACGATATGGTTTAGTATTGACTTGATATAGTTTTGTCATTACTTAATATGGTTTTGTCATTACTCGATGTGGTTTCACCAATATTTAATGTGGTTGTGTCATTAGGCAATGTGGTTTTAACATTACTTGCTGTGTATGTGACTTAACGTAATATAGTTGTTTCATTACATGATGTGGTTTTGTTACTTCCGTAATGATGATATGCCAATTCTTTATATGGCTTTAACATTACGTAATGATGTTTCAAAATTTGACGATTTTAAACTACATGATGTGTTTGTTTCAGTATTTGATGTGGTGCTTTCATTCTTTGATATGTTTATCACATTACTTGGTGAGGTAAAACCACGTGACCAATTCGAAAAAACTAGTTCTATTTTTAAATAGATTTCCATGTTTTATGTGCCTTGGATGAGTGTGGCCATCCATCGAGTTAAAGTTTAAATTAAAGTTCGGGTTACTGTTCGAGATAAACTTTGAGTTAGTCTTCGATTTCGAGTTAGAATTCAAGCCATTATTAGAATTAAAGTTCTAGTTAGCATTAAGTTTCGAGTTGAACTTCGAGTTTGAGTCACATTTAAAGGTAGAGTTCGAGTTACAATAATGTTCGACCTCAACTTTGAATTTGAGTCACCTTTTGAGGTAGAGTTCGAGTTAGACTCAAATTTGAGTCTCATTTAGATTAAGATTTCGAGTTGAAATTCGAGTTATCTAATATGAGTTCGTATTTAAATTTTCTGTCGTGGATCAAGGGCTTTTGCTCGGGCTGCCAAAAAGAGGGCTCAGGAGTATGCGTACAAAAGATAAACAATGTTACAGTATACAAAACACAACATAGAAATTGAAATAAAGTTAGATGTGGTGTGATTGCCAATGAGACAACTATCCACCAGAGTTTAAATGCAGTGGATGTAAGCAATCAAAGGCAACCGTACAGCCTTCAACGCACCGTATAGTCGGCTACAAAAGGCCACCACGTGAAAATGTGAAACAATTCAAACGAGAAAACTAACGGTCTAATTTATAACTAAACAATCTACGAAAAACAAATATGACACACATGAAACAACGACAATCATTGAACTACAGGCTCTTGACTTGGGGCAGACACACAAAGAAAGTGCACGTGGCGGAGTTTAACTTGTATGTGAGTGCTAAACCCTAACCTAACCTCAGACTGAAGTGTAACAGCACAACATTAGAAAAAAATGTAAAAAATAGTTTCAATTTGCTTAACTCAATAGATCGGTATGACTGGGTAATATAAATCCATCGGAGGTGATCTCGGGTACTCCGGAAGGGTAAGCAGATTCTGCTCAACGTGTGGCACCCGTCGTGTTATTCGTGAAAGTACAAACCCAGTGATTTGGTTTTATTTGGTAGTTCTCATTCGAGGAAAAGATGACGGGATTGTGGTTACGACAACTGGAACATATCCATCGTCACCTGTGAAAAAGATATCCCAAAAAGTTTGTTTCATTAATTAGTGTGAGTTATATCAGAGAATGCAATTTGTAAAAATAAAAGATTGATATTCGTATATGTTCAAATGATCATACACGCTAAAAAAAAATCGGAGAATTCTTATTTTATAGAATTGATGCTTAGTCGCTTAGTCCGATCCCCCCATTTCCCTGTAACTTTAGCGTGAGTTGATTTAAAGTGTCTCATTTGTTGACAATAAAGTACAAGTCTTTTGATTTTTGTCGAGCCTGCGACATTAATGTAGCGGCAGTGAGACACAACAAACCTATATTCCGTCGTCGGTAGTGGCGTCGGCGTCTTCATCATTTAAATCGTTAGGTTTCTCGTTTGAATTGTTTTTACATTTTTCATTTCGGGACCTTTTATAGCTTACTATGTGGTATGGGTTTTGCTCATGGTTGAAGACCATACAGTCACATATAGTTGTTAACTTCTACGTCATTTGGTATGTGGTTGAGAGTTGTTTCATTGGCAATCATACCACATTTTCTTATTTTTATATAAGGTTTTATTTTTGCATTAAATATACCGAATTAAACTGTTTTGACATGATAAATTTGTAAACCTCCATGAATTGTTATAAAATTTGTATAGGAGTTATTCTTCAAGATCAAGATAAAGCATCTACAGAAAAACATTTTTTTTAAATTTTGTTTTTACCGATAAATGTACCGATAAATGTACAGTCAACATTACGCTTTTACACTGACAGCAGCAATATCAGGCGAGACACAGGGTTCCGTGGAATCTTTTACGAATTTATTATAATACTGCTTCCATTTGAGAATTAAGGAAAAAAACGGCAGGACCAAGTGGTTTGGGGATATCCCCCTTATGACCGAAATACTGTTAATTTTTTAGTACTTTTTGCTTATTTTTGTCTGCCGTTCCCCTTTTTCATACCAAATAACTCTGAACAACAACTCGAACTTTAATTTCAACTTTAACTCAATGGATAGCGAAACTCATCCAAAGAACCTTAAAAAACAACATAGGGAGATCGATTTAAAATAGAACATATTTTTTTTCCGAAATGATCATGTGGTGTTACCTATCAAGTAATGTGATAACCACACCAAAGAATGACAGGACCACATCAAATACTGAAACAAACACATCATGCATTGTAAAATCGTCAAATTTTGAAACACCATTACGTAATGTTAAAGCCATAAAAAGAATTGGCAAATCATTATTACGAAATAACAAAACCACATCATGTAATGAAACAACTACATTACGTTAAGTCACATATATATCAAGTGATGTTAAAACCACATTGTCTAATGACACAACCACATTAAATAATGGTGAAACCACATCGAGTAATGACAAAACCATATTAAGTAATGACAAAACTATATCAAGTCAATACGAAACCATATCGTGTAATATCGAAATATCATTAAGTAATGACTATTCCATATTGTGTTATATCAAAACATCATTACGTAATGTCAAAACCATATTATGTAAAGACAAAATATCATCAAGTAATAATAAAACAACATGACGTAATATCAGAGTTCTACATAAGACAGCTCTGACGTTCCATATTATGACTTTACTCTCATTTCATATACAACTTACCAAGACTGTAAAGACGTTTCGTAGACGTATAAAGCTCACGTAGATGTAGATACTATAAAGCAACTAAGCGTAATACAAACGTATATATTTGAATTGTTTTCCATGTATGTTTGCTCAAAGATTTATATAGAAAGAAGGATTGGAATCTCGCGGACTTTTACATAGACTGTATTGTAATGTATTTTGAAGTGCGAAATTACTATATAAATCCTTGGTTTACCCTATGTTTGTTTTTATTGATTGTTGCTTGTTTTAATTTTTTTCAGCCAAATTAGTTGCAAAAGAAATTACAGAGAATGAAGAAAAGATTACAGTAATGTAAATTTGTGGGAAAATTGTGATGCAGCTTTGAATTTTCTTAAAACAAATACATACATTTTCTTTATGAGGGAAAGCCCTGACGTACATTTAACACACTATTTACAATAGTCGTATTATTGGATAATTTATTGGTGTGTTCAAAAGATCAACTCGTTTTATATTAGGTCTGCATTAAATTCCTGAAAGGTCAGCGGATCTACACCTACGTTATTTTCAAAACACAAGGTCTGTAACTGGACCTTTTTAACTCTTTGCTGCTGTGTGCAGCCCGAAAGTTTTTTTGTTATCCTAGTTCTATGCGCCAAAGACGAACAAAACAAACAAAAAAGAAAACAAAGTAATGAATTCTTAGTGAAAATGGCAATTGACCTGTTCGTTATTAGTTTTATAGCGATTGAACTAAAAAAATTAACCTGTTTGCCAACTGGAATATTTAAACTATAAACGAAATACTCAGGTACTTTGAGCTTTTTTCTCGGTTACTACAAGTATTGTTTGATAAGGTATAATTTAGTAATTTATTCGTAGATATGTTTTTGTCGTATGCAATATCATTATTGTTGAGTTAAAAACTTTGTATGAAGTGAGATGCTTATAGCAATTGGCGGCCAGATGAAGCCCGCCTCCGGGTGCGGATTTTCTCGCTGTGTTGAAGATCCATAGGTGGCCTTGGGCTGTTTTCTGCTCTTTGGTCGGGTTGTTGGCTCTTTGACACTTTCCCCATTTCCATTCTCAACTTTATTTAAATAAAGCTAGAAGAAAATTTGAACAATGGTTTTCGGAAATGATTTATTTCAAAATTAAAAATCATTTCATTAACACCATAGTAATGTCGCTTGTCATCTAAAGTCAAGTTAAAAATATCAAGTAAAGTCAAAACGTAAATATGGTGTTTTATTAGATACTAGTTTTTTTTACATATAGCATTTTATGAAAAAAGATATAGGAGGGTAGCCAATGACTTAAGGCAACTAAATAATTCAGATAAAAGGAGGAAAGATAAAGAAAAGATTAATTGATCATGGAATAAGCAGGAATAAAATACCATCAAAAAAATAAGAAATCTTACCAGAGCTAAACTGAAGTTTAGTGTGACTCTGAGATATAATTGACCGAAAATTCATTCCCTCTATCGAAAAATTAAAAGAAAGAAAAAGACGAAAGACCGCTGTACTTCTGGGCATTTATACGGATGTAAATGGGAACAAGTGAGTAGTATGGTTGTGGGATATGCATTGTTCTCTCATAAGGCGCTGCCAAGAACTAACATGACAATTGTACAACTATGATTGCTTATTTTCTTAACCAAATCAATCTTATCGGTATATTTGTTAATTATCATTAAACTCATTCAAATGAACTCGTTTTGTAGTGATTTCATTTATAAAATCTTCTCGTGTCTATATTACATCAAATTATTTTACGATAACTATAAAAGTTATAAGTAATTCAAAGTTGTAACATATATTGGAATATTCAGATGGTCGAATATCTTTAGAAATAACTATAATATATTTTCTTATAATGTGTACTTACCACGTTTAAGAAGTGTTTAGATACAATGAAATGTTCTCGGATTTTCTGTACTTAAGACTGTCCATGATATGACGATAACAATCCCTACCCACAGAGTAGTAAATCATACCCCATTTAATATTGCAATCTTCATTGACATTGACATATATAAGCAATAGGCTGATAAAACGAATTTTATCACAGTCAAATCTTATTGACAATTTGAGTGTACACAATTATTGAACATATTTATCACATCAGCTTTCTTCACGGACTAGATTTATTTTTTTAGTATGAATAAAGGAGGTGTGTGGTATAGTTCAATGAGACAAGCAACCAACCGATCCAAAGATATCAAAATAGTAACGGTAAAATGCTACTTGACTTGCTGCAAGAATAAAAAAGGTGTACGCTGTTGTTTTAATTACATAAAAATATTCTCGACTATTTCCAAACAAATTCTTATTTCTATATATATTTATTTGCACCTTTATAAAATAAGGAGACGTGTATGATTGCCATTCATCTGTTGCCAATGAGACAACTATCCAACCTAGTTCAATTGATGTCGATGTAAAGAGAAAACTTATATTCATAGAAAAATAGCAACTTCTGAAATAACTGCAAAATCATGTCATTTTGAAGAGTCGAGCGTTATTGTCTTAATGTCTGTTTAACTGAACTGCAGAAGAGCAATACAGGCAAAATAGACTACCATTGCACAAACTGAAAACTCATTTAGTGGCAGAAAAAATGTTCATTAAAACACTGAAGAATTATAATCAAAGATACTCAATGAATCAATGCAATAAATTATAAACTGGTAGATATAACATAAAAGAGATTTAAAAATGCTGGATTGTGCAACTTCGACCTAAAATTATAACATCCTTTGAATATGTTCTGGGTGTTTGTTGCGTTTTCAATTGGTGCTTTATTTATTAAAGCAGCTTTACAAAAACATAAAATACGAAAAATTATTCCGAATTGGTGTAAATTTCTGTAGAGCATAATTAAAATTTTGAACTGGCTGGGTCTATTTATAATATTCTCATATCGTGAACAATCAACTTATTCTGTACACTTTCGTTTTCTAAACAATGTATTGTACCTAACTGTAGCAGTGACAAAGAAAGAAGATTGCAGAATAGTGTAAGTTATTATGAGAATTATTAATAACAGCAAATATATCCAGAAAAGCTCTTTTGATAGTGGTCTAAACTAGATTATGGTTCCAACGTGTATGCACCCCAAGGAAATCATACATTCAAACTCTATAGATGCTTTGCATAACCAAGATCTTCGTCTGTGGCTTTGTGCCTTTAAATCCTCGCCAGTTGAGAGTCTGTATGTAGAGGTCTACGAGCTTTCACTCTCCAAAAGACATTTGTAGCTTCGTTTTCAGTATGCCTACAAGCAAAAGATATTTTCAGACAATCCTGACTACAACTGTGTTTTCATTCCAATTTATGAAAACATTTTTTAAAAAACATGATAATCAATTCTTCCATTAGGAATTCGTTTAAAACCACATCTGAACACCTTTGATTTGAAGTACGTTGCTCCAGTTCCCTTTTATGGGAACTTTCTAAACCACAAATGATATATGATCTCCATAATTGTGATAAGCCTGAAACAAACTCTCTTTCGATTCAGAAACATTTTGCTGAAATAAAATCCAACAAAAATCTGACTATTCAACTGTTTATATTGTTGAAGGATGGAGACAGAGTTTCATCTGCTGCTGTCTTTGGAGACCTAGTTACAACTGTCCACATACCTCCTGTTGCATTCACCTTTACTGTAGAAGCTAAGGCAATAATTCTGGCCATCCAGTTTTTTACTTCTTCAGACAAATCAAAATTTATCATTATGTTCAGACTCACTTTTATGTGTTCAGGCTATACAAAATGCAAACTTAAAAACCCGTTGCTATTAATATATATATGATATATATGCATATGATATATGATAGATAATGAGTGTTATGTTTTTTTTCTTTACGTATTCCCTACCATATGTACCTGCTCCTTTATTGCTCATTGATTAAGTGTGACGGATATGCCAGTGCAAATTTCCAACGAAAACATTTCTCACTAGCTCAATTTTTGATGTTTTTATTATTTTGTTGCATATACCCTCCATTAAATATCCCTTTTCTGACGCACAAAACCTCCGAGGAAATGTATTTTATTTGTTCCATATGTTTAGTTAATTAACATAAAAGAGTAAGTACTTATTATATACATTCTATATCTCCTTCATTTTGATAAATTATGATTTTAAAGATTTTATTAGATTGAAACCCTGCAAACGTTCATGTAATCCCCTTTTTAGCATGATTGGTTTGGTATTTTCTACATGTCATGTATTTGTATCTTGTCCTGTTATATAAATGTGCGTAGTTTTTCCAATTAACTATTAGTATGGTATAAACTAGGAAATAAGTTGAGTTCGAAATTATTGTCAAATAAAATAGTTGTAACTGGAATTCATGATGGTTATTTTTGTTTTCGCATGTATAGTTGAAATGTTCTTGTTTCAAGGAGTTTTCTCGAAATCGATACAAAATATAACCCAATATGAAAACAAAATAGATGCTTTAGAAAAATCTATGGAATTACTGGAGACACGTTTAAACAACTTATTAATAACTGGAATTGAGTACAATGTGACCAAACGTAAGTTAACTTAATATTAATGTAATAGGTCAAATTAAAATCCAGCATGGTACAAAATATGTTTTGCCGTTTTAAGTTACAGTGGGAAAATTGGTTTGCCTTGCTACGAATAGAATAACAGTGTCTCCTTCAACATAATGATAACTAGTTTCTATTTTTTTTTTTTTTTTTTTTCTTTTAACGTCGGTGGATACTTTTTGGGAAGAATGTCATAATCAATTTAACTTTAATCTACGAGAGTTAACACATCGAGATTTGAAATAAGTTCCTACTTATAACACTTAGAATTTTGATTTGTGTTAGGAAAATTTGACCAATAAACAGGAAGTAAATCAAAGAAGGAAAGTCTATTTTACCATTTAATAACAAATGCAAAAACATACTAAAAGACCATAAATCTCATTTGAGATTACAAAATATTATGGTGACTTTAAGAATGATGTCTTAGCTTGTTTTTTTTTTCAAAATTATATGTACCAATTATATACAGTTCTTAAAAATGTGTTTTGACTTTTTAGGCCAAGGCAAGTGGAAAAGGCATCATCTTTTTCATGTCGAATTGAACACAAATACAGTATTAAATGTCAATTCTATTGTGAAATTTAACGACGAAAAGATTGACGAAGGAAATAACTTTAATACAGGTGATGGAATCTTTGTTGCACCAGTCTCTGGGATTTATTTATTTACGTGGACTATGCAAACTTACAGTGGAAAATATGTTAATACTGAATTAAGGGTGCAAAATTCTGTTAAAGGAAGACAACACACAAATTAAGGATCGTCAGTTGGAAACTTTGCAACAACAAGAAATGAACTTTGTATTGTAAGTAAGGATGACCATGTTTGGATTCAAATTAGCCGTTACTCTTCAGAAAACACTTTGAATGTATCAAATGAATCAAAGTGCTCGTTTATGGGAATATTGATTCACGAAATTTGAAAAAATTAATTCATAGAAAAAATCATTAGTTACTTTTGTAGTCATGTTATTTCTTTTATGCAGGCAGTATATCGAATTACAAAAGAGACCATTGAAAGTTTCAATACATTATTTTGATCTTTCGTTGTAAGCTATATGAGAAATTTTACGTTTGTACACACGGATATTATACCTTTACATACTGCAAGTTTCCACATTAAGGAGAGGATCGGTTTGACCAAAAACCTAGTTGTTGAAATTGTAAAGAGAAAACATAACATCAAGGATCACCTCGAACACTTTGTAAATTGATGTATGGATTACAAACTTAAGATTCTATGTCAGTTCATGTTTTTCAAGATTTGTTTTATTAAAGAAGCAAAGGCTTTTTTAAATCTGTGTATTCTTCAAGTAAATATTGACAGTAATACAAATTGAATTTGCTGGTATATTTCATATTGCAAAATTGAATAGACAGCCTAAAAATATATAACAATAGTTTTAAAATAACTATGATTACCAGAGTAAACAAACCCTTGACTTTTGTCTAACTTAATCCCTAGTTATCAGACAGTATAACAGTGCATCAACAGTGTGAACATTTACAATTAAACTCAGATTACAATTCCATTTCAGTTTCTCATGTTTTGAAAACTTTACTATTCATATGGATATTACAATTGGACAAGTTTACTTTTTACAAAGGCTGCATTGGATAACATGCACATTTACTTTAATTATCAAAGTCTGGTCCCACTCTTATTTTTACGATCGAAACTTTTTCACAGAAGATGATTGATGGCTGATTAGTGTTGGCTAAACGCCCAGTGGCAGATATTTCATGCAAATTTAGGATGTAACAAATTAACAATTAATGCAATAGGTAGGTTCGTAACACAATCTCTACACTTAATCGGAATTAACAACCAATTTAGAACGGACGTTGCTGTGTATTTATACGTTCCGCACAATCCAACGGGTGTCCCAATTTAGCAAAGAATTTACTGCCGGATGGGGGAAGTTCAAGGGATAACCATATTTTATACACGTTTAGCTGTCAAGAAAAATGAAAAGAAGAATACCGCAGGTCTCTGTGTTACTCCACTTTTGATATCTAATATTTTCAATTTTGTGCAGGCTCAGGGTGTGACCTATGGTGTATACTTATTTTGTCACAGTGTTGTGTGTCATTGTTCTGTTATTCGTTTTGAAATGTATAAGTTGTACAGAAACAAATTGTAACAACGAAGAAGATACTAATGGGCAATCAAAAACAAATACTAACTAATTCAACGCCATGGTCAAAAGGAAATACGAAGAAAAGACCAGCAATTGTCCACAAGAACTTACCCCAAAACCGGGACTGAACTCAGGTGCTCCTGATTGATAAACAGTTCCTTGTCCATTAGTGGCATCTGTTGTGTTACTAATCGTCATAATGGACGAAAAGAAGAATTGATTGAAGCTACGATAGGACATGGGACATATCCGTTGTCGTCCATGACACAGATATTTTATAATGGTGACGTAAATATTACAAGGAATGACTTCAACTTTACCATTCGGGGACCCCTGGTTCAAGATATGAAGCAGACTTGATTGCTATGTGAATAAATGTCTGAATATTGTTGATACATGCATTCGCATATCAAATTTCGAAAATAATTTAGAAATAAATAAAAGGGTAAGTAATACGCCAATTTCTAGAATTAAAAACAAAATTCGAGTACTCGCAAAGCGTTTTGTGCTCGTGCCGGCCGACAAAGCAGCCAACAATGAGGTGGTGGTATGACGTAAATATTACACGGAAGTCCTTAAGAATGAAATTATACATTCAACTACATTGACAGTTTTTACTTTTCCACTCTTTATACTACACTTCCACACAATTTTATTTAAATCAGAAGTTTTTCCTTTTTAACTAAACGGAAAAATCTGATTGCAAATTTATTTGTTGCAAGTCATATAAATAGTTATAAGAAGATGTGGTATGAGTGCCAATGAGACAACTCTCCATCAAAGTCAAAATTTATAAAAGTAAACCAATATAGGTCAAAGTACGGTCTTCAACACGGAGCCTTAGCTCACACCGAACAACAAGCTATAAAGGGCCCCAAAAATTACTAGTGTAAAACCATTCAAACGGGAAAACCAACGGTCTAATCTATATAAAAAACGAGAACCGAGAAACACTTATGAACCACATCAACAAACGACAACTACTGAACATCAGATTCCTGACTTAGGACAGGTGCAAACAATTGCAGCGGGTTTAAACGTTTTAATGGTACCAAACCTTCACCCTTATCTGAAACAATAGTGTAACATCACAACATAGAAAGACACACAATAAAATATCAAGCCTTTTTCTCAAATCCGAAAGCTAAATATGCTAGATATACTTACTGGATGGGTGATGAAATGATTAAAGCTGTACATTTTCTCCTTAACAACATTTATGTACGTTTCGACAATTAAGTTTATCGACAGGTTGTAGGAATTCCTATGGGAACAAATTGTGCCTTTTAAAAGCAGACTTGTTCCTGTACTGTTATGAATCACAGTTTATGGCCAAACTCAGTAAAAACCCGTCTTAATTACTTTTAATAGATAAATTCAACAACACTAACCATTATCTTGACGATAATTTTTCGATAAATTATCAAGAATTCTCTAAATATATTGCCGAAATTTACCGAAAGGAACTTACTTTAAATAAACCAAAAATTAACAGCAATAACTGTCCTTTCCTAGATTTAGATATTTCAGTTTTACACGAAAAACTCTACAAAAAAATTTACGACAAAAGGGACGATTTTTCTTTCCCTATTGTTAATTTTCCCTTTTTAGATGGTGATATCCCTTTGGCACCATCTTACGGTGTTTATATATCCCAACTCGTTCAATATGCCCATGACCGTAGTGACGTTTTGGATTTCATTAAGCATAATCTATGTATAAATAAAACTTTTTGACAAAAGAGATGATTTCAGCTTCCCAATTGTGAACTTTTCATTTCTATGTAGAAACATTCCAGCAGCGCCTGATTACGGAGTATATATCTCCCAGTTGATACGATATTCCAGGGCTTGTATTTCCTATTATGATTTTCTTGCTAGAGGGTTGCTGCCTACAAGGAAGCTATGAAACCAAGAGTTCCAAGTGGTGAAGTGTTGAAATCGTCCCTCGTAAATTTTACGTACGCTATCACGAGTTAGTTGACCGTTATGGAATATCCGTTTCACAGATGACAACGGATATGTTCCAATTGTCGTAACTACAATCCCGTCCCCTTTTACCTCGAATTCAACCTACCGAATTAGACTTATCACCGGGTTTGTACTAACACGTGCAACACGACAGGTGCCACATGTGTAGCTAGATCTGCTCATCCTTTCGGAGCACCTGAGATCGCCCTCAGTTTTTGGTGGGGTTCGTGTTGCTCAGTCTTTAGTTTTCTATGTTGTGTTTTGTGTACTATTGTTTGACTGATTGTCTTTTTCTTTTTGAGCCATGGCGTTGTCAGTTTGTTTTCGACTAGTGAGTTTTAATGTCCCTTTGGTATCTTTCGCCTCTCATGTATAACTGGTAAATTATGAAGTCATGGATTTCGCTACCACAAATTACTTAAAACTTTTACTAAATGTTTCCATAGATACAAAGATTTGGTTTGGAAGTTTGGCTGTACCTGTAGAAAACTTATTTCAAACGGAATAGCACATCCTAATGTTTACGGTGATGTTGTTTACCAAGCCATTGGACATTTCGATACGATCTGGGTAAACTTATCAATCCTTAAAATAAAATTATTCAAAAAGTTTCCAATTCAACACTGTAGTCAGATCTTTGAATATTGTTTTTATTGGTATATATGTGGCATTACACATGGTCATGTTTTTCTCTGACTATTAATGAAGTCTTTACACTAAATCCATATGATACTGGATGTGTACTGAATGATATTTTAGTCTTAGATACACTATTTTTTATTAGTTGTTATTGGCTTTGAACTAGCTGTCAGTAACTGCGAGAACTCTCAAATCTGTACTTTGTATCCTTTTTTTTGTTACTGTGAGGGATTCATGAATACCCTGCCACGTCCGGTCTGTGTTTTTGTAGGATGTTTTTCTGCTTTGTATCTATCTGATGAGTTAAGCCCTTTTCAACTGATATTTATAGTTTGTTCTTATGTTGTACTGTGACACCACTGTCCCAGGTAAGGGGAGGGTGCCTTCAAACATGTTAAACCCCGGCACATTCTTTAAGCGCCTGTAGTTCAGTAGTTGTCGTTGGTTCATGTCTGTCATATTTGTTTTTCGTAAATTGTTGTATTATAAATTAGGCCGTTAGTTTTCTCATGATTGCATTGTTTCATATTTTTCATGTCGGGGCCTTTTATAGCCGACTATATGGTATGGGGTTTTCTCATTGTTGAAGGCCGTACGGTTGCCTATAATTGCTTACATCCCCTTTATTTGAACTTTGTGGATAGCTGTCTCATTGGCAATCAATCCACATCTCCTTATTTTTATACTTAATGGATCTATGGTATCATATATCATCGGTTTTAGCGAAATGTAAAATTTAAGGTTAATGCCAGCTTCTTTTCGTGTTTCATGAGAAGCTCCTGTTTGAAATCTGTCACACAAGAACAAATGAACAAGTCGGCAAAAAGAGAAACAAAGTTAGTAACACAGAAAATGTTGATTGTCTGGTGAAAATTTACCCTCCAAACGTAAAAAACAGTTTTCAGTAAAATAAGTTATTGTTAATGTTAATTAGACGTCATATTCATGTTCCATGTGCGGAGCTGAAAAACTTTACAATCTGATCAAAGTTCAGATCTATCGGAACTTGCGTGCACGTCGAACAGCATAACGAAATCAAAGATCTTTATTTTAATTAGATTGGAAATCTTTATTGATAGATATTTTGTTGACAATCAACGACTTTAAAGAAAAACATTTCTTTTCAGGATACCCACCTCATCAAAAAATGGAGATTATATCGAAGTTACAATCCGTTACATTTCAACGCACAAAAAATCAATTTTCGCCAAATCAGATTTTTGCTATTTTTTTCTCAAAGAAAAAATACAACGCCTGGACCAAAATATAATATAAACTTATTTCACATCGTAGAGTAAAGCTGTTCCTCTCTGGTTAACAATCAATAAAATGTTTCTTTCTTTACTAAAATGAACCCCAGAGATTTTTTCTATACCATGTTCTTTCGTTAATATGGTTCTTGCATATGTACCTTCAGAGGACAATATAATTACACTATCATTGTTTTGCGAAGCGACATAAACGTTAGATTCATTGTCAACAGTAACACCACAAGGACCATCCAGGATAAACTTGTCTTTATATTCCCACACCATCTTCCCTGCCATGGTGTAGCATGTGACGGTATTTGCTTCTAGACAAGTATGATATAGCTTTTTTCCAAATGTTGTGACATAATTCCAGAATCCATTTACATTCTGTTTTACAAGTGAAGATGTGATACCCCCGGAAAGTGAGACAGTCTTGATGCCTGTCCCTTGTTCACAGTATATCAATTTATCTTGGCAGTACGACACCCCACAACACCAACAGGATACTTTAACCACTTTTACAACTTGTTTTGTTGTAATGTCAGCTATGTCTATTTCATATGGAGACCAATTGTGAGAGACAGCGACGGTTTTGTCATCAATACAAGTAACGTCTACAGGACGGTTCGATACGAAAATTTCACAGTCTAATGTTCCACTGTCATTCAAAACTATTACGCGATTATTTTCAAAGTCAGTGAATATCATTTTACCTGTGGATGTAATACTGCATCCTGTGACATAATTTGACTTACTTCCTTTCGGCAAGTTAAGTGTCTTTTTTATTACAAGATTGATGTCGTCAATTGATTTTGGTTTCGCCATTTGAACAGCCATCAACTGGGCTTCGTTTTCTTTTTCTGTCATAATGATGATAGAAGGGGGCGTTGTTTCTGTTGAAATGGCACCGAATGTTGTAATCGCAGACAATATATCAGACAATTTATCATTCCTGGTAAAAAGAAGGTCTGTACACTCCAAACTTCCATTCTCTGTCAACTCATGCAAGAAATGTTTTTCTTTTATTACATCTGCTTCAATGCTCTTACTTCCTAAGAAGGTCTGAAGATCAGATGCATAACTCTTAATATCGGAAATAGTGTTTTGTAACACGGTAACAGTATCGTTGTGAATAGTAAGATTCGATAGCAAATTTTCTATTTCTTGGGTAATTTTATCTTCACTAACTTGCAATTCTTTGAGAATCTGCTGCTCTAACTTATCAAGATGACTGTTTATTTTTCCGCGAATTTCTCTGATCTCTGTTTGAAATTTCTGCCGTTGGTTTTTGATGGTTTTCAGATTCTCTTCCCGATCCTTCGTGATTTTATCTATATTTAATTTCATATTGTCAATACTTCTTTCTATGTGTTCAATTAAAGAAGACTCTTTTGATGATCTAATTATATCATCGATTGCAAGAACTTCGCATTTTCTATGGACAGAAGATATACAAATAGGACAGCAAAGACTTTCATGCTGAGGGCAGTAGTTTTGGAATTTCTTATCATGGTCAGGACAGTGTTGTTTAATACTGGCTATGGATGGTGGTAATTTGGAATAGTTATCGACGGAAATGACGTCATGGTTTCTTGAGGACTTGAATGCAGTGTGGTACTTCAGACAGGAGGAACATAACCCTTCATCACATTCAGGGCACCAGTGCTCAGCAACTGTTGTGACGTCCTGAACCTCACAAACGCCACATAAAATGTGTCCTTGTGTGGCCATTGTTCCTTAAATAATCAAAATACATGTTTTATTTGCTGTACCAAGGTAAAATTCAATATTGACGTGTTCGGTGTGAGCCAAGGCTCCGTGTTGAAGGCCGTACTTTGACCTATAATGGTTTACTTTTACAAATTGTGACTTGGATGGAGAGTTGTCTCATTGGCACTTATACCACATCTTCTTATATCTATATAATATCTGCTAGGTATTGTATTTAAGTTTCGTTACTTCGAACATTTCAACAAATATGAAACAATGAATATTATCAATTTAGCTCATCAACGTCAAGTATGCTTTAGCGAACTACACATGTAACTGTTTTTCCGGTCAGTAAAACAGCATCATCTTCTTGATACCTACTTTCCAGATTACGTGAAAGCTCTTTTTTATCATAGTAATTAGTACTTTTTTGCAGTAGTTTTGTAAAGTTGAGAGATGTTTATCATCAAGTCAGTGTATAAAATCATAACAATTTAAGAAAATTAAAGGCTTGTGGCCTTTTATAGCAGACTATACGGTATGGGTTTTTCTCATTGTTGAAGGTCGTACGATTGCCTATAATTGCTTACATCCACTTCATTTGAACTTTGGTGGATAGTTGTCTCATTGGCAATAATACCACATCTCCTTATTTTTATATTCGAACGTTAGAATTTCCGATTATTTCCGGAAGTAATTTGCATTTTACCCGACAATGTTTTTGATTGTTCATAAAAATACTGACTTCATGAAACCTTATTGAATGCCTTCAGATCAAACACGAAGCGACAAACAAATCTGACGTAACAGAGTGAAGATAAGATTTAAATCAGTTTGGCGATATGTGTAGAATACAAGGAGTTCGAAAATGTTGTTGAATTTATTCATATATCATTTCTTTTTTTTGAGACAGACTTGGTTCTGCTGAACATAGATATAAATAAAATTCTCTTTGGGGTTGTAAAACATCTAAAAAGTATGAAATGAAACAAAACACACAGTTTTAAAACTTAAAGGAAGCAATGTTCAAACATGTATCGTCTATCTGCTTATCCACATTTTTCTAATAACATTTACATGGAATGGGGACTTAATGATTGATTTAAAGATTTACTAATGTTCATGTCAGTATTTTGATATAGATCTTTTAATTTGAAAATAGACCTTAGATCTTTCATCAATGTATAAGAAACGAAAAGTATTCTTCATCGTTAGTTATTTAAGCTTCAGATTTGACATATTTGGTCTTTCTTTACTTCTTTATATAAGTTTTGAAACACTTATACAGTGCAGTAAAACGGTATTGACATAATATATTACATGTGGTTTTATTTCATGAATTTATAATTATTTTAGTTTATTAGTTTAGGTCCACATATTAGCTTTTTGTTATTAATGTGTTCATGGTACTTTATTTTATCCTTAATTCAATTGAAATACTGTGAAAGTACTTTTATTCGTGGGGAACCAATTTTCGTGGTTTTCGTGGATGACTTCATCCACGAATTGAAGTGTCCAACGAAATAAAAACCACCGTTGCCCAAATCAAGACATTGAAAGATCCCCATGTAGGTTTGACTTCTGATATCATCTAAAGAATATATTGAATATCACCAAATCTGAGAATACTATAATAGTAGTAACAGGGCAAACGCACTATGAACTACAGCTGCAAGCAGGATTATACCAATTTAATCTTTAAAAACCTAAACTGTACAACTTTTTACCTTTTAATTCTCATAAAAAATATTTTTGATTGATGAAAGTCCGATTTCCGGTATCGACTTGCTATGATAAAGTGTTCATTTTATATCCTCCTAGTTCTCGTACATATGGGAAATAATAATTTCATGCTGGACTTGCTTTTGATAAGAATTATTTTACAATTCAAGATACATTAAAGCATTTGTTTATGTTACTGTTTTCTTTAGGTGACATGTTTATGGCCTAATTAACACCTTTGATAGTCTTCAATCTGTTGATCACTCTATCTAGGGTAAATTAGTGTTATTCTCAGATCTGCAGTGACATCACAACATGTAACTGACCAATCAATGATTAGCATTTGTGTTATGTAAACAATGTTGAGAGGTGATGCCAATAAGAATCCTCTAGATTTTCCATAGACTTCAATGCAAATTAATTTAATTGATATATATCGACACCAGTTGAATATAGTAATTTTACTCTTTTAATATTGTTAAAGACACTATATAATATCTCCATTTTGATTTTTATCATACTATATCCTCTGGTTAAAAATAATCGGCAATATAAATAATCAGTAATCACCTTCAAATAAATGAAAATCTAGAGGATTCCTATTGGCATCACCCTTGAAAAATTTAAATGCCAGGATGTCCGGATCTGAGATTTACACGGGTCAATGATTTATTTGCAATTTCCTTCAATCCAGACAATTTGTAACCTTCGTTTCTAATGGCTTCAATTTTTAAATTTTTTTTAAAATTTAAAACCCACGAACATGTAAATGTTGCTCAAACCACGAAAATTGATACCCACGAATTAAAGTACTTTCACAGTAAGTAAGAATCTTCATTTGCATATAACTGTTCATGTGTTATGGATGCACATATTTATTCTTTATTGGTGAAAATGTATATTATCATTTAAATGGGTTCAGTTAGGCTATTTCTTAATCTCAAACATCACAAGATAATATACAACTGCATGTCCCAGTTGTTCATACACTCATGTAAAAGTCTACAGAGAATCGTCTAGTGATAAAATAAACACTGAGATAAAAAAGAAAAAAACAAGCTAAAAATTGTGGGGAATCTATAAAGTCCTTTAAGACACTTCGGGAAATGTCAATCGAGAATTTTTGAAAAGTTCTCTGTCTAGACGTCACGAATAGAATAATTAATATGCCTCACTATTAAAAGTAAAAAGGTTTTTCTCTGAACAAGATCATTGCCCATTATTAGAATTTGTTCTCACCATACTGTTGCCGGAGGCAAAGACGAAACTGGTGCTTTTAAAAGATCAATCATTTATCTATGTTTTTTTCATTAGAATTTATGCTTCTGTATCTCTAAGATCCAGAAGTATTTGCACCTACCGAAATTGTCTTTAACCTAAAATTTTACAAATATTTCTGCTATAATTTGAGTATAGATGCAAAACATCCTAAATAATGCACCAGCATTTAACTTTAGAGGTCATAGTAACAGATGTTTTTTTTTGTTATATTTCAACTGGACATGGACAGGACACCAAACGGCGTCCTTTAAATTATCGTATTTCCAAGTGGCTGACCGAACTGTTCTTTGCATAGCATGTTGCTTTTAAAGGAAAATAAAACTTACAGATATGATGTCCCAATAGTCCTGCTGACAACATCCGGATGTATAAATGTGATCATGTGACAGTGTTGTAATAGGTAATTTGTTCAGGATATAAATAGATATTTATTGACGATATGAGAATTGATTTACTTTTTATTTTGTTTGAGCACCATGTTATGTTTTATTTCAATTTCAGTTTTCCTGCATATTAAATCAATGCGCTGTATATATACAGTAAATATATTATATTGGCGTAAAAACTTAAATTCAGAAGTGTTTTGTTCATGTTGTTATTTGTTATTGGCAAATATTTTTATCATCATTTTTGTCTTCTTTAATTTTCATGATTTTCCAGTCTTATGAACTCCACACTATTTGTCTCTTCTTAATCGATTTACAAGATTTTAACATCTTTAAAATAATATCGCCTTTATTAATCGTAATTCATGCTATAGAAAATACCAACATCATCGGAAAATACAAAATTAATATAGTAGTATGGTAAATAAATTGTATTTAATTTGATTTTTGCAATTGTTCCTTACTATACATACTAAACGGGATGCATCTTTTCATCTGAATAAGACCAACTCCCCAACCATCAATGTAATGTCTTTTAACGCTTATGTATTACCCTTTTTATTATATTATCTTTATTACAAAATTACACCCATAAGGGTCAGGCAACACAAACAAACAATGATACAATTAAATACAATACAATGAATAGAACATATTTTAAGAGTTCAATTATCAAATTTATGTAAAAAACACAATCATAAGCTTGTCTGACATGGGTCTGACCCCCTCAGTTCTAAAGACTGCCTAATAAAGACTCCAATATGACAAACAAGTTCAGGGGTGGGGTTTAGAATGTGTTTTAGTGTATTAAATGCATCAAGATGTTGAAATAATGGTACATAGTCTTCTAGATGAGCAAAAAAAATTAGAACACAATGATATGTTAATGTCACAATACAAAAAGAAATGAAATTCGTCATCTAGGGCTCCACATTTTTTACATAATCTTTGTGCTCTTGGAATGTTTCTGTACCTTCCCAATTCAATGCCTAGAGAATGACCACTAAGTCTAAATTTTGAGAGTAACTGCCTATGTATAAAATTATTGCAATTTAAATATTCCTCAGACTGACAATTAGTTTTTAATTTCTCATAAAGACAAAGTTTGGATGAGGAATCCAATTTTGAAAGTTTATTTAAAGTAGTTTTTTCATATTCCTTTGAGACACACTTTTTAATATTACATTTTAACACTTTTTTTATTGTTTAAAAGGTACATTAATATTAGACTTTATATTTATTGTAAAAATACAGAATAATAATGTATTAAAATAAACTGAAGTCGCAACAATTACGTGAAACATTGGCATAAGACGACATTGGTTGTTCTGTTGGACTTTTTTGTCCTTGCTTTTTAATGTTTTTTATTTGCCTTCCCGCACTTTTGGTTTCAAGCGCATTTAATTAAATGTATTCCAGAAACATGTGTTGAATTATTTGGTTTTTATGCGTGAAACTCTATATCTAGGGCTACTGAAAGTTGTTAAGGATATTGAATTAAGAGAGAGGCGAAAGATACCAAAGGGATATTCAAACTCATTAGTCGACAAGAAACTGACAACGCCATGACAAATAACGAAAAACGACAAACAACAGTACACAGAACACAACACAGACAGCGCAAAACAAACCCTGTCAAAAACCAGGGGTATTATCAAGTGCGTCGGAAAGGTAAGCATATCTTGCTCCACATGTGGCACCCGTCAGGATCCCATATTATTGTTACGTTACAATGTGCGTAAATAAATATTCTATGAACTTTAAGAATTTTGTATTCAACAAGCTTGTAAGAAAGTTTCATTGCATATCGGAAAAATTGTCATACCGTTTTATACTTTTAGAGTCGTTGTTCGCAGAAGATTGACAATTATACCAAAATATTTATGAATATAAGATATACATAGTATATCAAATGTCAATAATGTCGTGAAAGTTTTGATAATATACAATCATTTAAACAGAAATTTCCATTTCATTCATATAAAAAGCATAGAGGTCACAGAATTAAGTTTAAATTCAAATAAAAGGCAGTGTAAAAAAGGCGTCATACTGGCATAGATATATTAGCATCAGGTCTTTCTAGAATGCAAATCTTGTTTTGTGGGGTTATGGTGTTACGGCACTTACACTTTTTTGATATACACCTCAATGCCAATTCGGTAACAACCTGTAAATTTATTATTAATACGTGCCACTTTCGACAGATATAGCAGTTTATTTTTACAGCAAGTTGTTTTATAACAATATTTATAGAATGAAAATTCGAAATTACGCATCGGTAAAGGCATGATATATATATGAAATAATTTTACTTTATATTTTCAGTGAAGTTGTGTATGTAATTGCTCCTTTTTGTATTGAATGTTCACGTAAATTTTATATGTTTGACATCCCAAACTTTTAATTTCGAACGTACATGATGAAGGCTGTTCGTCAGACGTATTGTGTGCTGTATCATACGTTTGACGTTTTGATATACCATGTCTTGCGTCACTTTGACATAATTATGCAAGGAAGTATTGTTTTGCTCAATTTTACATATCATATGAAAACCTACTACCATTCTGTTAATTTATTCTTCTATATTTCAATTAAAATTAGCTGACAGCTAAAGTATTTCTAGAAATTTATAAAAAAACAAGAATGTGTCCATAGTACACGGATGCCCCACTCGCACTATCATTTTCTATGTTCAGTGGACCGTGAAATTGGAGTCAAAACTTTAATTTGGCATTAAAATTAGAAAGATCATATCATAGGGAACATGCGTACTAAGTTTCAAGTTGATTGGATTTCAACTTCATCAAAAACGACCTTGACCAAAAACGTTAACCTGAAGCGGGACAGACGGACGAACGGACGCACAGACCAAAAAATATAATGCCGCTCTACTATCGTAGGTGGGGCATGAAAATAAAATAACACTGTACCATCGGGAACGCTCAAAGCCGAATATTTGAAAATTTGGTAATGCATAACAGATAATTAAGCAAGGGAAATGACATACTTTTAATAACACAAAAAGCTTTTTATGCATAATTTGCTACGTTAGTTGCTTTCATATTATTAAAGACTCGCAAATCGTAAAATTTAATCAGAATTCAAATTTTACTTTGTATTATTCGCGATTCTTAATCACAAGCGAAATTAAGTCATCCTAAATTAAATTGATGTGCTCTTCATTCTTCTTGTCAGCACAACACAAATCAAATGATTTGCAATATATAAATGATTATCTCTGTTCACATGGGAACAAAGAAGTTATATATAATGTAAAATATTCATAAATATGACAACTGGGTTACAACTTCAAGCCTATCAATAGGTATTTGTTTGATTTTACATCCATCATGATTAACCTTAATAACGCATCAACCCTAAAATAACTGTACTAAATCTTATTGTAGTTTCATACTGCACACAGATAGTATCTAAATCCATCTTCTTATTCTTATGTGAAGAAAAAATGTGTACAAAGAAAATGTTATTTCTTTAAGGTATATAAAAAGATATTTCATAAGTATTAGCTAATGTCAATAAAAATGACTTAAAATGATTATCGTTTCAAAACATTACCATTCCCGTCATATTCTTTCTTTGGCACAGACATTTTGCAAAAGAAAAAATATTTTTAATGTAATTTTAATGAGATTCATGCTATATCAAATCCAATGTAAGGTAACTATATGAATAATGTTTACTAGTTTCCAACTATAAATGTTTTGTTATGATTTACAAAATAAATCTTCTAAAAGTAAATCTCAATGTTATATTAATGTTGAAAATATTATTTACTGAGATTCAGATTCTACATTTGTGTAGATACAAAACTGTTGGTCTTATCAATTTTTAATTGCTTGGAAATGTTTAACTCAATTACACAAAAGCAGCAGCTAATTTAACCACGAGATTCCGATCAAAATTAATGATATGTTACAATATTTAACTGTTTAACTCGTTATACAAATTTGTTGTTTTCTCCTATTTCCTCTGAATCATTCTCTAGTTCGTTTATCCAATCATCTATATCTTCGTTTTCCTGTTTTGTAATTGGTTCGATATGATTTTCCAGTTCGTTTATGAGTTTCTTTATGTTAGGTAATTCGGCATTCCACTTATTTTCTTCAGCAATTCCAGCTGCTTCTCTCGCATGCATGCGAGCGAGATCAATCTGATTATGTTGTCTATAGAACTCAGATTTGGCAATCTGAAACAACATCTTTCGTCTTTTCTCCATACCTTCCCAGATATCGGGTTTTTCAATAAAGTCCATATAGTTTTTTGCTGCTTCTCTATCACTATCGTCTACTTTAACACTGTTTATTCGTTTGCCAAAAAGTCCTATTCCTAATCTGCAAAACACCATTTTTAGCATAAGCATTCTCTGGTAATCTTTTTGAACGTTTTCATCTTCTCCAGAAAACTGAGAAATGGCAAGTTCGGCAGTTTTAAGTATAGATTTTTTAATATTATCAGAGGATTTTGCTCGTATTTCTGGGAAAGTAGGTTTACCTCAATATAAAAGACCATGCCTGTTTCTTTGCACGGTACCACATGTTCAGCGTGATGTTTTGAATACTGCAAGAAACCTAGTCCGACATCTAGAGATTCTAACATGGATATAGCTGATCCATATCTACAAAATACGAGTACATCTATCGAGTTAACAAAAACCGCTTTTAATCAGAATAGTTAAGAAGTCATAAAAATTTTGCAGGATGAAAGACAAGAAGACGAGTTTTATATTCAATATAAACGTATGGTAATGATTAAAGTGAGCATGCCGAGGGCTGCAATATCCATAAATTATCAGCCACTGGTCTAGTACCAGTTAGTCTCAGAATTAAAAAAAAAACTTCTTGATAAGAACTCCATTTAGAAATATTCCTGCAAGATATGAACGGTTACTAAAAGTTAGGTTTAGCACCATAAACTCGGACTTTTCACTCTATTATGAATAACAAAATGTGTTACGAAGACCATGCATGCAGTAACTATGCATGCAGTTACTATCCCTTATTAAAATAGACACTTAATAATAGAAATTTCATCTTAATCTGATAATTAATGTCGTATTTTGCTTTTTGTAGGAAGATGAGAATGAGACTTGTCAAACGAACCAAACATATCGTAATTCCGTTCATTAATTCCAAGGCTCCGTTTCGGTTCACTAAATCTGAACTGATCATAAATTCATGCCACTGGAAATCAACTACATAGTTACATTGTATCGAAGAGGAGCTCAAAATTTGATTTTACATCTTATAAAATTTGTTCTTTTAACTCTTTGAAACAAGGATTGACATTTTTCAATTCAGTGACAAATTCAGGCGCGAGAGAAAAATTACAATTGAAGAAAAGTAATTTTAATCTTCTGTTATGCAATCGGTTTTGAATCGTTCAATCTCATGCATCCAGAGAAGCGCTTCGGACGCATGAAATTTATAACGTGTTGTGTGCATTTTTGTTGCATACATACAAATAATTGCTGCACCGTTTCGGAATCTTATGCATTTGGAAATATTTTCAACGCCGATTTAGTTTTTAACGTTTTTTCAACAATGGATATCCACTCAACGGAAATGTTATTTTCATTTATGTGTATATATAAATATAAACAACGACATTACCCACAATTTTGTGAACAAAAAAAAAAGAATTTGAAAATTATTTTAATCTAGCTGCATATACGCCATACAGAGGAAAATTTTGTCGATTTTCTTTGAAGAAGACATGATGGGTTTTAATTGATTATACCTGGCTAAATATGTCATACTGCTCACTTGTGGGTTAGTTGTAAATGGAATCGTTGACTTCATTTCTTCAAAGATGGGATTTTTAGACAAATTTACGTCATAGTTAACTCGTTTAAAACTAGCTTCAGCCTCGAGCGAGGTGAATTTCATGTCTGCAAGATTCATACGTGCTTTTATGTTCTTGAACCTGTCAAGTTTGTGCTTTGAAAACTTGTCGCTGATTTTCCCCATAAATTTTCTGAATTTATCAACGTCACCGTCATGGTTAAGACGTTTGAGTCTGTGTGACATCATCGAGATTCTACGCCTGTTTTCTGTAAAAACATTGATTTTCTTTACGGGCTGATAAATAATAGCATGCTCTGTAATTGTTTCTTGGCTTCTTGATGTGTGTGTTTTTACATGGTTGTCATTATTCGGTTCAGATACCTCTTTACGTCGATATATCAGTTGTTCTTCTGTTTGAAGGTTTTGATTTTCCTCGATGTTTGCTAACGTTTCTTTTATCTTCTCAGAAAGAAAATGATATGATTTACTGAGCGCCCGAAGGAAGCTTTCAAACTTGCATTTACTTCCGTTCGATGTAATACGTCGTATGAAGAGTTGGCATAATTTTCCTCTCGATACATTGAGGTCTAAAAGTTCCTCGTACAGTGACCTAGAGATTTGATCATCTTGGAAGAGATATGGAGTTATATCATTAGGATTTACATTGTGTATCAGATCTATCAAGTTCTTTTGAATGGCTTTCTTTTCTCTTTCATTCATAGTATTCACGACATAGTCAATACTTTAATCTTGAACTATGCACGTTAGTTTTGATGATATTTGAACTCTTCTAAACCTGGCCACTGAAAACTTTACAGATTATGGCAGACAACAGTTCACACCTGGAAGTAAATTTCAAAAACAAGAAAAATATAATAATTTTTTAACAATCTTCTAGGCAAGGGTCCTGAAATTCAGACTGATGGAGAATAAGAATAAACTTGTGTCATATGCTTATTATAGGCAGTTACCTGATGGTTATTTTTCTATGAAAAATAGCACTTCGAATATTTACCCGCTGTTAACATTCACCCATTATATTTTGACTATTACAGTTTTGAAACTTAATACTATAGAATAACAAATGTACAGTGGGTTCTGGGAGCAGTTTTCCAGGACGAGAAAGAGGGAATGTTAAAATATTTTGCTAAGAACAAGAATTGTGATATATTTTCCAACAAAAAATATTCATTTAGGATATCAATTTGAGCATTACAATCAGATTAAAACCATGACTTTTTGACTTTCTTACATTTGCTGGTGGGGTTTATTTTTGCATGTAGGATTGTTGAAGGACCGTTGCTATGAAAAATGTAAGGCTATCCAACCACTATATCTTGTTCAATCAGAACAAATTTACTTAATAGAGCGTTGTAATTAGATAAATTATATATTTAAATTCTTACATCTGGGGATCGATTGTGTGTGGTAGGGTGTGGCGTTATCTTAAAACTGGCATCTAAAACATTTTTTTCTTGTAACGCTACTGTTTGCATGGGTGAAATACGTTAAGATCAAAACATATTGTTTGTCTTGCTTTCTCAAAACACAGGTAATGTTAAGCAACAAAAGAAGGTGTGTTTTTCGAACAAAAACATGATGTGGATAAATCTATGACAGACTTTGTCGTTACTAGTGGTTCGACTGAAGTAACTTAACCTAAAGGCCACCAATGGGTCTTCAACGCCGCGAGAAAATCCCGCATCCAGGGGGCGGGCTTCCGCTGGCCCTTAAACAATGTTTACTTGTTCAACGAAATGGACGCCACACTTAACTCCGAAACATACAAATGAACCCCCCCCCCCTAAAAAAAAAAAAAAACACAACATACAAACGAACCCAAATTTAAAAAATACAAGACTAACAAAGCTAGCCGACACTGTGTAAAAACTAGTACAGATGGACCTCGCGAATTATCTCTATGGCATGGTTCTAAACTTCGGACTATGAACAGGTCTTGACATAATTCGAGAATAAAACAAGAAGACATTCTAAAGCCATCTAAAAAAAAATCAACGCTTCAGAGTTATGAAATTTTAATAGTTGCTGTGGGTACTCAATTTGTATTCGAATACATGCGGTCTTTGGCGATTGCACTCCAAGCTGTTGTACGTTACTTGGTGGAAGCTCATATTCTAGTAAAACATTTTGTTTTTGGATTGAAAATCATACAGTTCAACGTTCATTTATCCCATACATTTTATATGAATCCTTTCCCGCAACTTTGTTTTAATGCTTGTACTTTGTACCCAAAAGAGCACATGTATATTTCTTTTCTTGTCGTGTATTTAAAAACATTATTCATTGAATAGATATCAATTATGAAACAGTTCTTGTTTTAAAGACCACCGCATTTCTACGTTAGGAGTGGATATTTCTTTTAGGTATCTGGTCCAAATATCATGGCAGAATGTTCTTGTCGTTATATCTTTATTACAAAAGCTGCTCATTTACATAACCTTTTAATTGTAATTCAAATTGTAACTGAGAAAAATTATAACAACACTTGTTCTATGCCAAGGTATCTTGATCCCCTACAAAGGAAAACTCATCCATCCCCTTTCTCAGATGCCAGGATATCACAAATGCTATCATAATAAAAGTATACGTGTTCGATATATGTTCAATTTCACAGAGGGGACAGTTGTTCAATGCGTCAAAACCATATTAGACCACTTCTGAACCCACTACCGCCTGGTAACTAAGTCGAAAATTGAGCAGGGATGTACTGCTAGAGTGTATCAGCTTAACTATTCATATACTTTGGAACGCCAAACAAACATACCATACAGTATATGATTGTTATGGAGACATAAGATTTTGTTTAACAGGATTAACTCTGTATTTTTAATTGATAATTAAAAAGATAAAATAAAAAAGTACTAATTCTTACCGTTCTGTGTATGCCTACCTGAGATTTAAAAAAAAATGTGTACTTTTTTCGTACTTTCATGAAATTCACACAGCGTATGATTATAGATTCAGTTTCAGATTTGAAAATTGAGAGTTAGAGAGAAGATTACAGTGGCGTAGGAGTGGACTGAAAAGTGCGGGATTAAGCTTCTGAAAGTTGCAAGCAAAACAATGAGCCTAATGCGTAGGAGTAAGTCAGTGTCCCTTTTCATTTACAACATTCCTTTATCAAGAGTTTAATTGACAACGGTCTTAGTCTTCAAATCAAACCCAACATGTTTAATAATGTTGTTTTCGTTATGAAGGATTTCCGTTGGATTTTGATGAAGATATTAGACCATTGCCTTCCTCCATGACCCAATGAATAATACGCGTGTTGTAGCGGTTTAAAAAAGAAAGCAAGAACTATTTAAATGAATGAGATATGTAATGGAACAAGTTGTATTTTGTTATCTGAGTGAAATTGTTTTGATTAAACAATACCTTCATAGCTTCGGTGCAGCATAATATTCTTGATTATGGTAAATGAAACTCAGGATGTTTAAAATATGGCTGAATCTCAGTTATTAATAGAAATAAACACAATAAGCGTTTGCATATTATTATTTACAAATCAAATCAAATCAAATAATTTTATTGGTGTAAATTCCAATACAGGAATGATACCAGCTGACATTTACAAAATACAAATACAAAAATAAACAAAAATAAAAACAAATATACATAAATTGACATGACGTAGTTATTGTATAAAATATCAATGGTGTTTATAATTAACGGTTGGTTGGATAAAAATAGCAAAAAGGCCACGAATATTTATAACATTAGTGTTACAAAAAATCGATGAATGTTATACCACGGTTCACGTAAAAGCACTTTATTTCAATACCTGACTAAACTATTCAGAATAAGAATTTTTGCAGTATTTTCAGAATGGTGTTGCTATGTTGTTGTGTAGTTATTGATGACAAATTAACGGTTTATTAAGGAGAATTAGCTGTATAAAGTCAATAATTTTGTTATTTTTTGCAGCCCAAAGTTTCTATTGCCTTAAATGTGAAATCGGTAAACTTCGCGAATAAAGACATATCGGTTTTTGTGATTCTATCAAACAGTTTATTTTTGATTATTTTTTAGTCGTTGTTGCAGTAATTTTTTTATTTGAAGCCGGTCATTGTTCATCCTATTCCTATCTATAAAAAAAAACTCATTACAGATAACAGCTTTTTGTAAAACAGATGCGCGTTTCGGCTACAAAATCCTCATCAGTGACGCTTGAATCAAAAAGGATAAAAAGCCAAATAAAGTATGACGTTGAAGACCATTGAGGGCCAAAGCTTCCGAAAGGTTTTGCCAATTACAGCTAAGGTAATCTATTCCTTGGGTAGAAAATCCTTAGTATTACGAACAATTCAAAATTATGATCTTTCTCTAACATTTATTTTTTTGTATGGACTGGATTATTGGATCTAACGTAAATCGATTGGAAGTAGTTACTATTCCCCCTCACCTGTTAACCTGTCAAAACTTTTTTCGGTCCGTATTAAGTCAGAACATTAATTGTTATTATGAAAAAATACTTATTTATAAAGACAGGTATTGCAACTGTCAACTTAAAATTGTTTAAGAATAACAAAATTACTTGTGTTTGCCGATTAACAATTATAGCTATGATTCTCTTTTTTTTTTGTGTTTACTAAATTTACAAGTCAAGATAAAATAATGCGGATTGATTTACTCTATAATTATATGATAAAAACAACGTTCTGATATTAAATATGTCATTAATTAAATTCGTTGATAGTTTTGCCTTTAAAATATAATTATATCCTGTACATGATAAACTTGTTATCTGAAAACAGGTGTAAATTTCTTACTCTTTACTGAGACACAGGTGTATGGTAATTCATCGGTCATCACACTGGACACTGGACGTGTTGATGTTATTCACTTTAACAATGAAACAAAAGGATAAGAAAGGTACTATTTGCAGTTCTTTATATTTTTACCAAATTTTCGTAAGACAGAGAGTTTTTTTTTCAATATTAAAACACCGCATTAATCAGCATTATGAGAAACTTAACAGATCATGCATTTCCATCCTTTCCAAAAAAAAAATCATTTTTAAGTAAACATTGCGATATATGTTTTACGCACGTCTACACAAGGAAGGTAAAAAGCTTGTGTGTCTTAACATAAAATAACATTTTCAGTATTATTACCGGTATGCTGCTATAATTCATATTTAACCAAAACAAAAGCAGTGGGTAATTGAAGTAAAAATTGACCAATCTGCATATTTTCAAAAAATATAAAGTCAATTGGATAATGTTAAGGCCGGATTCGTTTACCTCACAAAATTTTGTCAGGCATTATAATATGTATGTATATATGCTTTCACGTATGTTGCGAAGTCTTGCCAAATAAGACTGAGGTCGCAGGTGCAAATGAAATAACAAAGTTTAAAAGTTATATGTAGAATATAAAACTTTGCAAGAGCTTTTTTCCTGAAGGAATGGCAAAAACGAAGAATGACATCTAGCCCCTACCTTTGAGAAGTTAAGATTTGCCCGTTTCTCTGTCTTTTATACACTTAGTATGTATATCGTAACACTTGCGGATTTCTTCAGCAATAGACAAAAAGCAAGGATGCGCATAACTATGAATCTGAATATTTGTTAAACGTAAAATTCAATTACACAAAAATTTACAAATTATGTAATGAAAATGGTAAATATACTAAATATAGTTATTGGAAATGATGAGATGATTAAAGCTGTAAATTTTCTCCTTAACAACATCTGTGTATATTTTGGCAATAAACGTTATCAACAGTTCGTAGGTTTTCCTATGGGCACCAATTATTCCCTTTTAAGAACACACTTACTCCTGTATTTTTTTTATTCGAGCGTAACTGATTAGTCTGGAGTACTAAATTGCAAGCCTGGTATATTTGCTGAGTTTTCCCCTAGAATTGATATTTCAGTTCCACAACGGATACTCTTTGCCAAAAATATATGACAAATTGGACGTTTTTCTTCTCTATTGTTTTTGTTTTTTGTGGGTTTTTAATGGACGGTAATGCTTCCATGGTCTTATCTTGTTTATATATGTCAACTAATTAGATATGTCCGTGTCTGAATGACTTTATGGATTTCAACGAACGTAGTCTATGTATCACATGTAAACTATTCAGTTAGGGGTTTCGTTCTCCAGATATTACTTAAAAGCTTTACGAAATTCTTTCACAGATACAAAGATTTCGTTTTTGGAGTTTGGCATGGTAGTAAATTACGTATAGACGGAGGAGATATTATAAATCAAAATAACATTAGCGGTACCAATTTAATTTCACCAGGTGCACATTTCGACAAGAATGTCTCTTATGTGATTCTAGCTCAAGACCAAACTATTTGATAGTCCAAAACCTAATACAAACGTTGAAGAGCAGACAAAACAATAAAGGACTAAAAGTAAAGCCAAACCTAAAAGAGACGGGTACTTGTTTTGTGTTCATATGATGCCATAATTTGTCAATTTAACAAAAGCGGCAGATCTGATGAGATGGGTTTTGAATGGTTGAATATACAAGTAATGCATGTTGCTAGTTGAATTTGTAAAGAAAAGAGCGACACGACTTAAGACAAGTAATTTTTGACAAAACTTTACACAAAAGATAAAATTGTTATTTTCATTTTCTACCCTTCCAGTTTCGCAGATTATAAAAAAAGTTACTTAGAATGATCACTGACAATAAAGTTGAAATCGTTTTAATTCTAAATAACTTACCAAAAGATAAGTACTTTTAAAGTGTTTTAGCAGACCACCAAGGACCCCCCTCCCCACGGTTAAAAAAAATCGAAAATTAAACGTTTGAACAATTTAGCTTTTAATAGAAAATGATATGACAGTATAACTTATCAACCATTGTTTTTTTTTCTTGTAACGCTACTGTTTGCATGGGTGAAATACGTTAAGATCAAAAGATATTGTTTGTCTTACTTTCTCAAAACACAGGTAATGTAAAGATACAAAAGTAGGTCAAAAACATGATGTGGATAAATCTATGACAGACATTGTCGTTACTAATGGTTCGACTGAAGTAACTTCACCTAAAGGCCGCCAATGGGTCTTCAACGCAGCGAGAAAATCCCACAACCGGAGGCGGGCTTCCGCTGGCCCCTATTCAATGTTTACTTGTTCAACTAAATGGACGCCACACTAAACTTCGAAGCATACAAATGAAACAAAATTAAAAAAAAAAACATACAAACGAATCCAAATTAAAAAATACAAGACTAACAAAGCTAGCCGACACTGTGTAAAAACCAGTACAGATGGACCTCGCGAATTGTCTCTATGACATGGTTCTAAACTTCGGACTATGAACAGGTCTTGAAATATCGCAAGATATTCGAGAATAATACAAGTGGACATTCTCTGAAGCCATCTAAAAAAAAAGCAAAACTTCAGAGTTATGAAATTTTTATAGTTGCTGTGGGTACTCGATTTGTACTCGAATACATACGGCCTTTGGCGATTGCACTCAAAGCTGTTGTATGTTACTTGGTAGAAGCTCATATTCATGCTTGATTTTTTTGTTGATGCTGTGGATGACATTTTATTAAATTTCTACTCCATGTTCTAGCACATGTTATAGTAGTCTCAGATTTCCATTGTTTGCATTTGAAGTATTTTTCATTACGATAAAACTTTTAACAGTTGCACGAAATTACTTTTGATAAATTATATTTCTCTTATTTTTATCCGATTTATCCTGTTGATCATTTTTATTTAATCAACGTGTGGTTCGTTTGATCTCAGTTCTTCATTGGTCAAATTTCGATTATGACGTTAAATTTACTTGCTCTCCTCTGAAATGTCCTTTGTTACGTCATGAAAAAAGGCGACCATGACTTTTGACGTCACATAAAAAGCACACATATTTTTGCAGATCATTCGAAAAGAAAGAAAAAATTTGTCTGCATATCGTCTCAAATCATTAGAGAAACAGATTCCACCACAAAATCTCGTTCAATACGATATTTATCAACTCTCGACAGTTGAATTTTAAATATTAAAAGGGGCCTCGGTGGCCGAGTGGTCTAAGTAGTTACTACTGTAATCACTAGCCAGTCAACACTGAGGTTGTGAGTTCGAACCCCGCTCGTGCGGGTGCACTCGACTCCAATCTTAATTGACTAGGATTGTCAGTTTTCCTATCGAAGGTCGGTGGTTTTCTCCGGGCACTCCGGCTTCCTCCACCAATAAAAATTGGCCGCCACGAAATAGCCCAAAAGCGGTGCTTAAAAGTGGCGTTAAAACACAAAAAATCAAAATCAAATTAAATATTAAAAACGCTCGGCAAGCCTCGTGTTTTAGATTTGAAAATTTTACTGTCTCGAGTGGATAAATATCATATCGCACTTGATGCAGTGATAGAATCTATATAAATGTAAATATAAGGTTTAAAGGAGATATAAGTATAAATATAAGATGTATGTCATGTAAACACATAAGGTAAAGGATGCATACGACTATTATAGGTCATCGTAATGTCAACAATGAGAAAAACCCATATTGTATATGTTGGGAATGGAAGGAGTACAAAGATTTTGTATTTTAAATATAAATATATACTGTATTAATCTGACTTATCCAGTGTAACAATAGATCATTATATTCGAGGAAGCCCACTTATCCAAGCAGGATAGTTCATATTGATACTATTAGATTCATCCTCAAATATCCTAGTGAGAACCCAGGTTAAATGTCAAAGTAAAATAAGTAACTTACATTTGCAGATCTAAAAAAGTGGTACAAGGTGTATTCAGTACCTATTCAGCAAAGCTGGAATATAAAGCTTTACACAAAATCTTTACGCTATCGCCGCCGCCAGATTGTAATCCCTATGTTTCCCATTCTGCGGCTTTTGTCACAGGCGAGACAAAGCAAGTTCAATAACTCCTATAAGAAATAGACTTAGAATTATGGCCATTACGGCTTGATTTTTATTTACATCTATGCCTGCTGATAATTTTTGCCACTTAAACTCTTCATCTGTGATAGGTTTCTCGGTAAAAGCAAAAATTACAAGAAATTGGTAAAAGAAAAAATTGTTTAAGGACAAGAAATCCTACAAGGGCATAGTATTTTCTTGGTGGGGTACTTTTCATAGTAACAAGTCTAGACTGGTACAACAAGGCAGAAAAGATATGGGTTTTTTTTTTGTTTTGCGTAAAGCAAGAAAATTGTGCTTACCAATAGATATTTTACTACAATTGTTTGATGCTATGGTTGAACCTATTCTGTTATATGATGCTGAGGTTTGGGTGTATGAAAAAAATGATATTGTTGAATCTCTGCATTTAGAATTTTGTAAATATATTATGAAAGTTAAAAAATGTACACCTAATTGCATCGTATATGGTGAACTTGGTAGAGTACCTATGTCTCTTGGCATTAAAGCAAGAATGATTGGTTTTTGGGAACGTATTGTAATGGGTAAAAAAAGATAAAATTATACACAGTACGAAATGTTGTATAAGACTCGACTGTGGCGATGTATATCACTCTTAATGGTTAAATCATGTAAAAGATATTTTAATTGAATGTGGATATGTTGATGCTTGGAATAATCAATTTGTTGGAAAGTATTGTAATTTATCTAAAAATGTGAAACAGTATTACCATGAATTATTTGTAAATGATTGGAAGACTAAACTATTGGATTCACATAAATGTTTAAATAACAGAATGTATAAGGCCGAATTTGGTATGGAAAATTATTTAACTGTAGTACCTTTTGATTTAAGACACAACCTATGTAAATTTAGATGTGGTAGTCATAGATTACCCATTGAATGTGGTAGATTTTTTTAGTATAGATAAGTCAGAAAGAGTTTGTGATTTATGTAATAAAGAAGAATTGGGTGATGAATTTCACTATATATATCTAACTGTACTTTTTTCAATGTTGAGAGACAAAAGTTTTTACCTGCAGAGATATTATGTAAAGTTAAAAATGTTGATAGTTTCTATGAAATAATGAATAGTAATGATAAATTCACTCTTGTTGGCTTGTCTTAATTCTGTAAAATTGTAATGTCAATATTTAAGTGAATATTTACGTGATGTTTAACTTCCTGGATAAAATTTAATTTTGTTCATGCATATATGTTATATTGTATTGTTTGTACTATCATGCCTCATGTGAGGCCCTTAGTGAAATAAAAAGTTTCAAAGTTTCAAAGTTTCAACATTATTGTTCTCATACATTATATAACTAGTTCTTTTTTTATTCAAGTACTAAAACAAAGACACAATTTTATAAACACTAAGCAAATTTTAAATTCAAAAACAATTTTTTATATTCTTTGTACATCATACATGACATAACAATTCCAATTGAGTCCTTGTAGAAGTATGGCATCAATTGAATAAATATTAATGACAAATAAACATTCACATTTATGTATTTGTTTTTTCAGATTTGTTTTACTGCATCTTTGAATGCGCTGTAGTCATATATTGATTTTATGTTATTTCGAAGAGCATTCAAATCTAAAATAGCATTTAAGAAAAAAGATGTAGAGACCACTCTTTTGGAACAACACAATTTAATAGGCTTTGGTCTAGTGTAATATCCATGGTGTTTGTCGACTTTTCTAACATTGTCTTTTAACTACGCGAGACACTTGTTGTGGTAGACCTGATGTGGGTGTCCTAATCTTAACTGCTTTACTCTATTTTCGATGTTTAGGAAGCCACCACTTGTTAGTTCTGGTTGGCAAACACTATACCTTTGACAATTTTTTTTAAAATGAAACTTATAGTTTTGTTTTGTTTAAAGTTTGGTTTAAGAGCCTGTAATACACCGGCATACCAGGAACAGGAATAATCAAAGTGACATTGAATAAGAGCCGTTGTAAAGAGTTTTGTGAGTTTCAGACATTTTGCTTTTACGATCCATAAATTTTAATATTAAATTAAGTTAACTTGATTTTTTAAAGAAAAGTTTTAATCTAATACCGGTATCTATGTACTTTGACCTATAATGGTTTACTTTTATAAATTTTGACTTGGATGGAGAGTTGTCTCATTGGCACTCATACCACATCTTATTATATCTACTAATTGCCGATTATAGCTCCTATTTGAGATCCCACAGCGCTACGACAAGAAAAATATAAAAGATTACTACATTTATCTTCAAAGATCTTGCATGTTGTATCATTGTCTGGACGCAGTCGTATACGCTCGTAACAGAGTCCTACGGATTGGGAATGTTCCGTAGAGGTCGACCAAGTACTTCCGACAGTTAGGGCATACGAGGCAGTTTTTACCCCACGGTGATTTTTTTACGAAAATTTGCATACAAGCTATTTTGCACCTAGTCAATTCAAATATATAATAAAAGATATACCTTCATATGCTACTTTAAGAGATAAATGTGGTCGAAATTTCAGACATTTTACTGAAAATTTCGCTTTTTTGAACATTTCTATCCTTTGGATAGACATACCTAACTTTTTTGTTTCAAAAGATAAACACAAGCGGATTTTTGTAAAAACATTTGGAAAATCTTCTTTACATAAGTATGCTCTAAATTTTATAACAATTCTTTGGAATAATTAATTTTTATCAAAGTTTCATGATTTTAGAAAAAAACGGCATTTTTTGCTGTTTATTTATCTAATTTAAAAAAATTTCATCGGTGACTTTTTCATACAAATTGGTATAAATAATCTTCATACGTAATCAAACCTATGTCATTTAAAAAAAGAGGGGTCCATGAACTCGTTTTCAAGTGAAATCAGTTTGAATGATAAAAATAAGTCGAAAAATGCTTTTTTTCCGGATATGTAACAGTTTAAAATAACATTTTACATGAACAAAGTGTAGTAGTCAGTCGAGGACCAGCTTACGTCATTACCTCCCCTGTAACTGTATCGTATGCCCTTAAGTGTGTTCCATAACAGTCGGGAAAACTCAGCTGATTTGGTCTAGTCGGATTACAATCGTAACTATGTCTGCAGTATCGGATCAATATCGTAACAATGTCCAATGTTGTCTGGTAGGTATCTGGTAAGCAAAGTATTGTCGTGCTGTTTACTCGGATGAACCAAAGATCTGATGGCTGGCGACTAAATAAAAAAATGTTCTTTCTCCATTAGTCTACTAGCAGTTGCTTTTTCAAGTCAAATATTAAACATGTCGGCCACTTTTTAGACGTTAGCATACTAGTAGTTAACATATAATTAATTGGCTAGGTTCTGTGGGCATAGAGGGTCGAAAGGGATAACAAAAAAAGTTAAATGTGTTTTGTACTGTCTGAAGACTGGATAATACACTTAATGAATACATTTCGATCAGACGTGATTGTATTTAAAACAGACACCCTTCCCCAAAACAACACTGGAGAAGTTTAAGTGACTGTAATTCTATACTCATGTGACTCATGTTTGTGCATATAAACAGTATGCTTTGGTTGCCCTCTTCCTTAAAACTTCACAGCGTAGACTTTTTTTGTTCTTTGAATAGTTTTAAATATTTCTAATTAATTCACCTTTTCTTAATCATTCCATGACCCCAACAGCATATTAAGTTCATGTAACTTCTACCATGTTTATAATAGCAATTGTTTTATTTGTCTTGATGAATTGTTCAAACGGAAGAGGTTAATCACAGAAGCATATATTGGCTCGCTTAGTTTAATCAGTAATGGATCAATGAACTATAAAAAGGGGGAGTGGGTACGTGTTAATAAGGGGATGAGGAAGGAGCCAAGCCTTCTATTTTACTAAATACTAATATTTAAGATATGAATAAGGAGTTAATTAGTTGAAAGTCAGCGGATCGGCTACCTAACATAAAAGATTAACATACATAGACATCTATTGACTATTTGAGATATTGAAAATTCAAAGTCTATCGGAAATATCGCTTGGTTTGTTTTAATTCCGAAATTAGAATTAAGTGCCTGCTAAACTTCAAGGGCGTTGGAGCAAGGGGGAAAACTGACTTACTTCTAGACTATATGACTATACAAATGTTTTTTTTTTTTTTTTGCTTTCCACTTTAAGAGTCAACCAATCGAGCATATCATGGCTCGAATTCTAAAACTGTTTTTGGTGTTTAGAAAAGTGGGATTTCTTTCTGACAAAATACAAAAGAAACATTACCTAAGGTTAGCAACTGAAAGCATTAAGAAATACATCTAGTTTTACCATCCAAATCCATCGTTGTCATTCTTAAATCGCCCGGTCTGCATGATAGTAACCGTTTCTGAATGTGAGCGTTTAAATAATGAGATCATGTTCCTGAAATGTTTTTACGTGCAAACAATAGGTGTGAAATGACTTAATGGATTAGCACTGATGTACGTGTATTATATATTTACACTTATACCTTGATATGATTGTTTACACTTTTTGGGCATCATGATAATGTGATATGATCAGAATATAAACCCTGCTTTGTACTGAACCGACTCACTAAAACTGATTCTTAACGTGCTTTTTCACAAGGAAACAGTCCAAAAGGTAGACATGTCAGCCTACGCGGACACATTATTCTGACTCCGAGTCGACCAGTCTATGCTCTTACTCCTAAATGCCGCGTGCCTAGCGGAGAAGCAGCAAAGACGTATTTCAAATCTTTGGTTTGACTCGGCCGGGTTCGACCCACAACTTCCAGCACTCGAGGTGAGCACGCTACAAAAAGACCACGAGGCGGTCAAAGAAAAATAAAATTTGAATCAATTTTGTAAACCATGTGTTAATTTTGTTTGTTACTACCAAGTTTGACCTTAGTATCAACTAAAAAAAAAAAATGAGACATTTTTGGTGACACCCCAGAAAATTTCTGTATCCGCCCCTGTTGATCCTTACAAGCATTTGACAAAAACAAAATAAGGGATAGTACTTTAACTCTGTTTTCTTAACGTTTACTTGAAATTATTTTATTTATGTTATCAAACATTCCTTCTATAAAATGATATTATAAGCAAGCTGTGTATTGGACTCTGTATATTGTGTATATCATATGCTATAATAAGTAGATATGATTATGTACACCATGAGATGAGAGTATATATTGTCTTCGTAGTGTTATGTTGATAAACTTCAGAGTAATCTCAGTGATAAATAAATATAGTGATAAATAAATATCATTGAAACAAGTCGTGATATACTACAACTCTTGGAAACTGGATTTAAATTTAAAACCGTATACAGTGGGAAATCTAGTGAACAAGAACAAAAATAAATTCACTCTTCTTCAGACACCACATACAAGAAAGTAGTACATATTTAACACAAAATGACTGGTGATCATTATAGAACACTTTTTGACTATAATTTTGAATAATAAAAAGATTACGTGAAATTTAAAAGAGGAGGGTACATTTTGCTTGTTTGTCAGATCTGAAGTACCTGTTTTTGGTACTTCCGAAGTTCCATGAACCAGTTCCCTCTTAAATGCAATTAAAGGTATTTAAACTGAGTTTTACTGTTCGTATTGATGTGTGTTTGTTTATTCTACATTGGCTAGAGGTATAGGGGAGGGTCGAGATCTCTCACAAAACATGTTTAACCCCGCCGCAATTTTGCGCCTGTCCCAAGTCAGGAAGCTCTGGCCTTTATTAGTCTAGCTTGTATGTTTTTTTTTAGTTTTGGTTCATTTATATGTTTTACGAGTTTAGTGTGACGTCCATTTTCTCTCAACTAGTACACATTTTTGTTTAGGGGCCATCTGAAGTCCGCCTCCGGGCTCGGAATTTTCTCCCTGTGTTTAAGACCCATTGGTGGCCTTGGGCTGTTTTCTGTTCTTTGGTCGGTTTGTTGTCTCTTTGACACATTCCCGTTTCCATTCTCAATTTTATTGATTTTTTTTTCAATACAACACACCATAAGGTGTTGCTTTGATATGCAATGATTGTCACTTTATTTGAACTTATGAAAAAAGAGCTGTGTCTGTTTGAAATTAAAGAATTTAACAGAGAAAGCAATGGGGCCATGAATTAGTGATGTACTTCCTATATATACGGATAATTAGCATGTTCTAGAGAGGTATACAGCCAGTAGAAAACTAAATGAAGTTTGTACTCCAGGAATGTATTCGCAACATTTTAAACCAATTTTACATCAAGCTCCTATATCCTGCTCAGATAGCCTGCTATAGTCGTCGTTTGCTATTTAATGAGGGAAATGATAACATTAAATGGAAGTTTTGTTTTTATTTCAACTTATTTCTATTTTTACTATTTAACAGAACGTTTTCCCGTGAATTTATAATTGGAAGCGTCCTTGCTAAAACGGGACATACATTGAAAAGATCTAGTTTTCAGTGTTTACAGGGAAGGTAATATTTTGTCACTAGAATTCCCACTGTCTATGCTTATAATGATTACTTAAAATACGGACGCACACATAATAATGTCTTTGAAACAATTATTCTATAAAAACTATCGCACAAAATAAATGCATTCAGTTTCATGTATTAATCCCATGTTAACCATAATAGTTTAGTGTTACCAGTTATGTTGATATGACAGTATAAATATTTTGGATTCTTTCTGTGAAGTGAAACCTGATCGGTCGATGATGTACTAAAACTAGTGATATAATCAAAAGGTAGATAACACTGTATAATTACGTCAGTCATATTGCTATACAAGGAACATGCATAAATTCTTAAAATTCATCCGCGTGCATTATGGGTACTAAGATGACCCATGTTATCTAGGTACCTGTTAGTTATTATGATATTCATAATTTTTTACTGATATGTATTTCTCAAGACAAAACATGTTGATTACAAATAAATGATCTTAATAAAATATGTTCATGAAATTTCATTGATAATATTTATATACATGTGAAGCGATAAAGAATTCCAATAGCTTTACTTCGGATGACCTCCTCAAGGTCATCCGAGTAAAAAGTAACATTTTTTCTATAATACATGTATTTATACAGTGTATGTCAAATCTTACAGGTGTTCTCCAATAATTATACACATTTTTGAAGAGATTAATCAAAATTTTAAAAAGTTTGCTGTAACATTAATACAGCAGCATATCAACCAGCAGTTTAAAATTATATATATAATTGAGATGCGACAAGTTGAAATTCAAAATTTCAATACAACAATTTGGAAAGCGAAAACGTCCTTATGAGGTGTTGTCCTATCACGTCAATCACCAGACACAGGTTGCACAATGGCGCCAGTTTTTTCTAAGTCACTAGGTGATGTGTTTGGGGGAAGGTTCAAAGAGTTGGAACCAGAGTAGCCACCGTGATATCCGGCACCATAACCAGCAAACTCCTGTGACTGCATGCTATTAAAATTAGAAAAAGTAACACATTAAGTAAAAATGACATTAATAAATAGATAAATAAAGTAAAATAAATATCACATTTTATATAATTTTGGAAATGATAATTTATAATTTTAGATGACATTTTATCATTTTAAAAAGTGACAGTTTATATGTAGATAGCTTGTTTACCTAATTTCTGGCGTGCTTCTGGCGCGCTGTTCCTGGAAATGCTGCTGCGGGAACTGCAAGCGGTTTTCAGGGTTGAGTGTATGGTCATGACTCCCAACAAACTTGTAACTCGCCATGCTGTCATCGCTAACTTGCGACATATGAGTACTGGTCACAGGCTGGAGTGTGATTTGCTGTCTATATGAGGTCTGTGAGTCAAATACAAGAATTGGGGCAATATTCTTCTTAAAACTGAAAAGAGAGAATCGTTAAACAATATAAGTTTTAATGGGATAAAAATAAACTTTATAAGTAAATGGTTATTAGGTCAATGGTAATGGCAATAAATTTTACAATAGATTTATTGCAAAAATTTGGAATATCATATTACTTGGCCACAGTGGTGGATGCTGACTATGGTTTAGACTAGAAGTAATTGCAATAACCAGATATAGCCAAATTTGACTTCTTGGGGAATGATATAACGGGGGTGACAGCAGCAGCCATGATCTCAGCTCTAAAGTTGGCTGTTGCGTCGGCCCTCTCCTTCATGTGCAGGCGGCATCCTGCTACTGCCTCTTCAGTGCAGTGTCTTCTTCTTGCAACACGCAGAAGGAGGTGCATGCTATGTTGAAGTAGTCGTGGGAGTTGCGACAGATGCTACATGTGCTACAGGACCTTCACGTCCATCAAGTACCATATTGATGTAGGACATTTTCTAGCCAAGCCTCTGTTGCATGTACTGTGTTCTTTCCACATTTGCAATGGAGGATGCAGTGTCAGCTACAGCCTCAGCAGCAGCTGAGGTTTTATTTCAACAACCAGTAGACACTTTATGGAATGTTTTTCATGCAGAGTATATGGGTAAATTATTGAAATGAAGTGCATCCATCTGGGAAAACATGTACCATGACCATTTTTATTAAGGTGTAATAAGACTAATTGGCTAATCATGTGTCAATAATGCCGTCAAGCCAGTTATAATTTTCTCTTATTTAATACTACATTTTAAATTAAGTATTTAGATTCATAGCACAGTTTCTTGAAAATGAGGTCATATTGATATCTATATTACTAGCAATACGTCATACATTTGGGAAAGAAAATTACTGTACTGAGAATTTATCTAGTACAGCAAATTGCTGTACACTTGGGTTCAGTCTTTTTCACCAATACCCTTTCGAAGACATCTTCTTTTGTTAGAGAATTTCAGAGAATATGGAGTCACACTATTATATTTCTGAAAATCATCTGGAAAACATATAGCCTGCTAATCTATGGAAGACGATCGACCTCGACATTTTCAGGTACTATGTGCACAATTTTGTAGTATTAAACAATATGTTTTCTTTGTTCGGTACTTGCTGACATCAAATATTAAAGCAGCAGACATAAGAAAATTATTTCATAAGATCGGTAGAAATGGTTTGAATGAAAGAAAATCTTATTTTGCTTATTTTTTTCGTCCTCGCTCTCAATTTTTTTGGCACCCAATTTCCAATGATACACAGTGGGAAAACAGAAAGTGATAAATTATGGATTTGAACATGTGTCAGACAGTCAAGATTACTAATATGAAGGTCGGTTCCAAATATCTAGAAGCTCTTAAAGTAATTGATGAGAAAAGGCAACAGAAAGGGTAAAGGACAAATGGAAGAATTGACAAGCAGAGGAAAACTAGTATACAAACTACTATAATAATTCTTCAACAAATACCATAAAACAGTTCTACTGTTATTGGCTATGAACTAGCTTAGTAACAGCAAGTACTCTAAGAACGGTACTTGATGTCTTGTCTTTATGTTGGTCGTTTTTCCTTTGTGCAATACTGATAATTCTAGCCATTTACAACTGATTTTCCAGTATGTTGTTATGTTGTGTCGTAACAACACTGACTCGAATAAGTGGTGTTTGAATTCTCATATACATGTTTAACACTGCCATATTCACATTTTGTTATGCTTCCGCCTCTTATGCCTGTTTTTACATTATTGATTTTGCCTATTGCTGAAAGCCTTAAAGGGACCTATAGCTATATCCATGTCATTTGGTTTTTTTTTTGTGGACAGTTATCTCATTGGCAATAATACAACATCGCCTTACTTTTATGGGAATACAATGTATATTGTTTAATTCATTTTACATGTTAATTTGACAACACATTTGGTAGCATCTTACTGAGTAGTTTGCCATTGTCCCTTTTTACTGGATAACATATGTAAACTATTAAATAGCATGCAATATAACTAAATTTACTATGATACACATCTTTAATTAGAGTATGTATTCCAGTTCTTACTTGATGTCCTGCTCATGTGTTTCATCATTAAGTAACACAATCCCTTTAACATGACTGGCTGCCAAAATGGCTGCATACTGACGAGCTTTCTCCTGATCACCATCATTAATGGCTGCCTGGAGCAATGGAGTATAATGTTTCGACTGGTTTTGATCTTGTCTTGCTTTAATTGTAAGATTTTCTGCACAAACAGATAAAAGGTTGTTATCATCTGCAATGTTTGAATTTGTCTTACCAGTGCATACAAAATCAGTATCTGATATATTGAAGCCTTCACTAAAAACAATATTTTTAGCATCGTTATTCATGTCAACATTTTCACTATTTTCAGTATTGTTGTCTATATCTGTAATTCTCAAAGTTTTCTCCAGGTTTTCATGCTGATCAGACAGAACTTTGAGAGTTTGTTCGTCAACATTTTCACTATTTTCACTATCTGTGTCTATTTCTGTTATTCTCAAAGTTTTCTCCAGGTTTTCATGCTGATCAGACAGAACTTTGAGAGTTTGTTCGTCAACATTTTCACTATTTTCACTATCTGTGTCTATTTCTGTTATTCTCAAAGTTTTCTCCAGGTTTTCATGCTGATCAGACAGAACTTTGAGAGTTTGTTTGTCCCCTATTATTGTTTCTCTGTCACCAATTTCTGATTTGATATCTACTATCCAAGCTGGATCATCAACTGTTTGAAGAAAAAGCTCACATGATTGAGGTGAAGATAATGAACCATTGCTTTCTTTGTTGTATTTTTCCTCAGGGGTCTTTATATTTGATCTGATATCTACTGTCCAAGCTGGATCATCGACTGTTTGAAGAAACTCACATGATTGAGGTGCTGATATTGAACCATGTCTTTCTTTGTGATATTTGCCTTCTCGAGTCTTTACATCTGACTTTACTGATTGTGTACTCTTACTTCTTTCCAGTGCTTGATCTAAGCCAGTAACTCTTGTTACATGTGGATGAGGGTTATATGGCCTGTGCACGAGAGTATTTGAAGAACATGAATTATCACTGAGTCCACTTTCTGTTGAGCTTTTTCCTTTTATTGTCTGAATAAATTCATCCGGTTCTTTGTGTTTAAATCCTACCAAAATATATTCTGAAATGAAAATTAAAAATGAATGAATCATGTCAGCAAATGTATTTTTGATTTTAAAGCACCAAATCCATAAATGCAAATTATTACTTTAGATCATTTAATTCAAATCAGTTGTTGGAAGCTCTTTTAAAGTATTGGAATGGATATACATAAAACTTCGTTATAGTTTCTCCTACTTAGTAGATCTTATTAAAGAAGAATTTTGTTATTTTAATAAAGCATAACTAACGTCCAATAATTTTAGATAACTGAGATTGAAATGTAGCCCTTGTAGGTGCATGTCCCGAAATTATTTTGTGAGCCATCATTCATTCCGATTCCATTTTTTACACTATACAAACAGTAAGGCCATTCATAACAATCACTATTTACTCAGGCCAAGTGTCTTTGTAATCTCAAATATTTTGATTCGCTTATGCACTACAGTAGTCTTAGCGGCTGATTTCATACAGAACAAGATCACAATTGTACACTATTCAAAGGTTTACCGACTGCTTTAAATGTCAAAATCGCATTGAGAACCTTTTTTTTATTTATAATCTATACTTGAAAAACTAATTTTATTGATAAAGTCGAAAAGAATGTTTAATGACGGCAAATTTCTTAATTTTTTAAAACCCATTCTTCATGTTCTTTTCACTATCAATCAAAGTGGACAAAATGTCAAGCAAGAGGCTCCTAAGAGCATAATTCGCTCACCTGTCAATATATAGGATAAAAGTCAAAAACACACAAACTAGTCAATAATCGTGTTATAAGGACAATTACTCCTATTAAGAGTCATCCAACAGTTTCGGTCATATTGACATTCTTGTAAAGCTGATAATTTATGCTTTTACTGTTTCTACCTATCTTTTATAGTTTTCAAGATTAAAAAGGCAAAAACTCATTGATTAGTAAAAATTATCATTTTATGACAAGTAAGAAAACACTCAAAAGTAGTAAAAAAATCGTCATTTAAGGGCAATAACTGATAATTGTTTCGGTCATATAGGTATGTTTGTAGATTTTTATATGTTGCGGTTTCACAGACACTTTTCCACATGCGCAAAATCAGTGTTATTATGGATCATTCTAGTTACAAAATGAAGAGAGAGAGAGAGAGAGAGAGAGAGAGAGAGAGAGAGAGAGAGAGAGAGAGAGAGAGAGATCGTCTAACATTATAATTTTAACACTCTATTTAGTATGTAAATATCAAAAATATTTACAATGCGATAAAAAAATTGACAAATTAGCTTCATCAGTCTTGTATCTCAATGATTATCAGTATAAATGTGTATGCTGAGAAATACTACCTGAAACCAAATGATATCTACTCTGTGTTAAAAGAAGCAACATATCATATTACCCAGTATTACCCAACCCTGGAAAACCATCATGATAATTTCAGGTTAATTTCTTTCGCTAATCGTATTCTACCACATACTACAGATTAAAACAAATCAATTGTTTAAGAAAAAGCATGATTGAACTCGTCAATTACTTTCTTTAACCATCAATTTACAATGCCTTATGTCTATAGGGGCATATACCATAAAATAATATATCGCTCTAGCCATTTTATTTCTGTGATGCAAAGATAATAAAAAAAATATCACTAAACAAAATTGGTTTGAAAACAAAGTCAATAACCTGTTTCATGACGAGTAGGTGTTTATTGTATTAAAAGATTAAAAGGATAATTGATAGTAGTGTTTCCTCCTCCGTTTATAGATTTGCGATATTTCTAATTGTTTTAACCTAAAAAGGAATACAGCTTTCATCATAATCAACACCGACGTCCTTTTCATTCATGGGTATCTTAATATAGTTCTTAATAAGAATAGTATTCCGATCCAAGGATACGTGGAAGTGACACAAATCGTTTTTCCGGATAACACTTTATAAATGTCATGCATCTGTACCCATATACTGAATCAAAACATAGATTTAAAACATAAAATCCTATCAGGTCAAGGTTGCATGCATCCATCACCATAAGATTAAAAATCAACTGTTTACAAAACTTGGATTTTTTCAAAATATTTGGAATTTTCTGCCCCTGGAATATATACTTTTCCTGTATTTGGCAAAGCCTTTAGGAACTTTTGGGTCCTTAAATAATGCTCTTTGACTTCGTAATTAATCTAGCCTCTTCATCTTTTTTTATTCGAGCGTCAATGAAAAGACTATTGTAGACGAAACGAGCGTATGGCGTACAAAATTTTAAGCCTGGTTCATTTAACAAGTGTTTAGTGCATTTCATTCTTAATTTTTTTCCCTATTTATATATTTATAACAAAATTCAATTAATACCGTGCGCATGATTTATCATTCGCAAAGACTACATTTCACTTTAAGTAATTAAAAAGTTCGTTAAAATAATGACACTAGCGTTTTTGTGTCCTTTATAAAAATTTTAAAAATGGGAAGATGTGGTATGATTCCCAATGAGACAACTCTCCACCAAAGTCCAAATAACGTAGAAGTTAGCAACTATATGTCACCGAACGTTCTTCAACAATGAGAAAACACATACCGCATAGCATTTACCTACTTTACGGATGATGAATTAACACTCTCCTTGACGACACTGCTGTTGGTTTACAACAATAGTAAGGGGATATAAAGTCCATGCGATACTTAGATCCGTTTACATTTGGGTTAAAAGACCCTTATAAAGTGTACCTCCTTTGCCAGTCGTTTGTATTTACGAAATTAAAGTTGTTGATTTTATAAATCGGAAATACTTTAAATTTTCATCAATATTTCACTTGACAGCAATGTTCATATTGTTCAACCGCTAGTGTGATGCCAAAAATCGCCAAGTGTAAATCCGAGTAAAGACATATCTGATGACAAAAAATAACTTCGACCGATGGCCGTCATCCGGTACTGTAGAAAAATGCAAACCAATCATTTCATATGACACCAATGTCTTACCTACGTCACAGTTTTAGGTAAATTATTAAACTTTGGCTATCACTATCATGTAATAAAATGCTCTAATTTTCTGTTGCATCCAGTTTTTGCATGATATTATGACTTTTTTCTTAAACACACACTTGTCCAATTTTTTGTCACCTCTATTGTTGAATGACCCATACTTTTCTTTGTATATTTTGAGAGTACATATAAACATTGACTTACACGCGTCAAAATGTCAAGGAAAAATCCATGAAAGATCTCTTCTCTATTGTATAACCCTTAAACAGTTATTTTATGAAAGGGCTATTTCAAAAGAAAATGGCCATACATGTTCATTATAAATATGCTTCTATTTATATGGTTTTTAATTAGATAGGTCATGATTGCTGTATAAATGATACTTTTTAAAAGTACTTACTTTTATTAATGTTTGCTTTGCCTACTCTACAAGCATTCAGAGTATTGATCACACGCTGAAGTTTCGGATAAAACTCGTCAAACTCCGGTCCTTTCTGGAACTGTAATACAAATGATCTTTTTTTCCCTTGATCATTCAAATGGAACTCTTGCCAAACTTTAGACTCTTTTACAATGTGTTCCAAAGATTTGTCTATGAGTCGGTTCAGGTATATGGTCATCAATGGAGTCTGAAATTTTTTTTAAAATGTGTTTATTTATTTTTTCTATTACAGTTGTGATGTTTTTGCTACCACTTGTCAAAATAAGCATGTGTGAAATTACAGAAGGTGGCAAAACACGGACGTCATGAAAATTCAATATTTGGTAAAAAAAAAATAAATATATAACAAAAACATTTCAAATTCTGTTTTTCAAACTTATTTCAAACGCAAACAAACTTCTTTTTTTTCCTTTTGGAATCGAGCAATTTATCTTTTTTTTTAAATCCACCCCAAAGATGAATGGTCGATGCCATGAAAAAGCTTTAATGCCAAATAATTATTCCTATAATGAATAGCAAACTGGTTATTAACATGTTTTGTAAAATGATTTTGCAACACTGTTTCTAAGAAATGATCTTTTGGTCAAAATGGACATCGAAGCCCCTTCTTGTTGTCTGTAAGGAGATTCATCTTTCAAGTCTATGTATTTTTGACTTATTATGAAGAAATGACTTCCTTTTTTGTTGTTGCAAAATATAGACAGGCAATTTCAGTTAAAATTAAAGAACTTTTGTGAGCACGCTCACATACCCCACGCCTCCACATTGTCACTGGGCAAACAAAATCTCACTTGATTTCTAAGTTCAAAGACTCATAACTCCTACAAAATTCAACTGATGAAATTTCTTGTGAATGGGCACATCTACAAATTATGTCGTTATTATCTACAAATTATCATGAAATTATCTTGTGTGGTTTCAGAGGAGTTGCGATGAAAAACTATTGCAGTTGTATATTTAGGCCAAAGTTCAAAATGACTTAACATCTAGAAAAATTTCCTGTTGATATGCACATCTACATAGATATAAGAAGATGTGGTATGAGTGCCAATGAGACAACTCTCCATCCAAGTCAAAATTTATAAATGTAAACCATTATAGGTCAAAGTACGGTCTTCAATACGGAGCCTAGGCTCACACCGAACAGTAAGCTATAAAGGGCCCCAAAAATTACTAGTGTAAAACCATTCAAACGGGAAAACCAACGGTCTAATCTATATAAAAACGAGAAACGAGAAACACTTATGAACCACATCAACAAACGACAACTACTGAACATCAGATTCCTGACTTAGGACAGGTGCAAACAAATGCAGCGGGTTTAAACGTTTTAATAACATAAACGGTACCAATTTATCTGCACCAGATGCGCATTTCGACAATCAATGTCTCTTCAGTGATGCTCGAGGCCAAAATATTCGAAAATCCAAAGCTTATTAAAAATATGAAGAGCTATAAACCAAAAAGGACCAAAAAGTATAGCCAAATCTGTTTATCTACAATGTTTTATGAAATTCTAATGTGTGGTTTCAGAGTAGTTGCAATGACAAGAACAGGACTGCGGATGGACTGACGGACGGACGGGTCAAAAACATTATACCCTACGACACTTTGTGCCGTTGGGTATAATTACCACTAAAGCATAAGACAGGGGTGTCAATTCTCGATTGCGATAGCAGCCATTTTAAAAATTCCAAATTCAAGTGCGCAACTACACTTGGTGGTTATTATTATGAAAAATTATTTCAAGATTTTCTAGATCATATCCACAAAAATTGTGACCCGCAGACGGACAGAGAGTCAGACCGATTGATTTACAAAGTAAAAACTATAAGGCTTCCAGATTCTAAATGTGGGTCCTTGTTAATAACCATTTATCAATAAAATTTCCATCAGGGGCGGATTTAGGGGTACAGGGTGCCCGGCTTCCCTCATTGGGCTAAATATATGGTTAATTATAGACATTTAACATGTTCCACTCCAAACGGTGCTTACTTTCGGGGCCCCGTCCCCTTTCAAAAACCTGGATCCGCATCTGTCTATTGTGTACGTTAAACTATATTATTTCCTTTTCTTCAGTCAAAAATGTTTAGATTTAACAAATTTAAGAAGTCTAAATCAGAAAATGGATTCAACGCATTTGCAGAAATTAAACACTGGTAACTATTGGAGTATGGTAAAACGGTTATTTATGAGTTTCGAATGCATATTTTTTGCTATATGGCTCAATATTCTTCAGTCAGATGAGCCGTGCCTTGCAGAATACTGTTTCCAGTCATTTTTTTTGTCCTCCAATGCAGTTAGTAGAAATTGCAAATGGCTGCTGGCAAACTATATCAAAAGATAACTAATATTTTCCAAGCGATTCGGATAGGAATAGTATGAATAATACTTTAATAAATGGGCCAAATATCGAGTTTAATCATGTTAAATGATGTATAAATTTATTTTCATGAAAACTAGAATGGTTTGTTGAACATCATGTTGAATGTTCTTGCAAAGTTGCTGGACTTGCATATGCTCTGCATTAGACTCTGATCATTCATATTTGGCGGGGCATGGGATTTTTTTCTCATGACAAACAGTTTTATGATAAGATTTTGATCAAAAACAAACAGGAACAAGAAAAGGAAACAAATCATTTGTTCACTTCCCCTTCTGTAACAATTCATATATAGATTTTTGTCCAGAAATTAAAAATCAAAACAAAAAAATTTGCAAAGGTTTCCGGGGAACCCTGTGTCTTGTCTGTGATCGCTGCTGTCAGTGTCTAAGTTTTGTAAAAATCCATCAAGATATGACAGTTATTGTTGTAATTGTTGTAATAATAACTTTAACCCTAGACTGTATCTCTATGTTACTACAAAAAAACCTACAGATTATAGGATCAGTATGTATAGCTTTCGTTTCTTTTGTTACGGGCTTGACTAAAAACATGTCCCCTCTCCCAACAACACAATATGAATGGTCAGTGCCTAAACGATCACGATGTTTCATTGGACAGGTCGAAAGAATATACGGCCAGACTTGGTACTCAATGCGTTTGCGTCCTTTCGTAAGAAATTATTCATCTATGTCTTTAAATAATAATACAAAAAACTGTTAGATCAAAACGGAAAATTTTGATTTTGCCATTTGATTAGGGACTTTCCGTTTTGAATTTTCCTCGGAGTTCGGTATTTTTGTTATTTAACTTTTTACTAATGATGAGAGCTACTGTTGGAACACCAGAGTTACTTGATACTTTAAGTAGCTAGAAATAGCAAATTGATTGACAATGAAGCTACTTTTCGTCCTTGTCAAACAGAAGCTTACACACATTCTCAAATATAACCGTTAAGGTAGCTCGGGTGTCTTCCTCCATCTTAGATCTTGAAGAAGCAGATAACAGTTGGTCTATATCTTTAATGAAGTGTGCAAATTTTGAGAGTAGTATATAATTCATGTGTAAGATTTTTGATGTAAATATAGAAAAATATGTGTTTTATCATATGTACGGCTGCAATTTTTAAAAAACACCACATTTGTTTTGATTCATTTTTTTCAACGTTGCTAAATAAGGGGAGTTAACTCAAATAGTAGGGGAGATAACTCAGATATAGTAATTTTATTATAGAAAGTGTTGTGAATTTACCAAAAACAAGTTCGGCGACCCCATTTTTTCTTTTTCTTATCTGAAAGCATGTTATTAGAGCTATCTTCTCACATTTTATCTTAAAATTCTATCAGGTGGTTTTCTTTTCATCACACAAAATTGGATTTTCTGTGCATAATCTATACAAAATCTGACAATTTTGCACAACCGGTAGCGGGAAAAAAGGTCCGGTGACCCATACTTTTTATTATATTTTTGAAAAAAGCATGTAAAAAACTTCATTTTGACAAAAGGGGCCTCGGTGGCCGAGTGATCTTAGTAGTTACTACTGTTATCACTAGCCAGTCAACACTGAGGTTGTGAGTTCGAACCCCGCTCGTGCGGGTGCACTCGACTCCAATCTTAATTGACTAGGATTGTCAGTTTTCCTATCGAAGGTCGGTGGTTTTCTCCGGGCACTCCGGCTTCCTCCACCAATAAAAACTGGCCGCCACGAAATAGCCCAAAAGCGGTGCTTAAAAGTGGCGTTAAAACACCAAAAATCAAAATCAAATCATTTTGACAAATTATTAAAAAATTCTATGGATTTTAATTAAGACGCCCCAGCCATCTTAAGGAAGCCTTGCAGTGACTTTAATATCTATTTACAGCTTGTTCTTTATTTTATTTAATTACTTCCACAAGTATGGGGATACTTATAAAATACTTTCATATTAAGTTCTTATAAACTGTATTAATATATTAGATATTTTATCTGATGGTTCAAAAATGAGATTGACCCGGCATTTTAAAGCAACGTCTTGAAATAAAAGACATAAAAATGAGTTAGCATTCATTGGTCAAAGGTAATGTGACACAAGGCAATATAACGAACCTAAATGTTTTTAATTCAAGATACGTATTGCAGTATTAAAACTAGTAATAGTAGTGTAAATGCTATTGTATAAAATTTTGAACTATTAAGAGAGTGCGTTCAACTTTCCTTGGTAGGAGGCCGAAATACCTTGGCTAAGAAACTGTCATACAATCTTTACCAAAAACTTTTTTTTCGATCAAGATACTTTTTAAAGCATTATAACTAGACCAAATAGTTTAAACTGTTTGATGATTTGAAATTTGATAACTAAAAGAGGAGGAACACTTTTTTCAAGGAAAAGGAGGGGGGTCAAAATACATGGTTGAGAAAATTGATCTTAAATCTTCTCTGACATTTTTTTTTTATGTTCAAGACAATAATAAGGACAATATAACTAGTCAAAGTTGTTAGCTGTTAAACGATATCATTTATAGAAATATAGACCTTTATGGGGAGGGCGTTTAAATTGCCTTGGTGAGGGTCAAAATACCATGGCTAAGAAAAAGTATTATAAAATCTTTTCCAACAAATGTTGTTTTTTTTTTCATTCAAGATACTTACTACAGCATTATAACTAGTTAAAGTATTGTAAATATTATTGGAATATTGTAAATATGAATTCTGACGTATAAGAGGAACGGTGTCTTCCTGGAATGCCTACATTTGATAAAATAATTTTTTTGCTAGAATTCCATCAAAATCTATTGAATAGATATAGATGTTGTTTTAGTGAATGGTATTATACTATGACTAAGGAAACGCTTTATAAATATGTTTAAACATATTTCTTCATTCAAGTTCTTAATGAAACATTATAATAAGATCATGTAGCTTATAAATATGCTTTGATAATTTGAAATTCTAAACAGCTAAAGGGGGTTCAAAATACCACAAATCTTTTCTGACAGATATTCTTGTTCAAGATACTGATAACGATATACTTACTAATTATAGAGGTTGAAACGATATTGCCAATTACAATGTTAACCTAATAGAAGAGTGGAATATCTTTCCATGGTAGGTGGGTCAAATACTTAATGTAGAATTAAAATTAGTTATTGCAGAATTATACTAGTTAAAAGTATTGTTAATGCGATTATTTAATAAAATTGTTTAGCTATTAAGATAGGATTTTCAATTTTCCATGTTCAAAATACCATGGCTAAGAAAAGCTTTTGCGAACATAAGGTTTTTAGTCTTTTTGAAGCATTGTCACTAGTTTTAGTTCAAACGCAAATCCTTTAATATCAAAGAGGGTCAATTTCCATATACTATTGACCCCTTGAAGATCTGTGATTTGCTACTCATCATATTCATTCAATCTATGTTGTATAGATATTCTATAAGTAGTTAAAATGAATAGAACATATTATGTTTCAACATTTTACCTAGATATGGCAATACTGTTCCAATAAGTGTGTGGTATCATTAAAACATGTTCAAAAAGATGTTTGAATTCTTTAACTTAGCAATGGTATGTTGACCCCTACCATAGAAAGATGACAACACCCTTCTTGTAGACGTCAGATTTTTGGATCATCATAACAAGTTTTCAGACTACTTTTGGAAATAAAACATGGTGGAACAAAGGTTTAAAAACTTTTAATAAGCTATGGTATTTTGACTCCCCGAACCACCATAGAAACAAAACCCCCTTTCCTTCTTTGTGAAGTTGTAATATATAAATCATGTTGGAAAGAATGTTTTTAAACATTTTCATTTCGCCTTTGTATTTGACCCCTTCCTCCAAAAAAAACATAAAAAATACACCCCCCCCTTTTAATTGACATTATATTTCCATATCAACTAACTATTCAAACTACTTATATAGTTATAATGCTCCAATAGGTACGTATTGTGAATTATTGTGATTATTACTTAGTCACTGTATTTTGGTCCACTATCAAATACAAATGCACGTCCCCAAATATCTTAGATTTTCTAATCCTCATAGTTATTCAAAATATTATATTATCATAATGTTCCAAAAATTATTTGGTGTAAATTAAACATAGTATTTTGATCCCTTACCATGAAAAATTTACAAGCGCCGAATAAGAACTTAATATTATTTAACTATGTTGGAAAATTTTTTTTTCAGATTTTTACTCAGGGATGGTATTTGAACCCCCTACCTAGAATAAATCCATCAGATTTTCTAATTGCCATGGCATTTCAAGCTACTTGATGTGGTTTTTAACACTCAAATTAATTTTTGGTGTAAATAATCGTTATGGAAAAGATGGGTTTTTAACAATTTTACTAAGCCATGGTGTTTTGACCCCCCTACTATGGACTTAAATTGAACTCCCCCTATAAACCGCAGATGTTCAAATCAATAAAGCTTGTCAATCTATTTCATATGATAATAATGCTCCAAGACCTATTTGGTATGAATAAAACATGTTTGAAAAGTTGTTCTAACATTTTAACTTGGCCATGAAGTTTGGGTTTTTTTGTTTATTTTTGGTATATAATTACCAAATTTTCCATCTTTTTTTTTTAATTGTTATTATTCTGAATGTGGCAGGATTAAGCATGTTTGTGATCGATCAACCATCCTCCTTACCTGGGGCAGTGGTTTAACAGCATATTAAGAACAAACTGTAACAAATCAATAGGAAATGGCTTAGCGCAACAGATTGGTCCGAAGCACAAAAGACATCAGAACAAACTGTAAAATCCAGTAGGAAAGGGCTTAATTAAACAGATTGGTTGAAAGCACAAAAGACATCTGAACAAACTGTAAAATCCAATCAGAAAGGACTAAATTCAACAGATTTGTACAGTGCACAAAAACAACAACCATAAAAACAAGACACAGAGTACTAGCAGTTACTGAAAGTTACTGAAAGTTATTTCAAATCTAATTACAACTAATACTTAAACTGTATATTTTTTATCCAAGTACAGATGTACATTGTAAGATCGACTGTATGACCACCATAAAGAACTGAAGAATGCAGGTTAATGGGATAAATCAAATGTGCATTTTGCTTAAATATAATATATACCTGGTTTTCATCTCCTGAGAAATTAACTATGTCCTCCTGTGCGTCGGATTCCAATAACAAAATAGTACAGGAACCAAAGGAATGCAACGATAGTTCTGACTTCTTCCTCCTAAAAAGATGAACTTTTGATTTCTTTGGTACAGGAACCAGCACAGCACACTCATGACATGTTGCTATCTGCGGCACTTCAGAGAAAAAATATACTCGACTCGATCGAGGCCTTGGAATATTCTCCGAGGAATCAGTCTCTTTGCTCATTTTATTAATCTCCCTTTCACAACAGATTATTTCTACTTTTTTTATCACTGTTAAATAAATCAAATAGAGAAGATCAAAAAGCTAGCTTATATGTGTCACTTATTCCTGTCGTATTTCCTTCCTGTTTTCTTATAAGCTAATGTTCCGCAGAATTTCTTTTATTCATTATCAATTTTGTATTTAACAATACTGTTTGTTTCGTAAATCGACATCACATAATCTAAAAAATTCTAAACAGCAGTACAAGAAAATATAGGGGGTAAATTATGTTTAAATTAGTCAAATTGTTAAAAAAAATCTCATCAACAAGTTACCAAGTTACAGACACATTTACATATTACTTCCTTATCTACAGTCAAACAGTCTGGTCAAAATCATACCTCTCACTTGCTATCTTTTATGTATATGTCGCGCGTGGGCCCACGCGACATGTCAGAAAAGGAAAGGGCTGAGAGATTTGATTTTAATCCAAATGACAGTCAACCAGTGTCTTCCTGGAATACCTACCCTACATTATATGAATTTAATATCTATTCCTCGAATGCCAATAAAATAATTGAATAAAGGTTTGTTTTAGTGAATGGGTGTGCAAGAACAAAATTTAATTATTAAAAAAGGGTAGATTAAAGATAAAAATTATTTAGCACTATAGCGCGGAATAAAGGTCATAATTATTAAATTAATTTATATATATAAGCATATGCTTAATTCATTTTGGAATATACTAAATCGTATTTCAGCATATGCTAAATTCATTTTATCACATACTGAATCATTTTAGCATATGCTAATTAATTTCAGCAAATGCTAAATTCATTTCAGAATTTGCTTAATTTATTTTAGCATATGCTGAATTATTCAGCATATACAGAAATATTGACGCAGAATCAAGGTCATAAATATTGAATAAAGCATATGCTGAAATGAATTCAGCATATACGAAAATGAATTCAGTATGTGCTAATATCAATAATCATGACCTTGATTCAGCGCCATATATCACCTAAAAATATCACTTTCTTCAACACAAATGAAACAGAAATGGAATGGAATAATAAAGAAAATGGTTTACAATTAGAATTAAAAAAAAAACCATAAAATTGAAACAAAAAAATGAAATAAGTGCATATAAATGTGATTGTAACACGTGCTTTGTTATGATTTGCTTTTTTCTCTATCTTGTATATATATTACCTGAAGATCTGTGAAAGCAGTGAAAGTACTAGTAAAAGTGATGAATTGAAACCGTTATTATCTTTTAATAATTTTCTTATATATATATATATATATATATATATATATATATATATATATATATATATATATATATATCCTTATTTAGTGGATTTGAATTTGATTTCACTGAACTGCCAACAAAATGTCGAGAGAATAAAGTTTTTTCATCATTTCATCATTCTTCCATTTCAAACAAAACGTATCTGAGAAACGGACCTCATCACCTACATTAGCCAATAAACTATGAAAAATATGTTCAAGACCAGACGGACATGTACGCCTTACATTCATTTCATTCACCAAATATAGTTGACGTTTTGCTTATAGTACCTGATAACCTGACAAAACCATAAAAACTAAACTTGTCCTTTGAACTATAAAAATGACGTCAAGGAAGGATGAAATTTACCATTCGGACATGTGCACCGTACAATCATTCCATACACCAAATATAGCTGACCTATTGCTATTTGTATTTGAAAAACATTGTTTAGTATCTGAGAAATAGACCAAACCACAAAGACTATAAAACATTGTCCACTGAACCATGAAAATGAGGTCAAGGTCAGATGAAACCTGCCAGTCTGAATTGTACACCTTACAATTATTTCATACACTAAAGGTAGTGGACCTATTGCTTATATTATCTGATACAGATTTGGCCACTGATCAATAAAATGAGGTCAAGGTCAGGTGAAGCCTATCTAACAGACATGTAGACCTTACAAGGAAGCCATATACCAAATATAGTTATCATATTTCTCATATGTCACTCATTCTGCAAATTTCGTCGCAGGCAAGGCGATAAAAATGAGATTTGGTATCAATGAGACAACTATCCACCAGAGTTAAACACAGTACACATCAAAAGGATCATAAGCAGTCTGATAAATGCATGGCCTTTTAATAAAGTATTATGTATACATTATTATAACTCAATACACTTACCTTCATACTGTCGTTTTCATTCTGGAGTCAAGTGCCTTTTAAATTCACCAATTTTTGTTTTTGATTGGCAAATAAACCGCAGAGTTCCCTATTGGTGTTTGCTGCATTTGTACATTGGTAAATCAGTCACAAATTGAACAAATATGACAGCTATGATACACTAGTAAATAGATTAACATAACACAAAACTAGGCTGATCGACTCCTTTTAACAAACACCCCTGAAACAAGTAATCTGCCAATAGACCAATTATAAGATTACTCGAGTTGTGAATATATGCTTAATTGGATTGTCAATGGAAAGGTATTTATACTTTTAAATTAAGTGCTGTGGCAGAGCCTATCACACTAATTTAAGAGTATATACCTTTCCATTGACTAACTAACCGTTACGTATATCAGACTTCTCCAATACATGTTAAAATCACATTGTCCCTAGGAGTAATGCTGTTTGTAATTTATTAGGTTTTCAAACAAGTAAAAATGTGAGCTACTGCTCATTTATGATACCCCCTCTTAAAAAAATCTGTAAACAGGAAATTGATGAGCCACAAATCTGAAAAGGCATCCCACAAGAAAGCATGTTCACATGAAACTTGATATAAAATTTAAGCTCTTATTTGTAGTTCTCTGGAAAAATGCAATGAAAAATTCATGCATGGCCATTATGTATTAGAATTTCAAAATATTCAGTGAACTGGAAATTCCCAATCAATGAACCTGAAACATCACTCATGATCATATGATAACAGATATCAATTATTTGTATTTCCCTACAAAAAAATCAGGAAAATATCAAACATGGGCATTATATGCAAGTATATTCTGAGACTACTATTAAGTCGCAGGAATATATAAGTATTCAAATAACAGGAAGCTGAAGATTAATGAATCTAAAACCGTGTCATACTGTATAGCATGATCATATGAAGACTGATAACAAATTTCAGGAAGATCTGATTTTTAGTTCCCTAGAAATAGAAGAGACTCTAAAGAGCCCTATAGAGCTATGTCACTCACCTAGGTCTATGTGCATCATCAACAATAGACACTCTCCCAAGATTGTAAACTAGAATATAATCCCTGACTAAAATTTGTTGTTTAGAATTGCTGATAATTTCGTTCTATCTTTGACAATTTTTGCCTAAATCACAAAAAGGGGTACAAAAATCTGTATCTAAGGGCAATTACTCCTATAAGAAACAACTGACAATTTCATCTATGCTGTCCCTTTGAAGATGTTGTATAGTTGATTATTTTTTTTTTCTCTTGTAACAACCTTCATTCTGTATTAAAAGAACTTCACTCTAAAATACTAGTCACATGTTTGTCACCCAATGATGATGTATGCTTCTAAAACCATGAAATGGAAATAACATACTGTTAAAGTATGAAGAATACTAAAACTCATAATTAAAGTGCAAAGCTACACGACAACACTGCTGCAGATGAAAGAATCTTGTCAATTAATTCTGATATTACCGGTATTAGCAAATGGAAAATAAAATTAATCAGCTTAATTTTCATTCTTTATTACTAATTTACATATTATATACAATTTTTTACAAGTATATTAAAAAAAACACAAGAAAATACACATAAATGACAGACAGTGAAAATAAAACCATGTCAAAGAAAACTTTACTAACATATACTCATTTCACCTGGTACCAAAGAGATCATTTCAAAATAAAAATAATTTTTTTTTAAAAGAATATTTTAAATTTACCACTCCACCATCTATAGAGGTTTTGTAATTAAGTAGATTACATCTACTGGTTCAACATCATGTTATCAAATAAACAATTTACTAAATGTTGTTCTGTCTATGATAACTCCAAACAAATTATGAGATGCCACTTTCTGGTGGCAAGTCACTGTGTGTGTGGAAAATCATAAACTGACTCCTCTATGTATGTAAGTTTCCTTTAAAAAAAAAAACAGAAAGAGAGCAGAATTTGCATATTATATATGTTGGGTTAACTAACTAACTATCTTTATTTCATTTCATTTATCTATTAAAAAAGGGGGGTGCAAGAGAGGGGGCAGTTTTTTAAAATCTATTCAAAACTGTAAATGCAAAATTTGTTCTCTCTACAAGTTACAAGCAAGAAATAGCCATTTATCAAAGCATAAATCAGTTGATAATATATATAAAAAAACAGTCTATAAAAATGTCACACAGGACAGTATTTTGACAACAGTAATAAACCTATCATAATTAAAGCTTAAATTAATCTTCTTTCATCACTTTTCCTGTATCAAACTCACCTCCTCACTTAGACACAGCTAACCACATTCATTAAATATATACATTGCAGTAATGTTTGTAGAAATATAAAATTTTAAATCTTGCAAAGCAACCTTATTACATCACAACTAGCAGATCAGTTGAGTATTGCAAAATAAATGCCCAATTCCAGATCTAATATTCTGTTATTATATCTAAATCATGGATCCTGCAGCAATTCTTAAAAGTAAATGAATATGCATGTTCACAATCATTCTTTGAGTTGAAGAGGTCCAATGTTCGGCAGTAAGTCTATAGAATTATCTAGAGATATTGAGGGGAGAGGTACATCTTCAAAATCTTCTGGTTCTAATAAATCTTCGAATCTAATTTCATCGGAACAATCTGAAACAGAAAATTAAACAGAACATTTAAATTTTGCACATTAGCCATTCAACTGATGATTCTTAAATATTTTGTCTACAAGTTGTTTTTCATTCCAATGTCACAGATGCAATGAATCAACCAACATCAACTATCCCCAACTTATCAAATTTAGTTCACCAGCTAATTTTTCTTTAAAAAAAATATGTTTTGAGGTAAATGTTAAACAGCTATCATATACCAGTCATCAATGTACTTATATATTAGATAAACAAATTTAGTGATGTTGAAAATGAGATGGCAACAAGAAAATAAACTGTTGACACACAGTCTCGCCTGTATATAATTTTGATAATTAAATACAAACAAATGTTGAAATTAAAAAAGCAATACTTTTACATGTAAATTATGCAAAATACTAAAAGTCAAAGAACAATGACTTGAAGGAACAGAGACAAATAAATTCTGAGATATAATATATGTCAATGCCAATACAACTACCGATATATACTAAATATCATTGACTCATCATAAGTGGTTCCCCATAATAGAATAGAGAATGGAAACAGGGAATATGTCAAGAGAGGCAACAACCCGACCAAAGAGCAGAAACAACATAAACTGACCTAATCAAAAACTATACAAAAGTTTTAAAGTCACTAGACCATAACTAAGGGGCAGGGGCCAAATAGTCTCCATGGAAATGAGATGTACCAAAGCTTATACAACTGCATATAAAATAGAAATGACTTTATCATAAGTGAATCCCCTTAAGCTGACCCAATAACAAACTTTAACATGTAAACTATTCAAAAGTTTCAAAGTCAATAATAGACCATGACTGAACCAAATAATCTCCATGGAAATGAGATGTGACAATGCTTATAGTTATACAACTGCATACCAAATATCATTGATTTATCCTTAGTGGTTCCCCTTAAACTGACCTAACTTTTTCAAATTGTTTATTGCTACCGATGGAAACAGCATACCTAAGCCTCGCTTTTTGACTGTGTCAAGGTGAGACAAAAATTGATGGTAAAAATTCATTTTTTTTATTCATGATCCCACACCATATGATAAGCCATATATAGCTCTAAAAGTTTAAGAAAAATGTCAGATACCTGATTTTTCTGTTGAATATTTAGCTAAAGATGCTAACATCATTCTATCCTCTTCCTCCCTGATCCTTTGCCTCTCTAACTTCTCTTCTTCCTCATCACTTGAGTCAGGCAGTTCTCCAAACAAACAAGGTGGTCTCCAACGTACTAACTTATTAATGTATGTACTAATTCTGTCAGCTTTTGGCCAAATGTCCTCAAAATCATCCTCTACATACAAATGATATAACAATGTAATAATTCATTTTTCAATCTTTCAGATCACTGTCTTAAATATCAATTGGATGACGATGTATTTCTTAATTTATTCAGATTAAAATCAGAAACAAAAAGAAACTAAGAATTGTCATTGCTGTCATCCAGTCAATTTTTTAGTTACTAGTCACATTTATTCTAATCTCATTTGTAATGTTTTTTTCTTTATACAAACTTTGTAAGGCATTTCATGACTACCATTAAAACTTTGTGTGATTTTGGCCCAACAATAAATTAGGTGGTAGGACAAAATTTCTATAAAACTAGAGGCTCTCTAGAGCCTATGTCGCTCACCTGATTCTACTTTGGTTTTGGAAATCATGTAAAAATAGATTAAAATCATAACAGACACCCTAATAATGATTGAGGCCAAATTTGGTTTAATATTGGCCCCATAATTTAATCAAAAGCAGAAGACTTTTGTAAAGTTTACAGAAATTACCAATAAATTCATTGAAATTGTAGAAAATGACTTTATAAGGACAACGACAAATCAGCTACAAAGTAACAACACTTGTTCAGCACCTCAAAAGAAACATTCATACCATGGTTGGTTTCAATCCATTAAGCGGTTTTCTAGAAGAAGACATTTGTATAAATTTCCCATAGGGTCCTTTGTTAAACTAAGTCCCACATTGGCAGCCATCTTGGTGGATGGATTTGCTACAAGTAACAACACTTGGTCAGCACCTCATAAGGAACATTCATGCTATGTTTGGTTTCATTCCATTCAGTGGTTCTTCAAAAGAGGACTTTTGTATGTATTTCACATAGGGTCCTTTGATGGATTTGCTACAAAGTAACAACACTTGGTCAGCACCTCATAAGGAACATTCATGCCATGTTTGGTTTCATTCCATTCAGTGGTTCTTCAAAAGAGGACTTTTGTATGTATTTCACATAGGGTCCTTTGTTAAACTAAGTTCCCCGCTGGCAGCCATCTTGGATGATTGATTGGCTACAAAGTAACAACACTTGGCCAGCACCTCATTAGGAACATTCATGCCATGTTTGGTTTCATTCCATTCAGTGGTTCTCTAAAAGAAGACATTTGTATGTATTGTCCATAGGGTCCTATGTTAAACGAAGTCCCCTGCTGGCGGCCATCTTGAATGATGGATCAGCTACAAAGTAACAAGACTTGGTCAACACCTCATAAGGTACATTCATGCCATGTTTGCTTTCATTCCATTCAGTGGTTCTCTAGAAGAAGTTCAAAATGTAAAAAGTTAACGGACGACGACGGACGCCAAGTGATGAGAAAAGCTCACTTGGCCCTGTGGGCCAGGTGAGCTAAAAAAGAGTGAGAGAAGGTACAATGGCACAATCTAAAATCACAAGTCTGATAAAAAAGACAACATAAGAATTGAAATGTAGAATATAATTTCATTATTATAACTAACCAAGAGTGCACATACTGAAATGTCTTGCCTGCTTTACCTATCTAGATTGAATTTTTTTTATAAAGTCTGTAAATGAAGGTTTTACTTCAAGTATCACATACAGTAATCATTATCAAGGATCCATGAAAATGAGGTCAAGGTTAGATGAACCATGCCAGACAGACATGTACACCTTACCATCATTCCATACACCAAATATAGTTGACCTATTGCTTATAAAAGATATTTAACAAACATATATACTTAACCAGGAAAACTTAACATTGACCAATGAACCAGGAAGGTTAGATGAAACCTGCCAGTCGAACATGTACACCTTACGATCAGTCCACACAAAAAAAAGGTAACCCATTGTAAGGATCCCATATACCAAATACAGTTATCCTATTACTTATTATAAGTGAGTATTTCATATGAGAAAAAAACTCAAATTTTTTCAAGCAATCACAGAACCATGAAAATGGACATATGACAGATGAAAACATTGTAACATAAGGCATCTGCATACAAGGTATGAAGCATCTAGTTCTCTAAATTCTAAAATATAAATGTGTAAACAAATAGTTTACACTGTCTACACCTGATTTGTCGCAGGCGAGACAAAACACCAACCTTCTTCTTTAGGAATGTGCATATGTTCTATATCCTCAACCAGTGTTTTGTGTACAGGCTCTGTTTTTACTGTAACTTTATTGGTACTAATCGACTTTTTCCTCAGGTTTTCATTCACTGACGGTTTCTGAAATATATTTCAAGCATTAATATTTTTTCCTCAGGTTTTGATTCACGGACAGTTTCTGAAATATATTTCAAGCATTAATAATACCTGTATGTATACATATCATTTATGATAATCTACCTGCCAGATAAACTAAAATACATTAATTATGCATGTTTAAAATAAACTACGAAAACAATCAGATGTCAACGAAAGGTCTGTTGAAACAAACTGGAAATCTGCAAGTCATTTTGGTTTTTTATAACAATTTCCTTGCATAGACTTTTTAATCTTGTCTTATTTACTATTTCAAAAATACTGAGCTTTATAGGGCTAAAAATCTTTGCTATTCAAGAGACCAATGCTATATATTGCCATACATAAAAATTAGTTTACTGTAGTATATTGTAGTAAATATCTGGGTAAACCTCATCATGGTTAAGAAATATTGATGGATAGATTACTTGCTTATTGTATAGTAGCAAATATACTAACTTGACTTATTGAATGGGGGTGGGGGATATGATAGGTGGTGGTTATTTTAGACATATAGCCTTAAAAATTATATGAAATGATCACTTTAAATTTTATACATGGCAGGGTTAAATAAAAAATGCCTTCAAACATCCCCTACAATTATTTCTGGAATAGCCCTCTGCATATTCAGGACAAGAACAAGTTAACAAGTTCATCTTTTAAGTAGGCTTTGAAAGGTGCTTCAACATGGCTGAATTGTGGGAAATTTGGACTGGCACGGGAAAAGAGGATATGTTGAATAAGGGCAGAAATTTTTCCTTGCATTAAGTCACCTAAGGATGCCTTAAAGAATTTTACAGGAGTTCTTTTGATTGCAGAGTTTTTTTCACAACATAGAGTATCATATCCAAACAGTTCAAAAAACATGTCATAAAACTAGATAGTTCTGTGTTAAACCAGGGTTCTCATTAAGTATTTTTGTATGTAGCTTCCTGTTGCTCAGTCTTTAGTTTTCTATATTGTGTTTTGTATACTGTTCAATGTTTGTCTTTGGATGTTTTTTCGTATTTTGCCATGGCGTTGTCAGTTTGTTTTTGACTTATGAGATTAAATGTTCCTTTTGGTATCTTTTCCCTCTCTTTCATAGAAGTGAAAATATAAGGGTAAGGAAATAAAACAAAATTTAGATTATTTTTTAAATTTGGCTATGAGAAAATGATGATAACTGAACTCATAAAACAATGTACAAACTTCAAGCATCTCTGACTCATCAAATCAGAAAATGATGAGTGCTGACAGATTTTCATGAGTCCAGGACTCATAGACTCCTCTTAGTGAGAACCCTATATAACCATTTGCATCTAATCCTTATCTATGTATCTACCATTACCTGCATTATATTACCAGATCGACCAGTCAGGGGCTGTTTGTTAGTTGATTTCATTTGCAGCCCTTTGCTCTGTAGTGGAAGTACTGAAGGTTTCTGCATAGGTTTAAGACCAGGTCCATTATTTACTGCCTTCAGATCTCTGTTTACATCACCTAGGGCACGTCTAGGTGTGACAAGACTCTGCTCATTACCTTTGTTGAACACCTTCCCTAAAAAATGTTACGACAAGTCATCAGTTAATTTCATTTATAAATTTTTAAGACTAAATTTCTTCAATTTATTTATTCATAAAAATTAGGTTCAATAAAAAATATTTTGCAAAATATTTTGTGTATTCATGGTTTTATCATTTGTGCAGTATATTTTTTTGTTTTTAAATACAAAAATCCTCTTAGAATTGAAACTGCACATAATGTTGAAGTACCATATCAAATACAATGTTCTTAAAAAGAAAATTGTCATACAGACCGACAGTCTGAAAACTTGCAAGTAAGAAAATCAGCCTAATTCTTTAATTCTTTTGAAATAATTCTGACACATGTGTTAGACATTTGTACTGATATTGTATCAACATGTCAGACATTTCAAACTTTTATTAGTCAAATGATTCCTACTGATACTTTTCAAAACTCTGTAAAATAAAATTTGACCATTCCATTTTTGGCCTTTTTTTTCATAAGCCATGTAAATGATGTTAGGTACTTTTGTTTATCAATATTAGACTTAACCCATCACTTAATCTCTCTTTTATAATTCTTACCTAGTCCAACACCTATCTGTCCTTTATTGGGTCTGACTCCAAATGATCCTGCATTCTCTTTATCAACATATGGTTGGAAGGCAAGGGATGCCATATTAATCTGAAACATGTAAATTTATTACATTATCATATTTACAAAATTAACAATAATAAAAGAAGAATGTGTCTAAGGACACGAATGCCCCCGCTCAAGCTTTGCAACTTTCCAAGTTAAAAAAGGGCATAAATCTAGAACAGTAAATGACATTCTGCCCAAATTCTAACTCTGTCTGCGTGTTGTGGTTCTTAGCATTGTGTATGAGTTTCATAAAATTTGGATGGAACAAACTTGTTAGAGTGCAGAAACTGAAAAAATGCAATTTTCCAATTTATAAAGGGGCATAACTCTAGTACAATTAAGTGACTAACTGCCCATATTTGAACTCTGTCTGCAAGTTTTGGTGCATTGTGTATGAGTTTCATAAAATTTGAATGAGCAAAACTTATGTTAAGAGTACGGAATGAAAATGTGAGGGAATGAAGTACGGAAAGACGGATGGTCAAGGGTAACACTTACTGATCCTGTTGTCTACGGCGGGGGCATATTAAAAAAAAAACAAATGCACTTAGTGCCACAAATCATTTAATTATGACTGTTACATTATGTGTGTTTATACATTACAATTGATTTCAAACATAACTCTTTCCATTATATAATAAGAACAGGTGAATGTTTGTATTCAGACACTGATAAACCAACTAGTGATGTCACCCAGTAACATAAGACTGTAAAATATACTTACATTGTATTCCCCTTTTGCCCCTAAGCTATAACATTTTTATACATAAAAACTTGTTAGTTATTCATTTTATAAATAATCAAGAATAAATGAGATTTACTTCCATATGATTGATATAAAAATAAACGGAAAACATGTCCCTGTGACACAGATGATGCTCCCACTTGCATATAACGTTATAAAGGGACATAACTTAAGAAATGTAAAAGTGATGCAACCCAAATTTGATCTGTGTCTTGTGGTAATAAGCATTGAGTACAAGTTTCATAACATTAGGTTTAGGCAAACTTAAGTTAGAGAACGGAAACTAATTTTGGGACGTACTGACAAGGGTAACACTAAATGCCCCCTTTGCCGCAGAGGGGGTATAAAAAAATTTCTAAGAAAAAGCACCAATTTGGAAGATCACATATTTTGGATATGTGAAACACTTTTTTCCTTAAACTACCTAATTTTATATCAGTATAGTATTGTACAATAAATGGTATTCAATTACAAGTTAAAAAATAAGTGTAAGGCCAAAATAAATAAATAGCGTGTTTCCGGTTTCCCGACCCTACCTCCGTTTCTGATGCCGACCCTAAACATTTTATTGACAAAAATAAAATAAAAATATCAAAAATCCGGATTTTTCGGTCTGTCCGGATCCGACTATTCATTTAGAAAACTACAGATCTTCAAAACGTTTGATAGCAATGACCAATATAGATAAGTAAAGTGTTTCAAGAACCAAGATTTTAAATAAACAAGCATGGCTTTTTCACAACCGTGCAGCGTATTAGCTGTCAAATATGCGAAATGTGATCACATGGTTGCAAAATATAATGACATTAATTCCGGATAATTACGATATGATGAATCTTTTTAAAGAACATCATGATGGACCTATAGACGAAAAAAATACGAAGTTGACGCATTTTGCTCAACTTCTTTGCACAGCCCCAGGTACAAGACAAGATTTTTTTAAATAATTGTATATATAGCGAATAATGTATTCAGTATATATATATCTATATTAACAAAATCTTGTTTTGTACCTGTGGTTCTTTGGACCAAATTCAGAATTGTTTCAAGTTGTACAGACTGTATCTAATTCTGTCGGTTAATTGACAAATAATTTAAGAGTAAAATGAGATCAATTTACTGCTAAAATCAATCCAGCTTTTGTTGTGAAAAATGCTCTTGCGAATGTTGTAAAAAATTGTTCTTAGGAAGCAACATAAACGGCTGTTAATGCTTTTGAGCATTTGACAGTTTGAGTTAATGACGGCAAGGGGGCAGACAATGTGTAACGAGAAATAGAAAGCTTTCCCCAGTAGGCAGACATGGTGTATGATTCATGTTCATTTATAAATGAATCTGCCTGGCACCATGTCTACTTTTATTCTATTATATTTTCTCTGGCTGGTCCTACAACAGTTTATACTAGAGAAGGAAAAAAATTCATGTCCTATTAATATCTACAATTTTTTTCCATAGATTTAATAAGACAAAGATTTCGCATTTTCACTCTTCTCAAAACCTGGAATTCTAATATTGCCAGAACCCCCCTCTTCAAGATTAAATGCTGTCAAACATCAAAACACATCTATATATTAAATAAAGAGGGTGCAAATGTATTACCCCTCGAATAATCATAATAAGCGGCTGCTTGGCATCGATTTGCAGTGTTTTAACAACTAAAAAAAAAGGGGGTAGGAATCTGTTCCCACATGTATACCCTGTGTGTCATTTACAGTTAGGTTCAACGAGGCCAAACAATAATACCATGCCAGATTTTTCACTGCCATTTTTGCTTTAAGATAATTAATCGACAAGAACATATTCCTATACTGACAGACTTTAAAAACACAACACTAGATTATTCTTTTTTATTCCCATTTTCAAACAGGCAATTTTTGTAAAATAAATGTATAAAGATAACTTTTATTCATTTCTTAATTGTCCCGAAAAAAGTTTGCAGTTCAAAAGTTGAACTCATGACGTCATTTTTAAAGTTTAAATCATGTGGTATGCACTGAAACCCTGGTTTTCTCCTTATCAATGGATGTGTCACCGTCAAAGGCAATGACTGCCTGCAACCAATGTCAAAATGATTGTCAGAAAGGTCAACCAATTTTGTTGGGCATGTTTTGAGTTCTGTTTTGTACCTTTTGAATTTGCCTCTGCCCCATGCATTACAGTGTGTTTTAGCAATTAAGGGGTTTAAAATTTAGAGCTTCAATTGTTTTTCTGCAGTCGATTCTTTGGCATTTCAGTATATGGGAAACATTTTTGGCATGAATCTGTCTGCCATTGCATTCGTCGACTTGATTAGCAGTTGACGTTGCAGCCGTAAATAAGTCTCCCAATGATGTTCGTAATCAAATTTTATTGACGTTGCATCGTCACTACATATTGATTTGGTCATGGATGGTCATCAACAAATCCTGTCTGCCTGTACCGTTGTTGTAAGGACAGTAAAACGAGTTTCCGATGTGAAATTGTCTGAAAACAGCACATTCACGTATTCCTGCCTGCAATATTCTTATGGCCTGATTCAGATTTTCACTGCTTAGGCTCGGCAATATGTTGATGCAACATTTGTTAATGATTCAAGTGTGGGTACGGATTGAACGCATTGTTCACAAAAAAAAATCCTTAAAAAATCATTTGTTGGTTTCAAATTTCGCATTGAGAAATTCATGCGACTTCAATAATCCGATATGTTACATAACCTCAGGTACGTCAGGTATTGAATTTTTCTAACCGTAAAGAAGTATGGTAAGCATGAATAGTAGTTATATGAGGATTAATCGTGATTTGGTAAAAAAGTTCACCAAAATGTGTGTTGCGTTTCTAAAGTCTGTCAGTATATTACGACCCATGAAATGCATAAAATTTGCATTAAAGTTTATTTTCATATTTCTTACACAGAACCAAAACAGAAAATTAAAAAAAGCTGTAGATTTAAATACTATTTTAAATATCAAAGAAGCATGCAAGACACATCAAATGATTTCATTTGGAACCTTTTTCTGCTGTCATCGATAGAATAAAAATAAAAAGTTTTTATAAAATAAAATGTTATACCTACCTACCCTACCTGATTTTTTTCGAGGTGAAATAGGAAACACACTATTTATTTATTTTGGCCTTTGGTGAAAAGCACCATTACTGGTCTTTATAAATCTATATTGTCCGAGTTATAAACACAAATGTCATTTTACAGTTGCCCACCTAGTCCAAATAATTATGTCAAAAATTAAAATAGCCTTTCAAGGCATCATAATTATTAGGACTATAGCCCCAGTTTCTGATGATTTAAATTTTCATGAAAATTCTGATTATTTGGCAGGAAAGGATTAGCAGTGCGCCCAGTAGCCAATGCTACTGAAAATTGGGTTGGGCCCTTAAAATTTTATGAAAATGCCCACAGTCATTAGTGCTTCATTAATTTTCATATTGTGGCAGGTTTGCCCCCTAGTCAGAAAATGTTAGTCTTATTCCCTGTTTGCAGAGGACTGTCAAAAATAAATGTAAATAAAAAAGGGAATTTCTATTACACGGATTAAAACATTAAGAAATCTTCAGAATTTGCTGTTAAAATCAATTTAAAATAGTGTACAATCACTGATTTTTTTCAATCTTCGATTTCTGTCTTGCTGATCCGCTAAGCTTGTTGTTTTTGAAGATGGCGCTGCTAAAAATATCAACCAATGAAATCAACGGTTTTGAAACAGCAGGTAAAATAATTTAAGTACTGCATAAACTCGAAGTCGGGCCCATATCGCGGAATAAAAAAATTGTTATGTCGGATTGAAATTCATACCACAAGAGAAGTAGATCTGATTGCGTTTTACATGTTTTTTTTAGAAGAAAATCACACAAAAAGTGGGCAATTATTTTGATACCTTATTGTAGAAGGCCATGCCAAGACTGTTTAAGACGTCTTTACACTTAATCCATTGAATAATGTATACCGATTGATATTTTGCTGTAGATACATGATTATTTTATTAGTTGTTATTGACTTTCAAATAGCTTTCAGTAACTACGAGCATTATCCGATCGATACTTTGTGTCTTTAGTGTAAGTCGTCACAAGTTTGTGTCCTGTATCGGCGATCTGATGGGTCAAGCCCTTTTCAAATAAGTTTGATACTTTGTTCTTATGTTGTGCTCTTATCAGTAACACTGTCCCAGGTTTTTCTTTTGGGGAAGGGGTACACCCACAAAGATGCTTAACCCCGCCGCATTCAGTATGTGACTGTCCCAAGTCAGGAGTTTGTAATTCGGTGGCCAAATGATGTCGTCACGTTGTTGCTGTATATCATATTTGTTTTTCGTTTGTTGTCATGTTTGTACATAAATCAGGCTGTTGTGTTGTCCACGCCTCTGTTGTGCTATTTCCAATAATATACTGAAACGAATTTTATTGTTATCGATGATTTTTTTATGTAACTTTTTAAATATTTGATTAAAAATTAAATAATTTGGATTGGATAACAGATACAGCGCATACATTATTACTATCCATTGTATCAATTATATTTTTTATGATAGAGTCAGTCATGACTGGAAAGGGTTGGTATTACTTACTTAATGTTATCCTCACAATTCCTCTTCACCAGATTTATGTATTATGTGTTGATGTCTATTGTTAGTGCTACATGTATGTTCATAGTTTTTTTTGTTGGGATTCGTCTTCTTGAATATGTTTTTGCTTCTTCGATTAGCCTCTATAAAAATATATATATTTTTAATATTTACATTCAATTATTTTATATACACGAATTCAATTTTGTTTAAATACTGTGATCTTTGTTAAATAGTGGTTTAAAATTATGCCTGCCATCTTGTTTCTCAGTATTACTTATTTTTTGCATGAAATATGATTTGTTTATGAGATCCCGAGTAGAGGGCAGTGTGCCACGCTCTCTGTACATTGGAGAACCCTTAACACATCTCTCGTATGTGTCCTGTTAACGTTGCAAGCGGTGGCTTAGAAATTTCTGCCCTATTCAGCATGACCTTATTTTCCAGGGCAGTCCAAACTCCCAACCCTTCATGCCTGCAGAACCTACTTCAGTTTGCATTAGATATTCATTTGTTCTCATCCTGAACTGGGACATTTATCTATAAGTCCTAGTCCTGAATATGCAGGAAAATTTTACCACGGGACGTTAAGCAAGAAAATAATTGAGAGCTTCTTTGCTGTACAAATAACCACTTTGAAATAAAAAAAAAAATTTTTATCTTATCTGACTTATACAGTTCTTACAGACTGTATCTAGTATTCAGCGGTTTTTCGTCACTAATCATAGTACACCCCCTTCATTTTATGGTATATCATTTGACAACTATTTGAAACTATGCTTAAAATGTGTTTCATCTATACCATCCTTGAATAAATATCTTTTTTATTCTATATCTTTTTTTTATGTGTTATACCGATCTGATGAGTCGAGCCCTCGGATGTTTAAAGTTTGTTCTGTCACGATTTTTACACCACTGCACCAGGTGAAGGATGGCTGAGTTTTGCAAACATGTTAAACCCCGCCACATTCTCTATGTACCTGTCCCAAGCTAGCCACTAACCTGCAGTCATTTAAATTTTGATGTTAAGGACATAATTATGGTAAAAACCGTTGCTAAATTTTTAACTTCAGTAAAGTATTCAGACTTTTCTTTATCTGAAATTGTTCACATATTTGTCCTCTGGTCTTTTTGGACAACAGTTGTCTCATTGGCAATCGTACCGTACCATATCTCCTTATTTATGTATTTAATCTTTATATTTGATTAAGGTTGTACCTAGATTCTGAAGAAAATTGCAACAGCATTAATAATATTATTCTTTATTTAAATAGAATAAACCAATTAGTTTTCACTAATCTTACTTAGGGACCTCGTAAAGTAAGTACAAAATGCTATAGTACATTACACAAATAATGCATGGATATTGAGAATCAATGATAAAAAAGTAACTACGTCGCATTAAATTATATCACATAGATATAAGAAGATGTGGTATGAGTGCCAATGAGACAACTCTACATCTAAGTCACAATTTGTAAAAGTAAACCATTATAGGTCAAAGTACGGCCTTCAACACGGAGCCTTGGCTCACACCAAACAGCAAGCTATAAAGGGCCCCAAAAATGACCAGTGTTGGTGCTCTGACTTTCTTTTAGGCTTATCGACAACAAAAATAGGGAGTGTGATAAAGTTTTTTTAGTCGGCTGGTGACACAACGGTTTGAAAGTTGGACATAAATTATTCTGATTGTAAGCTGCTCTCATTTTTGTTTCGTGTAGAATATAAGTTTCTGATGAAATCTTTATTCTAATCGGGAGTCTGTTCTGCTTTTTGCTGTTTTTCTAATTTTATATGTTGACGTGTCTCACTATTTTTAATATATACCACCTTTGATAAGTGTTTAGTATGACGATAGATTTTCACTTTTGTTCTCGTACTAGGAACAACAAAATTATTCATTTTGTAAAAATTATTTCCGTACTCCATGTATAAATTACAACAAAATTATGTTTATTTACCTGTGTACGTTATTTTATTTGCCGGCATTTTGTCCAAGGTTATGGTTGTCTTTCTGATATTGTTTTAAATCTAACCCCCTTGTTTTATTAATTTTGTATTTACATTGTGTCATAGATCAAATTTATTCGTTCAGTGTATGTTCACTTGTTTTTGTTAATATATCTTTTGATTGAGTTAAGCAATTTCAATTGATATTCTATAGTGTGTCTTTCTATGTAAAACCATTCAAACAGGAAAACCAACGGTCTAATCTATATAAAAAAACGAGAAACGAGAAACACTTATGAACCACATCAACAAACGACAACCACTGAACATCAGGTTCCTAACTTAGGACAGGTGCAAACAAATGCAGCGGGTTTTAACGTTTTAATAGGCGCCAACCTTCACCCTACTTGAAACAATAGTGTAACATCACAACACAGAAAGACACACTATAAAATATCAATTGAAATGGCTTAACTCAATCAAAAGATATATTAACAAAAACAAGTGAACATACACTGAACGAATAAATTTGATCTATGACACAATGTAAATACAAAATTAATAAAACAAGGGGGTTAGATTTAAAACAATATCAGAAAGACAACCATAACCTTGGACAAAATGCCGGCAAATAAAATAACGTACACAGGTAAATAAACATAATTTTGTTGTAATTTATACATGGAGTACGGAAATAATTTTTACAAAATAAATAATTTTGTTGTTCCTAGTACGAGAACAAAAGTGAAAATCTATCGTCATACTAAACACTTATCAAAGGTGGTATATATTAAAAATAGTGAGACACGTCAACATATAAAATTAGAAAAACAGCAAAAAGCAGAACAGACTCCCGATTAGAATAAAGATTTCATCAGAAACTTATATTCTACACGAAACAAATAATGAGAGCAGCTTACAATCAGAATAATTTATGTCCAACTTTCAAACCGTTGTGTCACCAGCCGACTAAAAAAACTTTATCACACTCCCTGTTTTTTGTTGTCGATAAGCCTAAAAGAAAGTCAGAGCACCAATGTAAAGTAATAAATATATTATTATTAGATATAATGAGCTTTTTTTGCTATGTCGTATACTAACACACAGCTAGATATTATACAATTTATTATAAATTCATTACAATATGCTGCATGCAAATGATGATTGAGAAATAGATAAAAACACTTAAATAGATCCCTGAGTAGACAACTCATTAATAATCGCACTCTAAAAGAGATTGATGCTTGCAAGAATGTTAGCTAAGAGGGAGAAAGAGAATGAACAATCATGAAAGATCGCATTGGACATGTGGTTATAGCCTAGACACATACAACTTTTTATTTGTTTACAGTGACTCGTATTACCTTTTACATGAAAATTTGATCTGGAACTAGTGAATACTGTACATGATACGTGATGTGTAAATATACTATTGTGGATTTTCTTTAGTAACTTATACCCCGAATAAGGAGGTGTGCCATTACTTGCAAAATTTCATTGAATACTTATACAGATACAGATGTTGTTATTGTCAGACTTTCCCTTTTGTTTTTAATCGAATTTGTATCGTTTTGAACCGTAAAAAATATAATTATGTTTTTTCATCTTTCAGAGGTATATACGGAAATGTCAAGACTGTCTTAGTGTATCCCGTTTTCTCGCAATATCTCGTACACAAACGAGACCAATTCGGATGGCGGAAACTTCAAAACAATAGATAAGTTCCAAACAGCACAAAAGGTGACTTTTATAGTTTAACTGACAAAATACCCAAACAAAATTATAAAAATCCCCACTGGTTCTATGTAATACCACTCTGTGAACCCTTATTGATTGTGTGAAGCCAAATGAGAACGGGTTCATTTCATAATTTCTGATGAACACCAAAATAGAACTGATTTATGGCGATTACTGTAAACAAACACATATTCTGCACAGTTAAGACAAAAATAGGAACACACAAAACTATGACAACTAAGGTTTATAAAGCAACAGAAGCAGCTGAACACAAATCATGAAAGTCGATTCATAATGTTCAAAATCTTAGTCTCAGTTGTCTCCCTTTTGATGATTCTCCAGTGTTTATTATTGTCTGCACATGTACTGATGCAAAACAGAACTTATCTTGATCAAAGTCGCAAGTTATATTTTGAATAATGGTTACTTAATGCTTAATATGAGGAATAACAACACATCAGTATTTACAAATTGTTGGGTTGTTTAGTAAGTACATGTGACACTAGTCCCTACATACATGATACAGGAATACAAAATGTAACCATCAACTATTCGAAAGAAAAAAGTGCTTTTGTAGTACAGTAATTGTTAAAAATGATTCTGAAATACTGTGAGTTTAAGATTTGTCAGTTGTCTTTACAGTCAACATTAGTGTATAGCCTAGGATTGCAACTTTACAAGTATATTCATATTGATTCCTTGAATCATTCAGGCTTTTTTTTTTCATACCTTGAGATTTAAGTCCTGCCTGGGCTGCCACTACAAAATACCATGGCCTGTCACCATGACAAACAAGGGAAAGGATATATTTGCCATGATACGAAAGTGGAAAGTCCTTTAGCCAATTTGTTACAAATGTATTACTCACATTGGATCATTATTAAATAGTAACTTCCTTGATGCCTTCTCTGGCTCCCCACAACTTCAAATCCAGTTTTATTTCTAGGAACAGGATATGAAACATTTTGAAAATATTTTCTCAGTTGTACGTAGTCATGGTAGTAAACTAAACATGCTAGAAAATATCCACAAGGAATGCATTTTTTAAACATTGTACAATTATGTCTAATATTAAATGCATGTCACAATTTTTAATAATCACACCTTTTCAGTGCATTTTCCTTTGCCATGAATGTAATTTGAACTTTTCAAAATTTGTTTATAAATAAATTAGTTCCTGAACTTGTTTAATATTTGAAATTTTCTACATCAGGGCTTTGCCAATTTATCACCAAATGCGATTTTATATTTTATCTGTCAACATTTCATTGGCAAATAATGCATATCAGCATTTGAAACATTTGAAACATGGACATGAAGAATCAAGGTCTTATTCATGTGCATAGGTGGTAATAAGCATTTAATTAAAAATTGTTTTTATTTATTTATGGCTTCCATTTCTTAAAACAATTTTACACTGTCAGCTATAGCTATTAATGGCTGAAATAAACTATTAGCTGATTACCCCAATCAGCATCTGTAGGTCATCAGGTCAAGTGTTTATATGATTCAGGAATAGAATTTGACTTTCTTCACTGGAAAAATTTAGATTGTATAATTTTTTCCACTACATGTAACTAAAATAAATTGCTACTACATGTACGTATACATGTACATGTACATGTATCTGAAACTTTCAAAATCAATTTCTTATCCTATCATTCACAATTAGACATTGTAGGTAAGATTTCTTTAAAGCATATCATTTCAATTCATATACTGTAGTCTGTGGTTCAGTAACTTCACTGTTGATGCCCATAGATTTTGCTGACAATCTCTCCTTCGGACTTTGTAAAATTTTTAACAATCATTTGAATACTTTAATTTATAAAACAAAGTTTAAACATAAGGAGCCAAAATGTGTGATCAGGGTTTCCTTCTTTAAAAGTATATGGTCAGTAGTCGATAAATTTGTTTAAAAATTACTCTTGGTTGGAATAAGGAAAATAATGCATTATTAGTTGATCCGGTTCCGATATTATACATACCCCTAACCAGTAGTCTGTTGTTTAAAGTGTCAATGGTCAAAGTCATGTCGCCACATTTTTGATCATTTCTGCAGTGATCTGGAAGGATTTTTTCTCTATGGGCCCAGGGCCCCCATAAAATAAATTCAATGGGCCATTTTTAGAATTAATGGGCCATGTTGTCAAATGAGTGGGCCATTCGTTTACAATAAATAATTAAAAAATATAATGTATATTTCAGCAACGAGGCAGTGGTACTTACAGTACCTGTATGATTTTAATTGATATCATGGATATTGTTCCTGTGCTTTGTAATTTCAATTTCAATGAATATACAATAATTTCTTCCAAACCGGGCAATATTTACGATAACCTTTATTTACAGCTGGTACTGTTGCCTTGTTCATGTTCATGTTTCTCTTTACATTAAATTTGGGTCTTCGTCGATTGCCATACTTTATTCCAGACGTTCTGTATTAGAGGACGTTTCTGGCATTTCCTCTGCACTTCTTGTATTATTATTACTTCATCGCGATGACAAGAATAACAGTAGAGAGTAATGTTAATTGGTAAGACACAACAACAATTCGCTGAAGGCATGTTTACAAAATGTTCATTGATTGATTGATTGATTGTTGGTTGCTTAACGTCCAGTGGCAAATATTTTATGCATATTCAGGACGAGAACAAATTAACAATAAACGCAATAGATAGGTTCTGTAATAGGGGCGTCCGGGATCAAGGTCGGAGAAATTTAGACTGCCACGGGAAATGAGGGTATATTGGATAGGAACAGAAATTTAGCCTTGCAACAGGTCACCTACGGACCCCTGAAAGAGTTGTTGCAAGGGTTCTTTACGTGCAAAGAGCGTGGCACTCTCTTTACACGAGGCATCGGATTTAACGTCCCCATTCTGACATGAAGTGGCTGCAAATTTGTACATCCCGCACAGCCAAACGGACGCCCCACTTTAGCAAGGGTTTTACTGTCGGTCGGAGGAAGACCAATGGTGACCATACTTCTATTCCCCAGTCACCCTTGGGGGTTACAAAATGTTCAAACGAGCCAAAGACCAAAAAATTGACAAGGACAGTTAAGCGCCTTTTATGGAAACAAATACTACATTCATAAAAAGGCTTTTGGGTTTTTCAATCGAAATAATAGCAAGCTTACTTAAAAGATTATAATTAGAGAAAAATTTTCGACTGTACTAGCCAAATTTCACAAATTTAAAGTTGTTTATAAAAATTTATATCATGAATGATGGTTTATTACGTATTTTGGGTAATCAGTTATACCGCATGTTGCTATTATTACCATAGAAAAACGCCCGAGACGTCCCAAAAATCAATAGGTGGTGCTCCTATCATTGGAGGAACACTACACAGTTTTGTACACACACATGGCGACACGATACACGATCGGAAATCCATTTTACGATATCTAAAGTTAAAAACGAAGTGAAAAATATCGTGCGCCATGTGGGCGCTTACATTTGTCACCCTATGCGCCATTTATGGTCGAAAAGCGCAATTAGCGCATGGCGCACGTCCTTCCCGATCACTGTTTCTGTCTTGTATTTTGATGACATTCATTGTAAGTTAGCGGTTGCGCAACAATAACTAATTTGTTGATAAAAAGTCTTTGAATAAATCATCATAAGAACATTGGGGACTCTCAGGAAACCCTGAACAAAACATAAATATATATTTTTTGGCCTCAGTTAAAAGCTACAAATGTATAATTTAACAAAAATTTTAATAAATAAAAGCTGAAAGTAGGATTAAATAAAAGATATTTTTGAATATAATTTTTTTGTTACATACTGTACATGTGGATTCATTTGATTCCTGGGATTTTCGATTTTCTTGGATAATGTGGGTCACCGCTAATAACATATTTAAGAATTCAAAGAAGAATAACCACACACTAGAGTTGTAATTGTGTAAAGAATGAATGAATTACGAATACAGAACAGCCCAGGGATTTTCCAACCCTCATTTTGGGTCCGAATTTGGGCCCCAATCCCCAAGAGAAATATGCTCTTTTTTTCCCAATTTTCAGCTCCAAAATTCCCAATCACATATAGACATCGACGAGAGATTTTGTTGGTGTCGTATCGTGTTTTTGTCTGCAAATCTCTTGAATCTTGTTTGCAATTCATGCAGTTATTCCTTCTCAGAATGCAGGATTTTGCACCTAATTTTTCAAAATTTTCTATGGGGGCATGTCCCCAAACCCCCCTAGCCAGTTGCACAAGGCCGTGTGCCCTCCATATAAACGGACTAATATATTTTCCCCAAAGCCAACATTTCATGAACTTTTATTCCCAGTTGCGTGGGCCCTGGGCCCGTTCCCCTAAGCACTAGGAAAATCACTGCAGCCTCATTTCATTGTTGATTGTTCAATTTAAAAAGTCTGTTTTTTGTTACTTGCCTTTGATGATAAATATTTTGAGGAAACACATTGATGAAAAATAAGAAACATCTGCACTAACACAATTTTTGGTGTACAGAAGGAATGTGTATTATTACTATTTGAACATGGCAGCAGGGCCTATTCTAGGATTTTGGAGAGGGAGAAGTGACTTCTCCTTCCATGAGAGAGAAGGGAGAAGTGGTCAATTTCTTGGAGAAGTGAGATTCCATTACTGTTTCGGTTGCATAGTGTTTTCGTGATTATCACTAAGGAAATTGTTTTAGATGCAATAAAAAATATACTTGCAGTTTTTTCATGTTATTGTACAAAATGTATATATAGAAAGTTCTTAATAAAAAGGTTTAGACAATATAGTTGTTATTTATTTATTGATACCATTTGTACTGTCAACTTGAATTTAAGTCTAAATAAAATTTGTTGCTTGGGACATGAGGGAGCAGCCTAGTAATATTATGATGTATTAAATTCATGTGCATCTGCCTCAATTTATTTTTAAAAGTCCAGAAAAATATGACTCCCAGTTTACCTGATGAATTTCACATGACTGGGAATTTAATTTATATCACCACTTGTCATTATTTTGTAAAACATTATTGAATGTCCAGGACATCATGTTAGTTGTAAATTGAGATTCTCATTAAAGATTGTTAGCCTATAAATGAAGATATCTGTCAATCGCATATTAATTAACCGATAAAGAGCTAATTTCTATCAATTTTTAAAGATATCTTCCATATCAACGAAATGGTCGTGAAATGATCACAAGGTGGTCGAGTGTCGTGCGTTTGCAATCACATCATCAGCTGTCTTTCTACCTTATATATTTCAATTTTTATTCAATGAATATAATAAATCTACTGTTAATTCCCAACCTTAACATACCGAATAGTACAATTGATGGACTCGTAATAAGTAAAAATAAAACAAATCAGCTGAGTGATTACGCAACATCCTCAGATGAAAATCATCGTAAAATGATAACTTAAACAGACGGTCAGTTTTCTGTTTGAATAGTTTTGAATCTTATATCCGAGGATGTACAAAGTCGCCGTTGTATTTATTTAATTTGATCGTCGACAGTATTAGTCCTGGGTCGTTTCAAAAATCTTGATTTTCCTTGTTAGTCGCCATTTTTTTTTCACCTGTGCGACTTGTAAATCACAAGTTGTCTCCCTTTTACCGATTTTGATAGCGATTTGACTTCGCTATGAAGTCAGTCGGCTGGCGAGATTTAGCGATTTTCAAAATTCTTTGGCGACTTAAATCGTCATTTTGCAGGCAAGATTATGGCCTGGGCAGTTAATATTTCAGTTTTTTTGTTGCAATTCCAGTGTAGTGTTGATTTAAGACCAGCATGGCAATATAAAATCTTCCTGTTGTGAACTTCAATGCTTTCCCTCCAAGTCGGTTACCTGGAAAACATGGCTTTAATTATTAAAATCTGTGATTTACTATGTAGTTGTAATTATAAGCACATGAATTTTTACTTTCTTATGATCGGAAAACTGAAAATGGACAATCAAATGATTTACAATTTACATAATGACAATTCTTCAAGATTTTCAATTCCGTGATATTGACAACTAACATTTTGGAAGTATTTTGAACTTTCTTTGTTTTTTTAAACAGTAATCCATAAATTTACTTTATAAAAAAACAGCTGTACATGTTTAAGCAATTTTTTTTTATCTAAGTTATTTGAGAGGTGATCCACAAGTTGACAAATTCCAAGAAATTTTTGTGTCTCTATCATGAAATAAAGGATACCCAGAAAAATTATAAAAAAATTATAGCAATGGCTATCAGGGTGTGAAAATATATTTAAGTTTCATTTGTACTGTCAGCAGCGTTCTTTGGACCATAAATCTGACCATAAAAATGACCATGATTCTGTGCATTTGATGAATTGATACCCCACTACTCATCACATTTTTTTCATTCAGTAGGGCAGGGTGTTGGACTTAACAACATATTTTGAGCTAGCTATGACACTGAATTATGTATATACACAACTTTAATTACAGTTGGGTTTGTTTGCTACATGGATCAGACATGCAGTAAACAGTGAGTTTACAAAAATTAATTGCCAACAAAGTATTAAAGAAAAACCAGAAATTGAAACCTCTTTACATTTGCATGTATTATCAATTGAAAAATTTCTGCTTTCTATAGATGCCCAGCAGGTCAGATGTCCTCTCTCCTTTGACAACACCAGCCATACAGAAACGGTCTGGTATTAGCAATACAGTAGGTAGTTTTGTGTCTCCATCAACAAGCAGACATAAAGGAATGGATAGTCCGGTGACTATGTATATGGAAGAATATGATGCTGGTACTGAGAAGCGTGATCGACGTCGCTCCAGAGCATTAGAACTGAAACAAACTGTTGGGAGTCCTGCTTCACCTGCAGAAAGGTACATTGTTGTTTAATTTATATGTTGACATATACATGCCTAATGTATTCCACCTTTGCTATGACAAACCTTGGAACCATTAGTGTAAACTGCAAAGACTCTTATTTAAGGAATAATTGAAAACATTGACTTATAAGAGATCAAGCATGTATAATATGTTGGTTTTTTTTTTAAATGTGTGCACAAAACAATGATGATAGGTTTGCATCTTTATTGGTGGACCATGAAATCAATATTACTTTGATTTATTACATATTGATTGAGTAGCAATTATTATTTGTCTATCAACTCTTGAAGCAGATATCAAAATGATGATTGAAAAACCTGTTTGATCAGTTTCTGTTTATATCAAGAATTCATGGTTCATCTAACAGAAAAAGCAAACTAAAGTTAATGCAGTAACATAAAAATAAGGAGATGAGGTATGATTGCCAATTAGACAACTATCAACAAGAGTTCATGTGATGTGGATTTAAGCAATTATAGGCTCTTTACTTGGGACAGGCACTTAAAGAATGTGGCGGAGTTGAACATGTTTGAGCGCTCAACTCTCCCCTAACCTGGGACAGTGGTGTTACAGCACAACAAACAAAAAACTGCTCAAATAGTTAAGCTGTAATTGAAAGAAAGTTCACAGTGGTTGAGCTTTGGTAGTTTTCCCTAGTTTTACAACAGAAATTTGGGCGTGAGTTATCTTTCTTTGCATACAATTTTCATATTTAAAGAAAAATTGCATTGTATGGTAACACAAGACTGTCTAATTTCATTTATAGTTCAAATTTAAAGCAATGCAAATGTTATAATCACTTGATGGATGACAGTTTCTAGCTTGAATTATGACTCAATCTTTGTACACAAGATGTAAACAAAAATTTCAAAAAATGCAGACCGACCAACCCTATTTTATCAAAACTATTTTATCCATATAACTAGTTCTGTTGTTGTTGTGCAGTAATTGCTATACATAGGATACATTTGCATTGTGTATTAAACAATTTTTCTCCTTTATATTTTCAGGCCAAGTTCTGTTTCATCAAGCCATGGATTAACAGCTAATCAACTTTCCGAACATTATACCAACTGTATAAAGCTGTCAGCAGAAAATGTATGGCAATTTTATTTTTTGAATTGTTTTCCACCTGAACTCAATGAATAAGTTTTTTCAAACTATCTGGTTTAAGAAGTTAGTTGTAATTGTATGAAAAAGGACATATAGGTTTTATTTTTGCAGAAACTGCCTTTAAATTGATTGTGGCAACCCTTATATTGTATATGAATAAAATGATAATTTGGTAAAAATAAATATAACTGCAATCCAACAACACAATCAAACAAAAAAACAATTAGTGGTTGTCAGACATATTTTGGTATTCATTTATATACATGATATACAATGTAGTTTAAATACCAACATGAAGTGATTATTTTTTTTTATACATTTTATTAAGCATGTAAAGAATGCTTTTAGAGTTATTTAACAGGACAAATATAAATGCTGGGGTTTTGTTTTTTCATTGAAAAAAAGAATCATGAACAAATTAAATGTGTTATTTTTAGTATTTGTTTACTGGAGAATCCATTCATTTGTTAATTAATTTCTTTTCAGTTCTGTGATGATTGTTATAGAACCTTTTTATATAATTGTTAGCTGATCAAAATTGTCTTTTGGAAATAAAAATGTTCTTTGAGCTAAATATAATATCTACTAGATTTTATCCTGTAAGAGCAGTTATTGTGAATAGATATCATAATTATCAAATATTCATGTCACAGACTAAATTAAGTTGGAACATTTCCATAAAAAAAATTTAGTTCATATATGAAAAATTAATGCTTTATTTCCAAGGTCAACTTTCATAGTTTTTATTTCAATACCTATATTACCTGCAACAATGCATTTTATAGTTTATTTCTCATGCCCATGAAATGCCCCAAAATGTGATCACTTTGTCATGAAGTTTTTATGAAAACTTTCTTTTCCAGAAAATAAATTCCAAGAATGCCTTTGGATTACATTTAATAGATTATATGTCAGATTTGGTCAAGAAAAAAGAATTAGAAAACTTTCAGGTAACTTAGCTAATTTACAAATACAGAGCTGTTTCTCTAATGGTATTATTATTGATGTAAAACACTACAGATATTGTTATTTGAAAAAGGTGATCTGATTATTAGGTAGAGTTTAGAACATATTATAGTGTTTAGTAGTAAAAATCAATTAGGTGGTGTGGCATCTTTTAACGTTGCTTCAAAGACCACCATGCCCTTTTTTTTAACAGTCCTCATTGTAGATAGGCTGGTTGGAGATGAAATGCATTATTATGGTCTTGACAGCAATAAATAAATTATTAAAGGCTGTTTGAATATGGGTGTGGAAGCTTTTTCTTTTACCTTCTCTCAGAAATGTTTATGGCAAATCTTGCTCACATTTAATGTTTCTAATATATATGTTATATCAAATGGCTATTTTTAGTCAAATACAGTATGTCAATTATGATATATTTTTTTTTATGTCATAATAATTTAGAAATGACTTATCTGCATTAAAATGAACCTATTTAAACAATTATCAATAAAATTGGCATACATTTGAAAGGTTTAAGAATTTTACAACTGTTGGAATTTCAGGGGGCAAATGATTGTTATTATCACACACTGGCCTTTTGTTTATCTTCTATTTACTTATTTTTTAGGTTGCCAGTACCACATTAGATGCCAGTGCTAAAATCTATGCAGGGAGAGTGGATGCTATACATGCTGAGACTTATAAAGTATTGTCTGGTTTAGGATCAAGTAAAGACAAATCTAAACAGGATGATGGAGGTTTGTAATGTTTATAAATAAAATTTTGGAAAATGAACTGGACTCAAAATTACACTTCACCACAGTTATTTGTAAATAATTTAACTTATTAGGAGACCAGCAAAACATGTCAATTCAGAATGTTTTTGTGACATTTTTAATACTAAAATGCAATAGGGTTAGTATCACATTATTAGTATGTAGCTTTCCCTGAAATTACATTAATCAGTTGCACATTTTGTATCAATCAACAATTGTGAAAATAAATGCATACAATGATTTCTGAATTTACAGTAATCAAGACAGTTTTATTTTTAGCACAGCTAACCTATATCGGATGTGTGTGATACTGACATCAAATTGCATAGGTTGTCTGTCATTTACTTCTCTTATTTTTATGTCTTCTTAAACTAAAAGTTTATAGTCATGTTATTTGACCTGCGCTACCTCAACACATGTATTTCTCAAAACAAGAAAAATGACAATTGATGAGACACAAGCTTTAACAAATGAAGTCTTCTCTATCATTTTGTCCAATACAAAACAATCATAACCTTAGAAGGTATATGTCACTGTTATTTTGACATAGAAATGATATGAAATTCAATGAGAGAGAGAAATTGACACAACATATATATTTATAGCAGAACATGTTTTTGATGTGAGTGATTTTTCTGTTGTTCAAGGGGAACCTGTTATCTTACATTCGCCAAATAAGATCTAAAAGTTACACCAATATCTTAATGCCACTATAATTAGAGTTTGAAATTAGCAGGGGCCCACTCGCCAATGGCCCCTAAAATTTGGTGTGGGCTACTTAAATTTCTGCTTTTCTTGTATAGGACTATGTATGTGGGCTACAAAATTAAAGCTGTGGGCTACCATGCCAAAATTTTAACTTTAATCCCTGATAATCATGAGTTTTACATTTTATTGATAGCAGATTTTGCTATAACTTGATTTCAATATGAATTTTATTTTAGCCCTATCATTCCTTGGTAATTAAATTACTTTGTGTATTTACACACTTGACACTTTTTTTTCATTCAGAGGAAGGAGCAGATGAAGAAATGGCAGATAACGAAGATACAACAGAAAATGAACAGATTAAGAAAAAGAAAAAAGTAAGACACACTGCCAACAGATTTTTGGTGAAAACTATAGTATTTCATTTAGATTTTATGTTAAAAAAGGCTTTATTGTCAGTTTAATAGGAAGCATCTTGCCATATATATGGAATATGACCATTGACAGAAATAATTTTTGAACAAAGCACTTCATTTTATATATAATTTGCATTGTAAAGAACAAGCTAAAAATGCTTCTAAAATTGCCAAAACAGAATGCAATCAGACATAAGGTGATTGAAATTTGTAATCATTTTATAGGTTGGAAATTAAAAAAAATTAAGATGAAAGAACAACACAATGACAGATTTGAAGATCAGACACTAATTACAATTCCCAAGATTTTTTGCTTGAAAGATCAAGAATGAGAAATGAGGATTATATTTCTTAAATCCCTCAATGACTTTTTAGGTTTAAAGTTGTCTTTTACACTGTAAGACTTGTTTTATGTGTGCATAAACCTCTCACTCTATTGTTTTTTGCATCAAAAATGGTAATCAAGAAACTGGCTTTGAACATGGTAAATTCAGAAATCATGTGCAATTGTTAATCAACAGACAAAAATATACGAGATTAGTAAATGTGATTTCTTCAAATGCTGCATAAAGATAAGGTTGTGAGAATTAAGAATGCAAATTCTTAATAATGTTATGCTTATCCCTTCCATTTTACAGTTGCAGATTAACTTTGATATATCCTTCACCTTGTTTTAAAAAGGTGTTCCATTCTGCTGCTTGTTATTTTTGCTGCATTTTTGGGTTCTGTCTTTATCATACATACCCCCACTTTAAAAAAGTGGGGGTATACTGTTTTACCTCTGTCTGTCTGACCGTCCGTCCATCTGTCCCATGAATATTTTTCGTCGCATCTTTCTCGGGAACTACATCATAAGGGTTTCTGAAATTTGGTTTCAGGGTTATATAAGTCAGCTAAACCGTGTGATGCGTTTTCAGATTCATCTTTCAACAACGTCCTGTTTACCGAACACTTACATATTTTTACACTATTAAAATTATCCATTTTTGGGCGGGGTATCGTCAGTGAGCAGTAGCTCGCAGTTTCACTTGTATTTAGCAGCATATTCCTTTACTAGCATACAACGTCATTCATATATTCACTCTTAACAATGGACAAGTTTTACTTTGTCCTTTTAAAACCCCAAGTGGAACAAGATATATTTATTTCGTCAGTTTGATAACTTTCCATTGAACCATCAAAAATGAATTAAAAGCTTCAGATTTTTTTACTCATGGAGAATTTGTTTCTTACTAGAAGTACCAAAATAATCACTTACATAAATGTTACTTGCAGAAAAAACATACAACAGTAGAAACAAATCTAAAGAACATTACAGCTGCTAAAGTAGACTTGGCATTTGAAGTAGATCCGATGTTTCAACTGATGTCAGAGGCCTTTGATGAAGGAGGAACCATGGGATTGCTACATAATACGTTACGGTGTTTCAATGACGACCAGGAACTGGTCTTAGATTCAAGTACTGTTGTAAATGCTGATGATGAAATTCAACCATCACAGAATAAACCTATAGATTTAAGTGATATAAAAGGTTTGTACACATAAGTTATTGCTTTACTTAATAAAATACATAAAGAGTACTGAAATAAAAAGAACCAAATTCGTCCGTATTATTATACTGGTTCACTCCTGTGTCTCTATCCCATAGTATGTTCATTGCATCTTTCTCAGAACTACAAATAGAGCTCTGAAAATGGTAGCAATGTGTATGTGAGCAAGCTGTACTCGGTGATGCATTTCACTTTCATTACTCATCAACTTCCTGTTCACAGAATACTTACATATTCTTACACATTATAGCCATGTATGAAATTTTCTACACATTTTCTCACGAACAACAAATTAGAAATCCCAGAAATTTGGTTTTGAGGTTCATGTGAGCATGCTATACTGTGTGAAGCCTTTTTGCATTCATTGTTCATCCACTTTCTGTATACTGAATATTCTTACACGTGATGGCTATGTACGAAATTATTGTTGCATTATTCTTAGGAACTAACAATTAGAACTTCCTGACATAAGGTATCAAGCTTCAGTAAGCATGCTTAGGAACTATCAATCAGAACTTCCTGACATAAAGTATCAAACTTGTTAGCATGCTTAGGAACTATCAATCTGAACTTCCTGACATAAGGTATCAAGCTTCAATAAGCATGCTTAGGAACTATCAATCAGAACTTTCTGACATAAGGTATTAAGCTTCAGTAAGCATGCTTAGAAACTATCAGTCAGAACTTCCTGACATAAGGTATTAAGCTTCAGTAAGCATGCTTAGAAACTATCAATCAGAACCTCTTGACATAAGGTATTAAGCTTCAGTAAGCATGCTTAGGAACTATCAATCAGAATTTCCTGACATAAGGTATTAAGCTTCAGTAAGCATGCTTAGGAACACCACAATTTTGTTGATTTATTACAATATATATAAAATATTACATAATAAAATCGCATATATTTTTCCATGATATATCTTATTTGGGATGACCCAAATTCAACTTCTCATTTTGTTTTACAGAAATGTTTAGAGGTATAAATTTAGAGTCAAAAGAAGTTTGTCCATCATTTTCAAGTTTTACTTTCATGGATTGGGATGAAAATGCAGAGGTAAAGTTGCATCTGTTTAAATATTCTCAGGTCTATTTATTTTTTTTATTCAAACTTAAACATTGTTTGAGTTGTACAATTTATGCTGCTGTGACTGTAAAGAAATACATGCTTAATCTTACTGAACTAATTTTTGCAGTAGGTCCACATTTTATATGACCTATTTTTCTATTAGCCAAAACATATGCCATTTGGTGTTGTTTCAAACTTTTTACTGCATGAAAACCATATAATACTTTAAGGCACCTGTCACCATGGATTACTAATTATTTATCATAATAATTCGAATTATATTATGGAAAAGAAAAGAATATGGTGTATCAGTTCATGAAACAATCACTATGCTCACATGTAAATCTAAAAGCTAAGGACAATAATTCATATTTACTGCGAATATTAGAAGAATAAATTGCAATTTATACTCAAACCATGAAATTATTTATATCCATGAAAATGTTTTTTTCAGGACACCACAATACACTCACAAGACAATGAAGACCATGCATTTGACATGAATGCTGAACATGAACCCATACCTGAGGCTGACAATGATAATGATGATATGCCTGATATGGCTGGAGATTTTCCTGATAATGATTATGCAGGTAGTATATGCGTTTACTTTTGACAAACATACTATTTTATAACTTGCAAGGATAAAAATACAATTTAGCAACATGTAAAACCAGTCAATTTGTAACTTTTCCAAAGAAAAAACAAATTTTACAACATGAACATGCCTAAATACCAAGAAATTTTAATGGACATTTATAGCATTGCTGTGGAAGTCAGCTATTTTGCAGATTTAGAATCAACCATAAGAACCATCACAATGTTTGTAAATCTCTTTGTTTTTAACAATTTTATTAATATGTTAATATCATAAGCTGGATATGTTAGATTTAGAGTCATTGCACTTTTGTAATATTTCAGAATCAGATACCAGTGTACATGATGAGAACCAAAACAATGGAATCACAATAGGTGATGGTAAAGCTGCTGAAATGGCTGAAACCATTGAAAGTATCAAGTAAGTACTTCGTAGGTTCAATCAGAGTTCTCGAAATTTTTTTTCCCCTGGTGGTCCTTGAAGAAAATCTGATGGTCCTCACTATTATTTCTATTGCAAAGTACCAAAATTATGTCTGTCCTTCACAAAATTTTGGTGGTCAAAACCTTCACAGAACTTCCTGAAATAAGGTATTAAGCTTCAGTAAGCATGCTTAGGAACTATCAATCAGAATTTCCTGACATAAGGTATTAAGCTTCAGTAAGCATGCTTAGAAACTATCAATCAGAACTTCCTGACATAAGGTATTAAGCTTCAGTAAGCATGCTTAGGGACTATCAATCAGAACTTCCTGGCATAAGGTATCAAGCTTCAGTAAGCATGCTTAACCTTGTGATGTGATATTACATTCATTGCTTTTCAACTTCCTGTTTGATGAGCACTTATGAAAAGGTATCATGACTGCTCAAAGTTCAATGGATTTATACAGAAAACACCACAATTTTTGTTGATATATCTTATTTGGGATGACCCAAATTCAACTTCTCATTTTGTTTTACAGAAATGTTTAGAGGTATAAATTTAGAGTCAAAAGAAGTTTGTCCATCATTTTCAAGTTTTACTTTCATGGATTGGGATGAAAATGCAGAGGTAAAGTTGCATCTGTTTAAATATTCTCAGGTCTATATATTTTTATTCAAACTTAAACATTGTTTGAGTTGTACAATTTATGTTGCTGTGACTGTAAAGAAATACATGCTTAATCTTACTGAACTAATTTTTGCAGTACATGTAGGTCCCCATTTTATATGACCTATTTTCTATTAGCCAAAACATATGCCATTTGGTGTTGTTTCAAACTTTTACTGCATGAAAACCATATAATACTTTAAGGCACCTGTCACCATGGATTACTAATTATTTATCATAATAATTCGAATTATATTATGGAAAAGAAAAGAATATGGTGTATCAGTTCATGAAACAATCACTATGCTCACATGTAAATCTAAAAGCTAAGGACAATAATTCATATTTACTGCGAATATTAGAAGAATAAATTGCAATTTATACTCAAACCATGAAATTATTTATATCCATGAAAATGTTTTTTTCAGGACACCACAATACACTCACAAGACAATGAAGACCATGCATTTGACATGAACGCTGAACATGAACCCATACCTGAGGCTGACAATGATAATGATGATATGCCTGATATGGCTGGAGATTTTCCTGATAATGATTATGCAGGTAGTATATGCGTTTACTTTTGACAAACATACTATTTTATAACTTGCAAGGATAAAAATACAATTTAGCAACATGTAAAACCAGTCAATTTGTAACTTTTCCAAAGAAAAACAAATTTTACAACATGAACATGCCTAAATACCAAGAAATTTTAATGGACATTTATAGCATTGCTGTGGAAGTCAGCTATTTTGCAGATTTAGAATCAACCATAAGAACCATCACAATGTTTGTAAATCTCTTTGTTTTTAACAATTTTATTAATATGTTAATATCATAAGCTGGATATGTTAGATTTAGAGTCATTGCACTTTAGTAATATTTCAGAATCAGATACCAGTGTACATGATGAGAACCAAAACAATGGAATCACAATAGGTGATGGTAAAGCTGCTGAAATGGCTGAAACCATTGAAAGTATCAAGTAAGTATCAGAGGTTCAATCAGAGTTCTCGAAATTTTTTTTCCCCTGGTGGTCCTTGAAGAAAATCTGATGGTCCTCACTATTATTTCTATTGCAAAGTACCAAAATTATGTCTGTCCTTCACAAAATTTTGGTGGTCAAAACCTTCAATCCACCACTTTTCAACAACTCTGCTGCCAGGTTGTTAATATTCATGTTCCTTATAGGAATGAACCATGGCATATTAAATTACCCTTAATGATTGGGTTTTGTGTAAACGTCTTTTCTCCTCTACGTCCATAGTGATATATTTTCCATAAAGTATATTATATATATTTTTGAATATATTTCCAACAAGCAGGAATGTTATTTTTGAAGATTCACAAAATAAGGTATAGCTTGTTTATGAGAAAATTCAATCTGAATATGAAGATTGGTGATTTTTGTATATTTTGTTAAAATATGACATCTATTAAATTCTCTAAGGGCTGTTCCAGATTAAACTCATGGGCTGGGGGATGGGGGGCACTTTTAATAGACCCCATCCTCCACAACGTCCCTTAATGGTAAATATGGTGTGAAAGTAATAAAATTGATGTTAATTTAAATGCTCTGAAAAGTTTTTCTTGGAGTATTTCTCAAACAGCTATCTGATATTCTTCATTAGGAAAGCGTACATGCTCTGAAAAAGTAGCCTTTGTACAAGCAAGTGATAAAATTTCATTCTAAAAGTTCTGATGTAGTCACTATTAACATATTTAAATAAAAAGTTGGTTTCATTGTGCAGTTTGGATGAATTTATTAAAAATATTTACATGCTTGTGAAAATTCAATTCATTTTGTCGAGCCTTCGACTTTAGTCGAAAAAGCGAGACATAGCGATCCTACATTCCGTCGGTGGTGGCGGCGCCACAAATATTCACTCTGTGGTTAAAGTTTTGAAATTTTAATAACTTTCTTAAACTATCCTGGATTTGTACCAAACTTAGACAGAAGCTTGTTTATGATCATAAGATAGTATCCAGAAGTAAATTTTGTAAAATAAAATTCCTGTTATTCCGTATTTTACTTGTAAATGGACTTAGTTTTCTGCCAGGAAACATTACATTCACTCTGTGGTTAAAGTTTTTAAAATTTTAATAACTTTCTTAAACTATCCTGGATTTGTACCGAACTTGGACAGAAGCTTGTTTATGATCATAGGATAGTATCCAGAAGTAAATTTTGTAAAAATAAAATTCCTGTTTTCTGTATTTTACTTGTAAATGGACTTAGTTTTTCTGCCAGGAAACATTACATTCACTCTGTGGTTAAAGTTTTTAAAATTTTAATAACTTTCTTAAACTATCCTGGATTTGTACCAAACTTGGACAGAAGCTTGTTTATGATCATAAGATAGTATCCAGAAGTAAATTTTGTAAAAATAAAATTCCCGTTTTTCTGTATTTAACTTATAAATGGACTTAGTTTTTCTGCCGGGAAACATGACATTCACTCTGTGGTTAAAGTTTTTAAAGTTTTAATAACTTTCTTAAACTAGCCTGGATTTGTACCAGACTTGGACAGAAGCTTGTTTATGATCAAAAGCTAGTATCTAGAAGGAAATTTTATTAAAATTTTGTACCTGTTTATCCGTATTTTACTTATAAATGGACTTAGTTTTTCTTCCAGTTAACATTAAATACAGTCTGCAGTTATAAAGTTTTTAAAACATTTATTAGATTCATAAACTATCCTGGATTTATACCAAATTTTTACAGAAGCTTCTTACAATCAAAAGATAGTATCTAAAGGAATATTTTTATTGATTTTTTCCTCATTTTGTTGAGCCTGCAACTAACAGCAAAAGTAGGCGAGACACTGGGTTCATGGAACCCTTACAAATTTTTATATAAAATTTTTCACCCATAGCAGATTATTGTAGAGAATTTAAAGTTTTTATGATACAACAGAGGAGGGGAGGTGACTCATCATGTTCACATGAGATATAATAGGATGTACCCCTAGGTTATAATAAATTCACAGTATTACATAATAAATTTTTTTAGACATGGAACAACAGGAACCCTGCTGTCAGTTTTAGCTTCAGAACCTTCTGATTACTCATATTTCAATAATACTCTGATGAGAGCTTGGGCAGGACCCTCACATTGGAAAATAAAACCATTATCAAAAGGTATTTATAATCATTATTGTAAGTTGCTTTTATTATTTTAACATTAAAATTGATGTGAAAAAACAATGTTCAAATATCAGTTGCACAAAATTCAGGAGTTGATGGTAATAAATGGTTCATTATGAAATAAGTACAACCACCTAGATCAAAAGGTAAAAAAACCACTAAAAAAATGAAGATAAAAATACAAATTAATAAAAGCTTGTGAACATTTTTTCCTTGCAGGGTTTAAGCAAGGGTTATCGAGCAAAGAAATAAACATAACATGAGGAGAGATTATGACTTGCTAAGAAGTGTTCATTGATTATTTTTGAGTAGCTCCATTCTCTTGTCATCATAGTTATACACTTTTAATATATTACCTGATAATTGAAATGGCCCTGATTTTTTTATAAACTTCCTTACCATGAGTATATTGGCAGACCTGTAATTTTTTAATGATTTAGTACCAAAAGTGCCTTAAAAATCTGTGGGGTATGCATATTGAAGTAAATTAGGATCCGTAGGGAACCCTACACACAGGTAATTTTTATACACTAACTCTTGGAGTTGGGCTGTATTGTATCCTTCCATCTGTAAGCACAACAGATTTTTTTTTTGTCACACTTCTCCAAAGAACTATTAAACAGAATGACTTAATATTTAATCAACATTTTACAGTAATGATTTGAAATGAGGTGGAGCTTGTCAGATATCTGCTGCCTGTTTGCTGATACTTCAATTTTTCAATATTTTAAAGAAAACAAATATTAACATTCTTATACACATCTTTCATGCAGCTTGCAATACATATATGTTGTAGAAACATTATTCTTTTCAGATAAAAGATTGAACAACCAAACAGAACAAGGAAAGAAGAAATTAAAGAAAGAACCATTTAAAATGGACTATGAACAACAAATTGACTTTGATAGTTACTTCAAATCGTCTAGAGCAACAATGTTAACAAAAGCAACAATGATAAAACATAGTAAAAAGAAGAACACACTCCCAAAAGATTTACATTATGATGCTGATAAGTTGTTTAGATTATTTCAGAAAGCCAAAGTTATGGTAAGTAAATTATTTCCGTGCAAAAAAAAAAGATCAGATATGGCGAAGATGCTTATGAAACAAAATTATATAAACTTACTAGGAGAACTGGGAGACTTTATCTTCCTGTGGCATGAGTATCCCTAAAGCAGTGACGTCATCTCCTTCATTAAAAAAAAAAAAAGAAGTTTTTGAATGACTCTATTTTTGTCACAAAGATATATTTAATCCCCCATAAAAGTTTAGTGACATGTAAGTAAAGACTTCCCCTTTCTTATCACTTCAGTAGGTTATATATTTGAAATGCATAAAGATCTTACATAACTCTGTGTCTGCTCTTTGTAAAAAAATCATCAAAGATATCAGGCTTATGATTTTGTATGCCAGACACGTTTTTCGTCTTCAAAAGACATATCAGTGACGCTCGATTTAAAAGAGTTAAAAGGCCAAATAAAGTATGAAGTTACAGGGCATTGAGGACCTAAAATTCCAAAAAGTTTTACCAAATACAGCTAAGATATGCATTTTGGAAGGTGATAGCTAAAAAAAATATTCTTTTAAAAAACTAATGTATAAAAGTTTTTTAAAAGGAGAATTAGTGTTTAATAGACACATCTGGATTCTTCCTGAAATGATTTTCTATAATGTATGAAATGAATGATAACATAATGAATATCACGACACTGGATTATGGCTGTTATCAGAAGCAGTTTCAAAATTTGGACAGAATCAAATAGACTCTTATCTCAGCACTTGATTATTATTTTATTTCTTCTCTTTTGTTTCAGATAAAGCGCCAGAACAATACAAATGACAATGTTGATGTTGATGGGGAAATAGACAACTACAATTTTGATAATTCAAATGATATGGAAAATTATTGTCCGAGGGGTGACGAGGTAAAGTTCAATATATTTTTGTATTTTTGACATTCCTTAAATTATTGTCACCTTTTAAATCTTCTAGATCAGTGTTCTTATGAAATATCTGGTGAGAACACTGTAGATGTTGTTTCTACTATTTTATTGTTATGATTTGAAGAAGTTTTAGATTGTTTGAATAAATTTACCATGAAATTTTATGAATTTCATGATTAATAAAATTCAAAAAAAGTTAGTACATATAAACAAAATACTGTTATCAAAAACGCTGAAGGAAAGGGAAAGATGACAGTCACATTGAATGAATTGTGATCAAAAAGAATTCCACAAGGTTACAAGTAGATACATGCTTTATAAACATGATACACCTTTTAATATTGTGTATACTGAATTAGTTGCTAAAATAAAATGGGATATTTAAAAGGCATTTAATCAGAAGAAAATAAAATGGCTCTGAACAAAAACATGCCTGAGGATACTCAAAGACATATAAATATCATTGTGTCAAATATGACTTAAAAGTCTCACAACTCTGAAATGATATATCAGAAAATGTTCAAAATCAAGTATGCAAGTGTACATTTACCAATCCAAAAAACTGTGTTGAGTTTTTAAAAATTTGATCCAAGCATACTACAGCTAGTGCATGACATTTGAAAAATGCCTTTTATTTATCTGACAGTCTGGAATGACAGTGTGTTTGTTATATTCAGCAATTCCAACATTATGTAAAGTTTTCAGTTATTCAGTCCAAATAAACTCAAGTTATGATACAACGTGTAAAAAATTTACTTAAATCAGACAATGAAAGTCCTGTAATTCTGGAAAGAAAAACTAGAAAATTACAAAAATTGAAAGGGAGCCTAGCTTTATCAATCCATCAATAATGTAAATTTTTGAAGAAATCAATCAAGGCATGCTGGAGTTAATGCACCTGGATGAATATTGACAAAATTTTACACAGTTGTAGAACACTAATTTAGGATTTGCATTAAGGAATATAATCCGGATCCTACCTGTTGAATTGGAAATAATTGAGCTCAATGACTTCTGGTAATAGTCTTTCATAAGTGCAACTAATCTTAAAGACTGGATGTATATTGATGAAACTTCACACAGTTCTAGAACCTACCTAGGGATGTACATAACAAAAACAAAATCCTTACAAAAAAATTAGAAATCTCCTATATTTTATAAATTTCTTCAAATGTTTCAATTATAAATTTTGTGATTATTGATAGCCATGTGATGACGATGATGACGAGAATGGTGAGTTTGGATTCAACTTCACAGCAGATGTCTGCTCTCAAGAAACCAATGATTCCCAGCAAGGAGTAGTAGTCAATGACACTATCTTAGATGGAACAATGTTAACTGGTGATAAGTTACTGGATGTTCCAAGAAAAGTAAGATGTATTCTAATTTATAAAGATATTTCATATGTTTTTCTAATTACATATTAACTCATCCCTTTCTGCAGGCACTGTAAGCTGAAAGAATACCCTCAGCAACATTTTATAAAATTGTATAAAATGAACTGTATTCCTAATGATATATCCCCATTTGATTATAAAAGGGGTAGTTGTAGTAAGGGCCTTGTTTGCCCCTAATAACAAGTTCATTATTTCAAGATGAAAATGTTTCAATATAATAAATAAACATTTGAGAAAGTGAAATAGAATGATTTAAGTAGAACTTTTCAAATGAAACGTTGACATTTACACCCCAAAGTGGCAAAAAAATTAAGAGTTTTGTGAAATTTAATAAAATCTGTTGGAATTTCAACCAATTGAGACAGAGGTAACATAAAGCACAGGGTTTAACAAACTCAGATATGTTATTTGTTTTAACAAACATAATGTTAAAATATTTTTTTGTCAACACATGAGCTATATGCTTCAGGTCCTGACAACCAATTCATTTAGCCTGTTTTAATTGAATTTGGATGAAAATTGAAATTGATTCTTATTGTGAAGAGAATGTGATCCTTAAATTAAAAAAAAAATTTCTATTTTGTCATTGTTATAACTTTGATTCATCCTGATAATAGGTATTAAATAGTAACTTGAAATTTATACTAGAAAAGGGGCCATTTTTGGGCCTTATCAAACTTTAACAGTGTCTATTTTATTTTGGTGGGTTAAATTTTGGCACGGTCAGTTAAACAAAAACATTCCAAATATGGTATGTCATTCAATATAATGTTCTGGTGGCTGTATGATAGATAAAAGATTAAACTTCATTGAATGACATTGAATATTACAGGTTGCAAAAATTGATATTGGGTACGCAAAAACAGCAAAGAAGTTAGATGTGAAAAGACTGAAGAAAACAATATGGAACATTTTAACAGAAGCAGAAGAAGAAAAGGTAATAATACATTCTTATTGTTGTAACTGAAATTATACTACTTTAAGCTATTACTTGTCTACTTGTCCATCATCCAGAATATGTATGAATTATTTAAAATATGAACTGTAATGTGTAAACTTTTTTCAGATCTTACTATCGGTCAATTACAGTTAGACAATACTTGGAAATTTTTTTTTACCATTTAAGCATGAATTTTTTTGTTGATGTCTTATGACAAGTAGAGATATATGACATTGTTTATGACATTGCAAGCAATTTTTTGTTCTTTTATTGTTTAATATGTAATATATTTTTCAACAAAGTGAAAAGGTGAATTTTTTCATACAGGACAAACCAGGAACAAGTGCAATGCAAACAGATCAGCTAAATAAAACCATGGATAAGACAATATCATTTACCAGTCTGTTAGCAGAACTACCAAAAAGAGTGTCCGGCCAAACAGCAGAGAATCTTAGTGTTCCTATAGCATTTGTCTGTTTATTACATTTAGCTAATGAAAAGGTAATTAAATATTTGTTCTTCATTGCAGAATTAATCAAATAATCTCATAATCCCACAATTAGGGTTTTGTCAATTTTATGACTTGGACTCATCTGTAATCTTCATCCATGTACTTTATGCCAATTTTATCTTAGGTCGGTCAAATATTTTCCTAACAAACCTGCAATCTAACTTGTATAATTAACTCATCATAGATACCAGGATTCAAATTTTTAATGCCAGACACACATTTTTTCATCAAAAGACTCATCAGTGACCAAATAAAGTAGGAAGTCGAAGCGCATTTAGGACCCAAAATTCCAAAATGTTTTGCCAAAGACAGCTGTGGTAATATATTCATGGGGTAGAAAATCCGTAAGTTTGAAATACCAAAGAGTTTTTTAGTTGAACAAGTTAAAATATTTGTTTGGATGTTGCTACTCTTTATAAAGTTTGGTGTCAATCAATATGATATGCTCATGCCATGTACAATGTATCTTATATTTTGAATCATTGATATTAATTTTATATTTGTATTTTGCAGAATTTGAAAATTGAAGATAGTGATATGAAAGACTTGATAATTTCTCAGGATGTATGAAAGTGTTTAAAGAAAACACTCAGGATGTATGAAAGTGTTTAAAAAAAAACAAATGTGCAGTAACAATTAATTTTGTACAGAAAATAGTGTACCGCTTTGGATTCATCAATTGTAAAGAAAGGCAGCTGACATGTAAAATCAAGTTGCAATTGAAAAGTGAATATCACCAGATTAACTGAATATTTATCAAAGATTGAAAAAAGAAGAATATAAAATATCATGTGATTAGGGGGAGATAACTCAAGGTTCTCCTGAACAATGCTGATCAACTGTGAAAATATACCTACTTTTTTACTGTTTCAAAAAATATATTGTGTAATGATGTAAATGAAAAGTAAATATACCAGAAGCTGATTGTATAAAATTAAGGAAATATTTTGTCATTTTTTTAATCTCAGGTGAATCTGCAAACCACTATTTAATGTTAAGATATTTTATGAATAATGTTATTACTTTTTAAATGTAGTATGTTTTTATTTATTTTAAATAATTGAATCATTTTAAATGTATGTCCATTGTATTTAATAGAACTTTCGTATACAGAACTTCTTCCTGTACTATATAGAGATAAATTACATTTTAAGGGTGGCTTGTATTAGTCATGGATTTAATTGTTATATACTGAATTAGTTATGGTGATGCATCAGCACAGCTAGTATGAAGACAAATATAATCATTAGCTAATTACTTCGAGTAGTTAAATGAAAATATGCATGTGCTATTGATCACCAAATTAATAAGAAGGGGTCTTTTGAATTATGAAATATATCCCTCCTCTCCCCAAAAAAAAGAAAGTGAAAAAAAACTCATCTTTAAAAATGTTGTCATCAGTTTGATGTCAATAGACTTTGAAAAATGTTATACAATATTTCCTTTTTTTTTGAATGAGGGAATGTTTATTTTTACAACTTGGAAGTGGGGAGTCATTAATAAGAGATGGTGCAATTTCCATTATGATGTCAAATACAATACATATACATTCATATTTTCACATTAAAAACCTTTCTTTTTAATATATTTGTTTATAGCATAGTATTTCATGGTACTTTTCACTCAAGTTCATAAATGGTCCTTCTTCTCGTAAAAGTTTACATTCCTCTGATAGTGGAAAATATATTACTGCAGTTCTCAGGTAGATCGTTAGATATTTATAAATTGAAATTTTTTTTGTGATATCAAACTGCAGTACATATGTTATCTAATTTGTTATCATCTAGATCATCCTGTGCTAATACAGTCATCAGAGTTATTTTATCATGGACTATTTTTTCCGTTATCTTTTCTGAATCTATTTGTCATTCACTGTTCTTCCTCATCTGCATATATTTTACTGTTCATTTTTATATATTTTAACATTGTATTGCTTGTAAATATCTGTATAGATCTAATTTTGAATGTCAATGGAGGTAAAATGAATTCCTGTTATCATAATTAGTTCCCATAATTTTGAAATGGCTACATCTTTAGCCAATACTTTTTTTTTATCTGAGGAGCCAATATATGTTTGACTTGAAAAACACTTATGCTTGTATAAGACTGTGTAACACTCTATGCCTGTATATTTATTTTAAATGATAAAATTATTGTTAAATTCCATTGATTCCCTCTGTTTGACATTATTCTGGTGTTGTTTCTTCTGTTTTGTTACAAAAAACACTTGAATTACTTTTGAAATCATGACAGTAAAATAACCGCTCTTATATCAGAACAGGACAAAAATATTTTAAAGATTTTTGGTGAAAAAAAAAGTTGTTTGAATTTACAAAAAATAGAAAAAAAATTTTACCTTGTAATTTCTTCAAATTCTATGTGTTTTCAGCAATTAATAAAAAGTAGGAAAATGTTCTTTTTTCTTCATTTTCAAACACACTTCTATCCAAATTGTAATTGACTCCCTGAATTTGAACAAAATACTTGATGCTAATGTTTTTAATGATAATTAACAAGGTCTCATATAGTAGTTCGACTTAGAACTTTGACAATCCATGATTTAGTCCAGCTTCACCCCTTCACGTTTCTGTAGGTACTCTCTTAGCGATGGGCCAAGTTTTCAGGCAACTAGTTTGCATTAAGTCTTGAATCTTTGACAATTTTTGACGTACAGTAGTGGTTGGGGTTCAAATCAATACTCTTTATCACAGCTTTGTGATTGATTGTGCCTTGAACTATCAAGTACTGTTTGCTATCACATCGCCTCTTACTGACAAGAATTTCTCCTAATACAATATTTCCATAGAGTATGTTAAAGTATACTATTGATTTAGGGGGCAATATGACCTATTTTTATTAACTGTACCGTGTATTTTGGAAGAACACTATCTAAATTATGATTAAAACATGTACACAAGTTGAATAAGTGATTCAAAGTGTACCAACGCAATCATAAACTTGAAATGCACTCAAAATGTGTAGTCATTTCTTACAGAATTAATTGAAAAAGAGACAACCCCCCCCCCCCAAATATCAAGAATTTATTTAGCAAGTTGAAATAGATGTAACAAAACATTGTTTTTGAAGTGCTTGCTTATGGTAATGTTGAAAAAGGCATATGCCAAGAAAAAAATGGCAGACTGATGTATGATATCCTATTTTTGTGTAAAATGATGGAATTGGCAACAATTATATATTATCTTAACACCTAATTTGTGTCAGGGATTAGATTTGGACGAAAAAAAACTGCTGACGTCCGTTATTTTTATGTTACAGGTATCAACATTTTGAGGCATTTAGCACATATTTCCTCTTTGTATACCATTATGGCAACTGTTCTGTTTTTACCAGACTTGGGTCATTGCTTTGACACCAAAACTAGACCCTATTAGCGCATAAAAATGTCTCTATGTGACTGTTTCCGCCAGAATTTTGTATTTTTTGAAATTTTTCTCGCAAGTCACGTGACTTAAAAAGACTTATTCTCTTCGTTTTAAATTTTTCGAAATATTCAATCAATAGACCACTTTCGAGTTTGTCCGTCACCGGAAAAAACTCGTCAATTATGCGCGCCTTTGTGACGTCTATCTACCCTTTGATTTTCAGATCAATAGACCCACTGTATCCCTGCACTATTGACGTTCATCAAGCTTGTGCGTCAGTGATCGTAATGATGCAGGATAAACTAGAAATAATGTTTGTTCTTAGTGACTAAATCACAATTCCTAATGACAGTGTGCTGATTGTCAATTATGACAACTCAGATTGATGAATAATTCGTGCAATGTAGTAAGATTTTTCCTACCACTTGCTGTTCCGATGTAGGTAAAACCAGACTTTTGGCTTATCAATTCTTTGATGACAGCAGTGCTGATTGTCCTGAAATTATCAGACTATCAGACAACTAGAAATAATTCGTGCAATGTAGAATCATAGTTTTTCCTACCACTCGCTCAACATTAGAACGAAGTGACGATGCCCTAAACGCAATAATGATGTTCACTAAAACCAAAGTTTTGACGGAAATGCATCGAACTCGAAAGTTGACCCCTTAAGGATTGCCAATTAAAGTCAATTTTTAATAATTAATGTAAATGTTTGAATCATAGTTTCCTTGAAACAACTGACTCAACCATTTAACCAAACTTGGTCACAATCATTAGAGTATTTAGTTTAAAAATGTGTCCGATGACCCTGCCTGCCAGCCAACATGGCAGACATGGCTAAAAATGATGTTCACTAAAACCAAAGTTTTTGACCGAAATGCATCGAACTCGAAAGTTGTCTATTATCTTTCATATGGATCCAAAATGAGTTTTGGTGCAAATGCTGTATTCGATTGAATTTGAGTAGTGCCTTTTCCATAAGTTTAGGTCCAATTTGGCGGAACGTGAAAGGGTTAACTCCTTACATGTCATCTTTAACTTATTTATCTTCTGAGCAGCAATGAGTAATCATTATTTTTTTTATATCACTGTTTTGAAACGATTTGATTGATTTAATGTTGTTTTGTACTCAAATCAGTTAAACAGTTTGATTGATTTAATGTTGTCTTGTACTTAAATCAGTTGAACAATTTGACTACACTTTGTATTGGAATTAGTTGATCATTTTTTTATAACTATGCATTCAAATCAGTTGATCAGCTAGAATAAAAGTTTGAGCATTTTTTGTATAAAACAGACCATTGGTATTTTTTTCATTACCCTTCGCCTGCTCTGAAAGAAAGATTGTTACATTGAATGTATTAAGCGATATCGTTATGTGTAGTTCAAAGGAAATTCAGTGTTAAAAGGTTTTTGTACTTTCTACTTCTAAGTATAGCAAATTTTGTTTTGTTTTATGATTTAGAAGTTGTCAATTTATGACTTCATAGTATCTTACAGAAAATATTGCATTTAGTGTATTCATTTGTAAATAAATGCATATAATCAGTATGTATTACATTCATTACATTCTTAACTTAAAATAGCTTCATATGTTTTGCTATCTATTTATATAGATATCAGAGACAATTGTATACAGAAATTAAAATGTGTTTAAAATAAGATATTCTTAACCTTAAATTGTTATCAACCAGAGTACATCATACTCATTACAAAATTATGCAATACATTTGTTTTGGTTGTAAATACATACTAATATATAAATGTAGGTGCAAAAATAAAAAAAATCTTAAAAATAAAGTGACTAAAAAAGGTGAATATCTGTTTTTTTGCTTTACACCCACTCTTATAATGAATATAATTCTCTCACATGTAGAGGTGCTGCTTTATTAATCTTGTCTGTCCTGTCTGTTTGTCAGTACATACTGATACATTGTGTTACATAGTATACAGCTTTGTTCTGAAGAAAGATTTTCCAATTGATTTTCAGATATGCTGCACCGTAATTTACTTATGGTCAATTTCACCTAATTATACCTACTAAACATGAAATGTTGCTACAAAGGTTTGTCACCCTGAATGAGTGGGAATTATTTTATAATTTTTATGAAGCTTTTGGATGTGTTGATTTATACCCTGTTAGAAAATTCAGATCTGCCAGGGAGACACTTAGTGATAAGATCAGTGGGGAAACCACTGATGGTAGGTCAATAATATTTAGAATGCAGTTGTAATGGAATTTACACATCTCTTTTTCATGGAGGTTAATTGGCTTTCATTCCTCAGTCATGGTTCATTGACTTTGAATCTTTTGCATAATTCACTTGTTAAAGTTTGTGTTTACGTCAATTGAAGGGGACCACTTATGATGGTATTTGGTATGTTGTTGTCTTAGCATTGGCAGATCTCATTTCAACGTTGATCATTTGGCCATGCACCTTCAGTAATTGATCATTGTCTTTCAATGTTTTGCATAGTTGACATGTCAAAGTATAGCTATTAAAATTACATACAGGCGAGACAACATATCTCTGTGTCAACAGTTTATGTGCTTCTACAGTGAATGTTATGTAAATTGTTTCTACCATGAACACACTCTAAATGGCAAATCATGAGTAAGTTTTGATGTACAAAACGTGTTTTTGATTTTCAAGCAATACATGCTAATCAAAGTAACACAAACAAAAAATAAGCTTTTCAATGCTTCATCCACTTGCTAACTTTTCAAAGGTGTGCTAAGTTTAGAAAAATTGTAGGAAAGAGACATGACAGCATATGTCATATCATCAGATCCTAAACTGTAATTGGGAAGAAATCTAGAAGTTGCAAATAGAGCATTTATAATAAAACCCTTAGTTCTTGAACTATCCTTTAAAGAAATTCCTAAATTTTAGAGTTTATTTTCTCTCTCATGATTTTTCCTTTCCACTTTTTCCTCTGTGGAATATGAAGAGAGACTTTAGGGCTGCAGTGGAATTTTAAAGTGTATATGTTGTACTACTCAGTACTGTGTAGATTATTTGCTGTTCTAATACTCCTTCAAGAATTACATGCAAATTTCAGCTGTCTGGAGAAAAGTAAGTACAATGATATGCCTTGTTGAGGTTTCAACTGTGGCTAGGGGGAAAACAATGAGAGATAATAAACTAGCTTAGATTCTTCACCGAAATAAGATTTGCGTTAGGTCGTGTAACAGGTAATTGATAAAGTGTCATTTAGGAAGGCAATTTTTGCAAATATAAAACATACATCCTTTGTTTTTCTATTATATTTTGGATATTTTTGGTGCAAAATGTTGAAGTAATCATTTAGGTACCATTTAAAATAATAGTAGTGTGTCATTTGTTTATATAGGTACCTAAGAAAATGATATTTTACAAATTTTCAAACACAGCCTAAACATTTATGAACCATTCTACTATATTTAAACAAATAGGCATACAAGATTGATTGATTGTAGCCTGGGATCCTGGCTCACTGCTCGACAGTAGAGCCAGGCGGAATACAACGACATGTTTTCGTCAATTGGATGTTAGAATGATGCATCATGGGATAGCGTCATTTCTTGACACATGGCGGAAATATTTATATTGTCACAATTTATTGAAAATTATTTTTCATTTCATATGAAATGCAAATTTCAAAAATTTAGCATATATAATTCAAACGTTATTGATTTACATCGTGAATTAACTGTTAATTAACGATCCGATCGATATATTCCTCGTTTATAGAACATGCACATGCGCAGTAATTCAGTCCTGTTCAGCGCTGATAGTTGGTCACGTGGATTGTATTACGCCTGGCCCTATCGACGAAGTATTAGATTGGGTCAGGACGCCAGGCTAGATTGATTGGTGTTAAATGCTAGTTTCAGCACTATTGTGCTATTTCATGGCGGTCAGTTTTTATTGGTGGAAGAAGCCGGAGTGCCTGGAGAGAATCATCGACCTTCAGTAGGAAAACTGAAAATCCTAGTCAATGAAGATTGGAGTCGTGTGCAGGTGCGGGAATTCGAACTCACAACCTTAGTGTTGGCAGTCTAGTGATACAGTAGTTCAACTACTTAAATGACTTGGCCACTCAGGCCCCGCATAAAAGAACAGGACCAGACTGGTGCAAAATTTTTTCCAAAATCCGAAAAATTCCTTCCCTTTTATGCTATAGTTTGTATTGTTTATGAGCAATTGAAAGCATCATGAAAACTGGAAAATGAACTAAACAATTATTACAATATATAACATTCAAGAGTAAGAAAAATATATGTTATTCAGGATCTTCACAGGGGCTTTGTTTCTCGTGCTGTGAAAGTTTCCCCGTGCTTGAAGTGGTATGCTCTTCTGTATTTTTAAAATTATGGTGTATTTATTCCAGAGATAACTTCTCTTATGCGTGCTTCATTATTCTCTCAATTTTAATAAGATGACACCAGTAATTCTTTGCCCCAATTCCTTACCACATTAAATTTTTACTTTGGAACATTTATTGCTGGGCAGGATCAATATACCGTTTTTTACACATCAGTTTCATATTTTGCGAATCCAGCTCATTTATTTGCCCATGACTTTGCCACATGAAATTTCATTTTAGCTATTGATTGATTGAAATTTAGTTTGAATATGCCCCTTTAACAGAAAAAGCCCTTATTAATTGTCTAGGGTCCAAAGTCAAAGTCACAACTATAAGTAGAATAAAGTTTTTGAAAAAGTTTTGTTTCAAAATAATATGTTTTGAGCTATGTATCAGATCTTAACCAAACTTTGGTAGATAGTGTACCTTGGAGTAAAAAAAAACTAGTTCTGATTTTGAGGTCACTTTTGAAATGCCAAATTCACATCAGCATTTGATAGACTGAAATGAGATAGTAATATAAGTCCCCATTATGGCCCCTTTTTCAAGTTAGACAAGTTCAAATTGTGAAAAAATGGCCATTATCAGAATGAATCATAGCTAAAACAAAAACCAGATAGGAAATAGGACTTTTGAGTAGAAAATTATGTCAGCTTTCATGTATGGACCCAAAAATAAGCATAAATTTCAATTTTCCTGAGTATATAAAAAGCAGGCCAATTTCCATTGGTATTTAGGACCAGAAACATTAAGTGTATGCTTGACCATTAAGGTCTTTTAACAATATATTTGTTATTACAAGTAACTATCTCACTAAAATATTTGGTTTGTCAAACTTGTGCGCTCTATGATTCCTAGGTCTTATTGTGGTTGAAATCCAGTAGATTTTGTCACCTTTCTATAAAACCTCTGTTATTGGCTTATTTTATTTTGTGCTTGCCCTATGTGCCATAAGGCATAGCAAGGACTAAGTAATTAAGTATTGGCTTATTTGGGGTGTTTGAAAATCCTAAAATTCCTTCCCTTTTATGCTATAGTTTGTATTGTTTATGAGCAATTTAAAGCATCATGAAAACTGGAAAATGAACTAAACAATTATTACAATATACAACATTTAAGAGTAAGAAAAATATATGTTATTCAGGATCTTCACAGGGGCTTTGTTTCTCGTGCTGTGTGGAATCCATGGAAAGTTTCCCCTGCTTGAAGTGGTATGCTCTTCTGTATTTTTAAAATTATGGTGTATTTATTCCCGAGATAACTTCTCTTATGCGTGCCTCATTATTCTCTCAATTTTAATAAGATGACACCCGTAATTCTTTGCCCCAATTCCTTACCACGTTAAATTTTGCTTTGGAACATTTATTGGTGGGCAGGATCAATATGCCGTTATTTACACATCAGACCGTACTGGTTTCCAGATTTTAGATACGCCAAACCAGGTACTTCATATCTGAGAAACTGGCAATATTTGCCCTCCATTTTAGAATTCACTCATACATTTTGTATTATTCAAATTATCAGTCAAAATGTTTTCTTCAAGGATCACCAGTCCTTCACCTTTCCTTTGATACTTAAATTACTAAGATATATTCTACATAGTTTTCTATTTAAACCTATGCGTAGGAACTTTTGTTGTGGAGCCTGTGACTTTGTCGCAGAAAGCTCGACATAGGGATAGTGATCCGTGGTGGCTGCAGCGGCTATGGCGTCGGCGGCGTTAGCTTACTTCTTAAAAGCTTTATATTTTAGAAGGTGGAAGACCTGGATGCTTCATACTTTGTATATAGATGCCTTATGTTACGAAGTTTCCATCTGTCACATGTCCATTGTCCTTGACCTCATTTTCTTGAAAAAAAGTTAAGATGTAATGTTAATTTCTCTCTTATTATGAGTAATAGGATAACTATATTTGGTATGTGCATACCTTGCAAGGTCCTCATGCCCGTCAGACAGTTTTCACTTGACCTCGACCTTGTTTCATGGATCAGTGAACAAGGTTAAGTTTTGGTGGTTAACTCCATATCTCAGATACTAGAAGCAATAGGTCTAGCATATTTGGTGTATGGAAGGACTGTAAGGTGTACATGTCCAACTGGCAGGTGTCATCTGACCTTGACCTCATTTTCATGGTTCAGTGGTTATAGTTAAGTTTTTGTGTTTTGGTCTGTTTTCTTATACTGTATGCAATAGGTCAACTATATTTGGTGTATGGAAATATTTTATGATGTACATGTCTGTCTTGCAGGTTTTATTTGACCTTGACCTCATTTTCATGGTTCATTGCTCAGTGTTAAGTTTTGTGTTTTGGTCTGTTTTTCTAATACTATAAGCAATAGGTCAACTATATTTTTTGTATGGAAGGATTGCAAGCTGTACATGTCTGCCTGGCATTGTTCATCTGACCTTGACCTCATTTTCATGGTTCATTGGTCAATGTTCAGTTTTCTTGGTTAAGTCTGCATCTTAGAAACTATAAGCAATAGGTCAACTATATTTAGTGTATTGAATGATTGTAAGGTGTACATGTATTTCTTGTTTGGTTTATATAACCTTGACCTCATTTTCTTGGATCATGTTAAGTTTATGTGATAGTTGTAGTAAAGCTTTATATTTAGGACTATCAACATAATATCAATGATTAGTAAAGAAGGCGAGACATTTCAGCGTGTGCACTCTTGTTTTAAATATGTCCTACTTTCCAGTATGTTCTTTTTGATCTGTTTTGGTGGTGTTACACCTTACAAAATCTATCCGATTATTTTGCAAAAATTCCGCTCAAACTGGTGCTAGGGGCGGTCTTAAACTTGCAGTGAGATGAGAGTTTTTGCTCTGTGTTGAAGGCCTTACTGTGACTTTAAGAAGAAGTACAGCAATAAAGCGCTGTTCCTTTGCTTTTTGTGTGTTTTTGATTTGCATGTGCTGATTTTGTGTCATGGATGGGTACCCCATATCCTTGGTTTTTCTATCATATTCCTGTCAGTGTTTTCTATCTCCTGAGCTATCAAATATAAAGCTACATATTTCATGAGATAGAAGACCTGGATGCTTTATACCTTGTATCTGGCAGGTTTCTTCTGACATTGACCTAATTTGTATGGTTTATTGTTTAATGTTTAGTTTTCCTTATTAAATTGGTTTCTTTGATACTATAAGCAATAGGTCAACTATATTTGGTATATGGAATGATTGTAAGGTGTATAGGGATTGACCTGGACTTCATATTCATGGTTCATTGGTCAATGTTAAGCATTTGTATTCTGATTTGTTTCTCAGATACAATAAGTAAGAGGTCAATGATGTTTAGTGTATAAAATGAATGCAAGGTACAGTAATATATGTCTGACAGGTTTCAGCTCACCTTGACCTCTGTTTCATGGTTCACTGGTCACTGATAAGGGATGCTCATTTGATTTTCAGATGGAGGACAAAATTTCTTACAGGTGGACTATTCAGTTTCATATTTTGTGAAGCCGGCTCATTTATTTGCCCATGACTTTGCCACATGAAATTTCATTTTAGCTATTGACTGATTGAAATTTAGCTTGAATATGCCCTTTAACAGAAAAAGCCCTTATTAATTGTTTAGGGTCCAAAGTCAAAGTCACAACTATAAGTAGAATAAAGTTTTTGAAACAGTTTTGTTTCAAAATAATATGTTTTGAGCTATCAGATCTTTACCAAACTTTGGTAGATAGTGTACCTTGGAGTAAAAAAAAACTAGTTCTGATTTTGAGGTCACTTTTGAAATGCCAAATTCACATCAGCATTTGATAGACTGAAATGAGATAGTAATATAAGTCCCCATTATGGCCCCTTTTTCAAGTTAGACAAGTTCAAATTGTGAAAAAATGGCCATTATCAGAATGAATCATAGCTAAAACAAAAACCAGATAGGAAATAGGACTTTTGAGTAGAAAATTATGTCAGCTTTCATGTATGGACCCAAAAATAAGCATAAATTTCAATTTTCCTGAGTAAATAAAAAGCAGGCCAATTTTCATTGGTATTTAGGACCAGAAACATTAAGTGTATGCTTGACCATTAAGGTCTTTTAACAATATATTTGTTATTACAAGTAACTATCTCACTAAAATATTTGGTTTGTCAAACTTGTGCGCTCTATGATTCCTAGGTCTTATTGTGGTTGAAATCCAGTAGATTTTGTCACCTTTCTATAAAACCTCTGTTATTGGCTTATTTTATTTTGTGCTTGCCCTATGTGCCATAAGGCATAGCAAGGACTAAGTAATTAAGTATTGGCTTATTTGGGGTGTTTGGGTAAACTGAATTACTTTCAGGGAAACTTGACAAAATTCATTTGAATTGATTTCTCATGTTTATGCATTAACATTAAACACTTTTCATCTTGAAATAATTTACTTCATATTTACAGCCAATTAAAACCATTACAGAACCTACTTCTTTGGCTGAAAATTTTGGTTTCCAATTTCTATCTCTTGAACTACAACATGTATATGTCAAACGTATAGCAAAACCAATGGTTTGATAATATCACATTCAATGAAGAAGACCGTTATTGGTGTTGAGTTCATTGTGGTCAAAGGTGAAAATTGGGGCAAAATTTTGGTTTCTTGAAGATAATTACCATTAACTTTCACTTAACTTCACTTGAAATGCCTCTTTGACAACAAGATCACCTATTGATTTTTTTGACAGTAGGTCAAAGTTCAAGGTTGCATTGCCTATGAATAAAGTGAAATTTAGGGAATTTTTTTCTAGAAAATATATTAGTGCTGTAAATCAGATCTTTAGAAATCTTTAATAATAGATACAAAATTGTTTTGCTCATCTGATTGAAAAGACCTCTGCCAAGTTGTCTGAAATATATCATGATATACACTGTCTAAATTTTTGCATTGTTTTATATTTTACAGTTTGATTGAATGTCAATTTATGACAGTATTTCATATATTTCTTTACCAGAAGTGATTTATTATGTGTGGATATAACCCTGCAGCAGTGTTCCTTAGAAAAATGCAAACACGTATCTTGATCAATATCAAGGAAAGAATCCCCCTCAAACTGAGGCTAGGCGCCATCTTGAACTTGCAGTGCCACAAAGGCTGTTCCTCCATCCTCCATTGTTGGCTATGACTTTGAGGTAAAGAACAGCAATACAAGCATTGTTTATTTGCTTTTGGTATGAGTAGTGATTTTGTGTCATGAATTAATAAATCATATCTTTTCTTTTCCACCCTTTTGTCTCGCCTTGACAGAGTCAAAAGCGAGACATAAGTATGCTGTTTCTGGCATCGGTGGCGGCGGAGACGGCAGCACCAACAATGTATTAGTTTGTGATTAGGTCTAGTGATTTTTAGTTTTGTTTTTTTTTCTCCATCATTTGACAAATTGTCATAGAGATCTCAACTCGGTTATACACCAATGGTACTTCTGTAATTTTACCAATTGTTGCTAGTACATTTTCAGAAGATTAAAAAATAAGAAAGTAAACTTTGTTTTGATATGTTCCTATCCAATTTTATATATGATCCTATTTTGATTTTACTTTCAATTTTATTGAGTGTTTCTTGGGTTTTATTGACTGCAGGTTTGATGCAGTTAAGGTCTTGATTGGCATATTTTTTTTTTTTTATCTCACATGGAATTTTAATGATATTGACCTCCTTTAGAGTCTTGCACAGTCAGTATAAATATAGAAAAGTAAGGGTTTTTTAAAACACCAATAATGGCTGTTTCAGCCAAAACTATTGAGGAAATGACAATCTTGTTTTTAATCCACTGACCAACCAAGAATGGAAATAAATATTGGTTTATACCATTGTGTATCAAATAACTTTCCAGAATTACACTGAAGTTTCCTGTTCAGAGTAAACCTTAAAAAAATTAAAAGATAAATTTCCCTTTAAGAAGATAGCAGTATCCTTCAACTTTACTTTCAGCTATATAGATTATGTTCTTTCACTAAATGATTCCAAATTTGGTGACTATGTTGAACACATTTATCCCATCAAACTTGAGATAAAGGATACAACAGATGCAGTTAAGTCTGCCTCATATCTTAACTTACATCTAGAAATTGACAATGAGGGTCGTTTGAAAACAAAACTTTACAACAAAAGAGATGATTTCAGGTTCCCAATTGTGAACTTTCCATTTTTATGTAGCAACATTCCAGCAGCGCCTGCATACGGAGTATATATCTCCCAGTTGATATGATATTCCGGGGCTTGTATTTCCTTGATAGAGGATTGCTGCTGACAAGGTAGCTATTAAACCAAGAGTTCCAAGTGGTGAAGTTAAAATCGTACCTTCGTAAATTTTATGGACGCTATCACAAGTTGGTTGACTGTTATCGAATATCCATTTCATAGATGACAGCAGATATGTTCCAATTGTCGTAACTACAATCCCGTCCCCTTTTCCCTGAATGTGACTTACCGAATTAGACTTATTACCTGGTTCGTACTACCATGAGCAACAACAGCAGGTGCCACATGTGAAGCAGGATCTGCTTACCCTTCTGGAGCATCTCAGATCACCCTCAGTTTTTGGTGGGGTTGGTTGCTCAGTTTTTAGTTTTCTATATTGTGTTTTGTGTACTGTTGTTTGTCTGTTGGTCTTATTTTCTACCTTTGAGTTTGAATGTCTCTTTGGTATCTTTCACCTCTCTTTTTTTTAGCCAGCCTCAAATACAGTTCAGATGATCATCTTTCAAGTTAAATGTTTAAATCCATTTCTCAGAAAGCAATTATTAGATGTGAATCACATTTGTTATATGTTATATATAACTACATTGATAAATATGTATTTAAGAAAATGGACATTAAATCATTAATTTTCATGAAGAGGAATGACTTATTTAATCTGTATAGATACTGACCTAAAATATATTTATATAAACTTAATAGCATCCTTCTTATTGATCAAGTTTAAATTTGCTGATTTTTTTTTGTTTGTTTGTTTTTTTTTAACTAAAGTTTTCAAGTAATGGTTTTAAGTTGAATACTGAAATCTTAATTTATCTAACTCCTGGACCCTCACCACACAACCACAAATGAATTACAATAATAAAATCTAAGTACAAAAAAATCTTTATTCAACAGATGCTTCCTTCTTAATAAATAGTCAAATACAAATGATGAAAATACATTTAAGTTGACAAAAGTGCAGGTGACCTAGAAAAGGATTTCAAAATGAAATGTAGTTCTTGTTACTCAAACTAGTTTCACTGTTGTTACAGCTTGTGCAGAGCATGCATGATGTGGGATTGAGCAAAGAGTTAGGTGACTTTAAGATTTACTTTTATCCAATTATTTTTTGTTACAGCTGTGATTGACAGACTCCTAAGCACTCTTGCACTGAAAAAGGAAGTGACTTTAATTGATAATTCAGAACAGCAGAAGACACTTGAAAGTAACAGATAAAGTTCTTTTCGTTGAAAATTTTGAAGAATGATAGGTAAAATAAGTAGCAGGTGGTACACAAAACTTGGAAGTAGGCCTCTGGCTTTTTCTTTAAGGGTCTTGATAACTGGGTAATATGATTCATGTTTTGTAAAATATTAAACTTGTCTTTGATAATTTCACAGAAAATATTACTAAAAATAGTTTATAATATTTCAATGTTCTGAATAATTATGTTAGAATTTATGAAGATAAGCTTCCTTCATTGTTAATTCTAGGCAGACTGGAAGGGGGCAAGGAGCCCAGGCCCTCTTATAGAGCTACATATATGATGTATGCCTAGATTTTTAACAAGTCCCCCTCTCCTCATGTTGCCTTGTTGTCACCACCACCCTTTTTCAAAATCCTGAATCTGCATCTGAATCCTTTGTAGATAATAATTAAAAATTTGGTACATGTACTATAATCTATTGATGAGTAGTTTTCTGCTCAGATTACAATATTATGACCCTTTGACTTTGACAATTGCAAGAAGATACCAGTTTCTTGCTTTTTTTTTAATCTCTGGAGCTGATTCTTTATAAATAATATCGCTTATAATTTTCAAATACTGCATAAGCATCAGTATGCCTTTGCTCCTTTTACCAAATAAAAGTTGGGTTTTTTTGTTGTAGTTGGGAATCATTTTTTTCTTCTTGGAAAAGGTTTCCTTATAAGATATTTGCAAATAACAGATATTAGAGACATTTTTTTCCAAAAGTTTACTGGGAGTATACTATCCCTTTACTTACCATAACCAGCTGTTATAAGGCATCCCAATCCATTTTTTCTGCATGGCATTCAGAAAAGAGTTTCTACAGAAGCTTAAAAACAACACAATGTGTCGCACATACTATAAAAATGACAGGTTTCGAAACACCTCTCAAATGAAGGATTTCTTTTCTTTTTCTCCATTTCTAACCTTTCTTCTTTTCTTTTTCTCCATCTCTAACCTTTCCTTCGTTTCAAGTTCTGCCTGTTTTTCTTCTTTTTCCAATTGTTTTATTTTGATTTCGTTTTCCAATTGTTTTAATTTAAATTCATGTTCTAATTCAAGCTGTTTTAATTTGGTATTATCAACATTTTCGACCTTAAGTTCAAGAGCCTCTTCACCAAAAATTTCTGAGTCAACTAATTTGTCTATTACCAAATTTTTATAATTTGTTTTCTCATAGATACTCTAAAGTCTAATTTCAGATGTCTAGCAAGCAACACTAATTCCTCTTTCTTTAAATTATCAAACCCTTCCAGGTCTGGCGTTTTAAAAATTTACCGGCATCAAATGCCATATTGTAAAATTTTGTTGGCTAGTTCTAATAAAAATACTGAAAAAATTTAAATAAGATATTAACGTTATCCCGGACGAGCCCCAATTTCTGTTATGCCAGAAAATTGCCTTTTAATTGTCGCCAACAAAGACACAAATCAATAATAAAATTTAACAAGATTTATTATACACAAGTTTACAAGAAGTATTACATAAAAGAAATATCAACTTAACTGTCAAAATATATGTCCAATCTTTTATCTTTTCTTTATCCGAAATCTTCTCGGAATCCACAGAATATTATATCCAATTGGTCACAATCTAGTATGATGTAGTTTGTAAATAAAAATGTCAATCCAACTGCTGTGAATGTTGATGTCTATCTCTAAATCTCTATATTCAACTAACTTTTGGGTCTGCATTTAAATACTCAAACGGAAATTTCTAGACAACGCTAGAAATATAAATTACACATCTTTTGTTATGATCATTCTGGAAACATTATGTACGTGAAATAGAAAGTTCTAATCATTCCATTAGTATCAATGATTGTTCCAGTGATTTCTAAACTGCATAGTTGTAACACAATGTATTTTATTTTGTACACAATGTAAACATGTAAACATTCTAACCTCTCTAAGTAATGACTATCCCTTTTATAAGGGTAAATTTCAAGTGATAAATTTTTTTCAAAAAACACTTCTAAGTACAAAAGGGCACATATTTATATTATTTGCAGAAACTTTTCCCAAACAATAATACATCAGCTATTATATTGACAAAACATGTCCATGGACTTCAATCTGCTATATTATTGAAAATAAGAGGACCCTCTTTCTGAAAAGTTGTTCCAAATATAATGAATGTCCCCCCCCCCCTTTTTAAGTTGAAAAGGGTAAGTTTTTCTTTTTTCTCTTCTACAACAGCAAAATAACCCCTTTTCTGAGGGACAGTTCCTTATTTAAGGGATATCCCCCATGTTGGGGGCTGCTTCCAACCTGAATAAGGAGATGTGGTATGATTGCCAATGAGACAACTATCCACCAGAGTTCAAATGAAGTAAATGTAGTCGATTATAGGCAACCGTACGGCCTTCAACAATGAGAAAAACCCATACCGTATAGTTGCTCATAAAAGACCCCAACATGAAAATGTGAAACAATTCAAACGATTTTACAGAAACAAATATGGCAGACATGAACCAACGACAACCACTGACAATAATGATAGTTTTTGTCTCGCCTGCGACGTCATGGAAAGCAAGACATATGGAGTGCTTTTCCGGCAACAGCTGCGGCTGTGGCGTCAACAATTGTTAAGTTTTCTGCTTAAGTTAGTTTGATAGGAACTAATTGATAGATCATTGATATTTGATATAAAGTTGCATTACTATCAGTACATATCAGTTTGACGACTATTTCGAGGCCCTGCCCCCTAGGTCATGGTCCAGCAACTTTGAATTAACTAGCAATTTTCAATGTTAAGTTTTCTGCTTAAGTTAGTTTGATAGGAACTACTTATGATAGACAATGACATTTCAATAAAATATCCTTATTGTCGTTTATTTTTTGAGAAATTACATACAACAAAAATTCAGAATTCAAAATGGTGACTTTCGTAAGTTGCGGACTGGTAAAACATGGAATCTTACCCTTCAAAATATAAAGTCAACGTCCAATGAAAATTATTGTTCCAAACGAATTGCATTAGAATTTTAAACATACTGTAATTATGAAAATAGTGTCACAGACTATATTAGATGAATTTTGGTTTTTGACTCGCCTTGACAGAGTCAAAAAGCGAGACATTGGTATGCTGTTTCCGGCATCAGCGGTGTCAACAATGTAATAGATTGTGATTAGGTCAGTTTATAGGGAACCACTAGTAGTAATAGATCAATGATATTTGGTATTCAGTTGTGATAGCATTTGCACATCTCATTTCCTTGGAGATTGTGTGGCCCAGCCCTTTCAGTTATGGTCTATTGACTTTGAAACTTTTGCTTAGTTTACATGTATTAGTTTGTGATTAGGTCTGTTTATGGGGAACCACTTGTGGTAGGTCAATGATATTTGGTATGCATATATGTATTAGCATTGGCACATCTCATTTCCATAAGTCTTGCCCTGTACCTTCAGTCATGGTTCATTGACTTTAGATATTTTGCATAACTTACATGTTAAAGTATTGCTTTTTTAATTTCAACATTTGCATTTTACTATCAAATAACAAAAAAGCAAGACATACATGTATCTCTGTGTTAACAGTTTATCTTTGTAATAGACTTAATGCTCAGTATTTTTTTTTTATTTATATGATTTCAATAGTCATACAAGTACTATTAGATGGTACTTTATGTTAGTAGTTTTTAATGCTTTGAACCAATCAGATGAGTCAAGCCATTTTAAACTGATTTTTACAGTTTGTTCTTATGTTGTGCTGTTACACCATTGTTCCAGGTTAGGTTGAGCGCTCCTAAACATGTTTAACCCAGCTACATTATTTATAGCCTGTCCCAAGTCTGGCACCTGTAATTCAGTAGTTTTTGTGGGTTGCTGTCCGTCATATTTGTTTTTAGTTTATTGTATTGTCATAAATCAGACAAGGTTTTTTAAGCATGAATTGTTTCACATTTTGTCATTTCAGGGCCTTCCATAGCTGACTATTCAGTATGGGTTTTGCTCATTGTTGAAGGATGTACAGTGACCTCGTCATTTGAACTGTGGTGTATAGCTGTATCATTGGCAATCATAAAACATCTCCTTATTTTGTATGGTAAAACATTGTTGCCTATCGCTATTCTTTCATCCTTTTTGAATACCAGTCTTACATCCATCACTGTGATTACATCAATAACATTTGATTCTGTCACTGCAGAAAAAATAATTCATTCTCCTTGATTTAACATAAACACATTCTAAAAACTGTATATTTTGAAATGAGAAAATGAGTAATTTGTATCCTTTTTTTAAATTCTAAAAAAGGTAAAATATTTTAAAATGCAGTAATTTTCCCCGGTGAGCAATTCAAGCTCTAAGGAGCCTCTAGTTATTATAACTGGCATGAGTTCAAATAGTTCATTGAGATGCTGAATATTAGATAAAAAGTTAACCATTGTAATGTCTACTGTCAGTATATGAATAATCACTTTCAAATTTGTGGAACATTAAGTTATGAATTATTTTTTACAGTTTAGATTTACATTTATAAAAGATAAAAATTAAACATCTTTTATTTTATCTTGCTTTCAGAATATGTTAACTCATAGGAATATTTCAACAACAGAATGTAGTGATGCTGTTATCATGGCTTGGCAATATTTTATACAGGTATGTTATTTCATCTTACACCTTGTAAAAGTAGCTTTTGTGTTAATTTGAGATTAAACCAGGTGTTGTTGGCATTTTAGACAAATTTGATTGACTTGAGTATAGTTTTATTTCCAAACTGAAAAATATATGAGTTCTGTTAAAGACATTTTACCAGATAAAATGGAGTTATCTCCCATTAGCTGTTATAAATCCTGACCTTTTCACAGTATCTTCTTGATAGTGTTGTAACATTCTGTTTTAATGAAGTTTTAAAGGATCATTAGACAAAGGTCTATCTTTCTATATAATATACTTTGTTTGATTTACAGATACATAGAAAATATACACAGTATTTTCTTGTTGAAATGTCAATCATCTATTTTCACTGATATTTTGCATTTTTAATACTGAATTGAATCAAAATTAAGAAAAAAACTTTAATCAGAAACAATTAACAACATTTCTCCAATTCTTGAAGGGGAGATATTATTAAATTATATTACTACAAATCAACTTATTCTTTCACTTTTTTGTGAAATAGCAAGAAAACAAGAAGCATTTTATTTTCATTTTTCTAATGATATTGATGTCTTCTAGTTTGTTGTTTGGATGCTGTTTCATTGACATTTACACACCTCTCTGTTTATAACTCATTCTAAACAATTTCCTTAAAAATTACTATCGATAAACAGTTTTATTCACAAAAGAATGTCATATAAAAGATGTTCCCATCACTTTTGATAGTGGACAATGCCATTAAAAATGTGTTACAAACTTAGGAATAAAGAAAGGAATTACTAGTGCCCCAAAAAAAAATTGATCAGTAGTAGAAAAAATAACTTCCTTCTAAAACTATTAATTTTTTCCTTCCTTCTGAAACAAATGTATTTTTTCACTTCCTTCTAAAACAAATATATTTTTTTCACTTTTTTCTTCATTTTCTTAACCAAACAACTTAAATTTTGTATGCTTACCTAAAATAAAAACTTTTAAAAACCTCTGTTAGATAAGATAAATCATGGAATATTATTTATACTCGATTAAAATATTAAATTAAACCTGTCTGGTTCATGAAGTGGATACCTTGGTATACCAGGTTGTCAAATAATGCAAATGAATGCAACACTTAACCTGATGACGCCTGCCTTGCAGGCTAAACATGTAGACCATAGTAAATAAAGTTGCAGACCATTTGAAGTGTTGTTGTCAATTTTGATTATTACTTATCGATTAAAATATGAATAGAATAGAAGCATATTGTCTAATCTTTCAAAACCCTTTTCTGTTAAATAATAACAAACTGAGATGCAACAACACATGTTTTATTAACAGAACTATTTTTAGACCCAGTTGTCAATTTTGTCAATATCGGTTCTATTTTTAATGAAAGTTGACTTTCGTTTTCTCGACCTTCAGACGACCAAGTTGATTTCGATGAAAAGAAATAAAACCTGTAACACCACAGACTCCCAAAAGTGTCTATAATGACAGTAAAAACTCTGATCCATTCGGTAAAGAACGATTTACTTTCAAACGGCAGAGAAATAAAAAAAGCTACAGCCGTGCACCTGCTGACGACAATCAAAGTCTCGATTTCGGGTTGTTTCACAATTATCCCTCTCACAACTCCAAAATATATGTACTTATATTACCTTATTACAAGTTCAACTACTTTCATCACCACAGGTTAAGTTTTCTAAATGTTTTAACTCGAAATGAAACACACGACCGATTGTTTTCGTTTCCGCCATTTTGTTACGTCACAAGATTTTTCTCTCAACATTCTTTGAAAAAACATTGTGTCTGACAGCGTAAATACGCCCAATACGAATATATGTAATGCATTTAATGTTTATTATACTATTTATGGATCAACTATGTCAAGAAATTTGTTAGAACGTTATTTTTTTCTGATTGCATTGTGACCGTCTAAAAATAGAAACTTATGTATCCTATAGGATACATTCGGCATCTGGACCGGTGTGGCAAAGGATAATTTCGGCATATCTGAAAATCAAAAAAATAATACCTTTATCTCTTTTATTTTTCTGAAAAATTACTGATTAAATACTTTCAAAATAGGTGAACATTTGTATAGGAAGCACATGAAATCGACGAAAAACGTTCATAAATTTACCTTAAAATCATAAAGCCTTCAATTTTTACTACATAGATTTTTCTTAAAAAACTATATTTTGTTGATACATAAATTTCCATTTTAATGATATAAAGTAATCATAGGGTCACCGAATTTGTTTTTTGTGTATTAACCAATCCATTACCTTGTAGGTAGTGAAAAACGTCAAAAATCGATGTTTTAACGGTCTACAACGCGATGACGTTACGATTATTTCAATGTTTTTTGGTATTTTTTCACCTAGTACACCACTTTGATTAATGTATACTGTAAAAACGAAGTCGGTGACCCTATGATTATTTTACACCATTAAAACGGAAATTTTTGTACCAACAGCATATAATTTTATAAGAAAAGCCGTTTTCATGTGCTTTCTATACAAATGGGCACCTATTTTGAAAGAATTCTATCAGTAATATTTCAGAAAAAAAGAGATAAAGGCATTATTTTTCAATTTTCGGATACAGTTCAACGATCCAAAGGTGTATGCTAATTTTAAGAAAATCTGTGACATAACCCATTTACTGTAACTTACTGACCTTAAGATGAAGAACAGCAATACATTGGACTATTTCTAATTCTATTATTTCTAGTATATAAATATTGAGAAAGTTGGTTCATGTACATAAATAATCATTTACTTTAATGGTTGTATGATATAAATATTTACTCTAGATCAAATTACCAAATTTTAAGTAATTTAGGTATCAATACTTTATTAAAAATAATAACTAATGACAGCATGTTATAGAAAGAAATGTAGTATACTTAGTTATGGATGCTATTGATTTAACTGGAGTTGACAAATTTAACATGACTAATGAAATTTCTTGTTATAAATTTTTTAAATCAGATGGTGTCTATTTCGTTTTATTTATTAGAGCTCTTTTATAATTTTCTGTGTAATGTGTATAATTGTTTGTGTCAAACGAACACTGTATACAAAAAATGGGGGATATCCATGTGATCATATTGATTCAGATATAGAAATATGATCTCAACAATAGTGTAACTAAATGTAAAGTGATATCAGTTAATTGTCCATCATTTAATTACTACCACCACTGAGCATATCTTTGGTATAGAATATTAATTGCATACAGAAAAATGATCAGCAATACAAGATCTTCAAAAATGTCAATATGACTGACACCATTAATTGATTCCTTGTAGGAGTTCAAATGATGAGTTTTAATAATTTTAGCATATTTTTTCTATTATCTTGAAATCTAATGACAGAAATTGACAGAAACTGATCTGATGCCTGCAATACAAGATATTCAGAAATGTTTTGCATGCATTTTTATTGTGATTGTTGAACATATAATGGACAAAATTGTGAGATAACTAATGAATAATGCTATCAAAATATAGAATACAAGTTTTGATTTTTGTCAAGCCTGCAACATTTATGTCGCGAAAGCGAGCCATAGTGATCCTAGATTCTGTCTTCGCAGCGTCAACATTTAGGTTCAATCTGGGGTTAAAGTTTTTTTTAAAACATGAATAAATTTGTGAAACCTGTATGGAATGTTATAAAATTTGGACAGAGGCTTTTTTTATGACCAAAAGACATTATCCAGAGCACAATTCTGAAAATATTTTTTCAGTTTTCCGTATTTTACTGAAAAATGGACATAGTTTTTTTTTACAGTTGACTTTCAAATACAGTCTAAGGTTAAAGTTTTCAGTCATCAATAACTTTGTCAAACGTGCATTGAATTTTTTGAAATTTGGAGAGAAGCTTTTTTATGACCAAAAAATAGTATCCAGAGCAAAATTTTAAAAATATTTTTCTTTCATTTTACCATACTTTCCTGATAAATGGACTTTGTTTTTATCCCATTAAAATTAAGATGCAGTTCATGATTTTTTTATACATCAATAACTTTGACAAACCTTCATGAATTTCACTTTTTCCAGTCAGCATTCAATCAGGTACAGTCTACAGATAGACTTTGTAAAACTTAGATAATTTTATTAATTATAATAATATTTCAGGAAACTTCCACAGAACTCTCCTCATTAACAGACAGCAATGCAAAGTTTATAAAGTATTACATCTCATTTTACACTTGGACTTTATTATAACTGAAAACACAGACAAAAGTGAAAGCAGGCGAGACACTGGGTTCTGCTGAACCCTTATGATTTTTTTGCAAAACCTATCCCATTGCAAATAATGCAATAATAAAAAGATTACAAAAATTTCTTAATATAAACTTATTTTAGAACTCTGAAAACAATAAACAATAAAAATACTAGCAAAATAAGATATTCGAAAATGTTGATATGAGTGAAACCATTTATTGACCTCTGATATATAGTTTTCGAAACTATAACAGATAGACAGAAACTGTGCATAGTAAAATTGGTCAGCAATTCAAGATCTCACAAATGCAAATGTGACTGAAACAAAACAATCAATTGACTTCTTATAGGAGGTATTGACCCTGAAAAGATGATTTGTAAATCACATTTCCAAGACTAACAAATTACAGTTTTTTTTAACAGACTTTTACCCTTTTATTTGCATTTTTGTTTCCAAGAAATCACTTCTGAACTACTAAACCAAGTTAAACATTTTAGCTATTGAACTGTATTCCTGTCTAGCATCTAAAATGACCCCCATAACTGAAAATAGAACAAAGAGTTAAAAAAAGTAAAGTAAAAGAATGTCTAAAATCTTGAAAACTGTAGTAGATAGTGAAAAGACAGTGGCAAGAAAATCAGAAAGTCAAAATAATCTGAATTTTGGGGAAATTTGTACACTGAGTCCATTCTTGATTTTGTCATAACTCCTCACAGATAAATCAACATGATACCATTACTGAAAATAAAAGTTTTAGTTAAATGTTACATTAGCAAAGGGTTCTTACTCTGTAATTACTAGACTAGTTCAGATCAAATATTGATGAAATATACTTTGATCACATTTTTTTTAATTTTACAAAATTCATAATTGATAGCTGAGTTTACACTAAAGTAATACTTCTAAGGATTATGCATTTAGGAGTTAACCTTCTGATCCCACTTAACATTGAATACGGCTGCAAGTTACAGAAAAAAAAAAATATGCTGATTTTTAATTAAAGACCTTGTCAATTCTGTAACAATGTAGTAACATGAAGAACTCTCATTCCAGTAGTTTTTTAGTGTATTTGATAAATTTGACTCCTTGTTCTTCTCAACAGACATGCACCTGTTGTAATTTTTGATGTTTAAGATTTTTTACATTTATAAAAGGAAATGTTTCCCTGTTTGATTTCAATTTTAAAGGTTAGATTTGAACTTCAAAATCATTTTAGATATTTGTCAATTGTATGTAAAACAAAGGGTATTGCATACAATCGGTCATTTATTTCCCTTCCATCAAGAGAATATAGAGGTTAATCTAGTGATATTAATAATTACTGAACAGAAATTGTGTTGGTCAAATATATATTTGACCAGAAGAACAAAAAAAAAATTAAATGGTTTAAACAGTCTGGAAGGAACAAAAATTCAAGTCCTGGTGAAATGCCACAAAAATTTGTCTTCAATTTCATGCCTGAGCCATCAAAGGGATCAGTTTACAATTGAAATTTAAATCCTATACTTAAGTCTTTAAAAATTGACTTAACCTAGCTGTTCATATAAATATCTTACTTCATACATTGTTCAGATTGTTAGATATATTTTGTCAACATTTTTAATACATTTATGCCTGATTACTTGAAGTATTTGTTCTGAAATCCACTTTCTGTGGATTAAATGTTCAACACCTTCAGGAGGATTAATATTCTTATCCCCAGATAATATCTCTACGGAAGTGTGTATTTATTCGACTTTCTTTATCACCAATCATGATCTGTTAAAATTTTAGAGACAATATGTATTTATTACACCTTTTGAGTGAAAAAAGATTATTAAAATATTTAAGTTAGTTTGAGGAATAAGAATATTAGAAAATGAATTATCATCTTAATCTAAATGTGAAAAATCATTTATATTTCCCCAAGAGAATTTTATTTTTATTTCATGAGTGAATATTTTGGGGAAACCAGTAACCAGTGGGAAATGAAGGATTAATTCATTATACAAATGTGCATTCACTTCAGATTAACAGAAATTAAGTACTCCAGCCCTTTCCTCCTACTTTGTGTATTATGCTCATCATTGAGACTTATTATATATGAAAATAAGAAGATGTTGTATGATTGCGGTGAAATGGCCCTTTTCATATCTCACCAAATTTGTAATTTCAACAATGAAATGAATGATATTTTAAATTCTCATACTGCATTCCCTGTTATCAACATACACCTTATTGCTATTTGTCTGCCATTATTGGACATCGCAAAGATTCCCTTAAAATTTTGACATCACAATAGAAAATGTCTGATTGGCACATCAGTAACTTTGTCAAACCTTCATGAAATTTTACAAAACTTGAACATAAGCTTGTTTCAAGAGTTATATTAAGCAGCATGAGCAATTGTTTTTCCTTATTCAAATTTCTCTATTTTACTGATAAATTCACTTATTTTTTGTCAGTCAACATTCCACTTTAACATTGACAGCAGTAGTTGCAGGAGAGACGAACCCTTTTAAACAATTTTGTTATATATTAACCTGGATCAGTATTGACTGAAGTATTGCATGATCTTCTATACTTTTGATCTGTTTACTTGAGAGACCATATTATTTCATCAGTGAAATATTACTACACTGAAGAGCAATTAAGTGGCCAATTCCTTTAATCAAGAGCTGACCAAGGTTATATTGACCTTTGTCCAGGACCACTTAACACCTTTATATCAGTAATTTATATTATTTAGCTACTTTTGCCAAATGTTCCTTTTATGCTTCTTCTGATTTACATATTATACAAATTTGGCCCTTGATATGTTATTTCACAATGTCATAATGACTATATAAGAGGTTTAAACAGTTTGAATCATTCCTTAAGAGTTCTTATTAGGATTATACTTATCATTGGTCATACCGACCACAAAGTGACCTGTTTGTCTTTCATATACATGTATGCTTAACAGAACAGAAAATTATTGTTATAAAAAGATAAAGTCTATAGGTTGAGACACTGAAAAGAAAGTATACATGGGTTGTAAGAACTATGGGTAATAAAGCATTGAATGGAAAAAGATGGAATACCTATAGCCAATTAAGATCATGTATTTTAAATACACAAAATAATATTTATATCAAAACACCAGACTTGTGTAAAATGCTGCTTAAATATAATGTGCTTGTCTTGAAAATTTAGGCCTTTTTGTGTTTATTAGACAGGTTGCAACAGTTTGGAACTCAGAATAATATAAGGAATAGCTCTGGCTTTTTAATATTTTTCGTTTTCTAGACATTATGTTTTTAGCCATAGATTATGTCATTCCCAAACTTTGCATGTCCAATATCTGTAATTAAGAGGAAGACCTTTCATGATTTTTAGGACACAAAGTCACAAATCAAAGACACATTAACAGCTATATTGGGATGATGTGTGGATGATCTGTTTCCAATCAGATGAAACCAATCTTTACAAAGTTTCAGTGGATAATGTGCCTTTAGGAAAGAAAAACCTCAATTCATTTCAGTAGAATTGAAAAGTTCATTTGATTTTCAAAAGATAATATCTGATAAAAACTGATTGAAATTTTGGCAATTATTTGCATCATTCCAATCTTTGTGGGTAATTCTACAGCATATCAGATGATGGTTACCAGTATTCCAGAACCATGTCATATGTACTGAGATCAGCATCATATTTTTATGCCACACTTTTTTGTTGTTTATCAATCTTGAAACGCAAAATGCAAGATCAAAATTGATATCACTTAAGGAGTACTCAAGCACTGCTTTGTATTCTTCTTTTGCTCAATTAGAATTGAAATATTTCATGTCAGTAATGTTTTAGATTTTATTTCGTGGGATACATCATACTTTGCTCAACTTTTTCCAAATGAAAATGATGAGGTTGAATTTTATTTTGCTATATATACATGTATTGTTATGCAACTTCATTGTTTTTTTTATCTATCAAATGTTTTTAAATAATTTTTCATACATACAAAATTTAGTTATTTATTTAAAATTGTTATGTGTGAAAACAATGAAACCAGATAACATCTATAAAAACTTTCTGTTTACAAGCCCTTTTAATAATAATTGAAATAATTATCTGATTTTCACCTTTGTGTACGGGGGAAAAAAAGGTATGTTTTGAGCTATGGTGCCCCAAATGATGTGACACATCCTGACATATGAAGATGCTATCACATGAAATAGATCTCTCATACAAATATTCTTCATTAAGCAGACTGCTGGGTTGACCACAATTTATGAGACATTTGAAGATCTTGGAGCAGTGATGAAATTAAGAATTTTTCCCCTTCACATGATCTTGACTTGATAAATATGTAAATTGTGACTTTTCTCTCCCTTTGTATTATATTATATAGATGGGTTATATGATATAGTTTTATAAAATTCAGATTTTAATGAAAGATTTGTTGTGATTTATATCAAAGTATGATGTCTGTTTAATGAAACCTCAGAACTGCAGACCTCACAATAAAATATAATTATGATTCTCCATATAGCTAATAAGTGAGAAATGGATAAAATCTATACTTATTTCTAAAGAAAAAATAAATCGAAAGCAATTTTTATACCCTCACTCCTAGAAATTTTCAACACATTTTTCTCAGGAACAACAAGTCAGAGCTTCCAGAAAGTTGATATCAAGCTTCTTGTGAACATGCTATACTGTGTGATACATTTTCACATGTATCTCTCATCCACCTTCTGTTCATAATTGTTGTGAGTGTATCACTAGTGAACAATATCTCACACTACATTTTTTCTAGATTAGTTGTTGTATCATGTACTGGTACATTTGTAAGTAAGGTAAGAATGTCTGATTGAACAACATTATCAGTATATTTCAATCAACAAATCAATTTGTTTTTGATGTGATAGTTCAATGACTCAAGACGGCTTGAAATTAGTGAAAGTTTACTAATCAAACTTGAATGACTTTAAATTTCAAAAATACAGTTTGAGACAATCAAACAAGATATTACACATATAGTTATATATATTTAGTAATATTGAGTTTCTTCTTGTTGTTCAAGGACTTTTTTTATTGAATGGACATTGATACATTATATTGCATCAACCTTAAAGTGCAATTAATTGCCTCATATTTCTTCCTTTAATGTAGGTAAGGAGGTGATACAGTCTCAATCCTTCTGTTCACTCAACCATTAATTAAGGGTAAGGTTAGGTTTGGCCTCTTCTTACTGTGTGTATATTTCACAACTTGTTCACTATACCTGTGTCTATAGTGACACTTTAGATTTCAGTGAACTTTATCTTTAACTGGTAAATTATGAAGTCAGGGATTTATTTACCATAAATTAATTGAAACTGTAACTAAATTTTTTCATAGATATAAAATTTGGTTTAGAAGTTTGTCTGTACCCATAGAATTCTAATTAGAAATGGGATATCACGTCCATTTTTACAGTGATGTTGTTTATAGAGCCCAAAACTTTAGATTCAACCCATGTAAGTATTTTGATCATTTCATTAAACTTGTTCTTAAAGGATGTTGAATCAACACTGTAGTAAAATCTTAAAATATTATTTTTATCATCACTGACATTGATTTTGTTATGAAAAATTAAGCCATAACTAAATATATATTGCTATACAGTTTTGAGTACTTATGATTCTATATCCTTTGGATACTGTTAACTGTACTTATATTTTGGCATTGTTTCTTAGACTTTTATGACGTCTTTACACTAAATCCATTGGATGTGTACTGATTGAAAACTTAGTCTGGGAGCACATAGTTTATTTTTCAGTCATAATTGGCGTTTGAACTAGCTTTTAGTAACTGTGAGTACTCTTATATCGGTGCTTTGTATCTATTGTTTTTACCTAAAATTGTTTTTTTGTGCTTTGTACTTATCTATTTAGTTAGGTCATTTACAACTGATCTTATGTTGTACTATCAAAACACTGTCCCATGTTACAATTAGAGGGAGGGTTGGGTGCATAAAAACATGTTTAACCCTGACAAATTCTTTAAGTCAGGATCCTATAATTTAATGGTTGTCATTGTATTGTTTTTTGTAAATTTTTGGTTATAAAATAGGCCATGAGTTTCTCCTTTAAACTGTTAGGGCCTTTTATAGCTGATTATACTGTATGGGTTTTGCTCATTGTCGAAGGCTGTGCGATGACCTATAATTGCACACATCCTCATTATTTGAACTCTGGTGGTTTGTTTCTCATTTGTAATCATACCAAATCTCCTTATTTTTATATGTATGAATATGTTTGTCATATATGCATGGTCACTTGTAAGATTGTGATAAAATTGGGTCATCTTGACCTACTTTAAGTATAATTTTTTGGCATTAAATTATACATATTGGAAACTGAAAATCATATTTGAAAGGCTTTCATTAGTAAGATACATCTTTGGCTTAAGAAGATGAGATATTTTACCTCCCCTCAAGGAACTTGGGTTTTTGGTGGATATATTTTGCTTATAGGCTTTTTCTTCTTCTTTTTTAAAGTACTTGTAAACACCCTCTGAAACCTGTATGAAGTGGGAAGATAATTGTCATGGTCATTTTATTCATTAGCATTAAAATATAGCGGAAACTGAAATCATGTTTAAAATACTTTTGTTTGTAGATACATTTTTGGCTTAAGAAGATGACATAAAATGATTGTGTCAACTTTATTTATATGAATGACTGAGTTCTATATTAAGGTGCTTGATCAAGATGCCGTTTTAGGAAAATGAGGAGAGATGACAATGAGATGCCTTTCATATAAATAAATACAGGCATTGAGATCAAATATCATTTGTGCCTCCATCAGCTCTTACCTTATTTAAGTCAGGGGATGACATTCCTTGTGTCTAAGCTAATTGCCTTTATGTATGCATGGTGCACAGCGTTTAATTATTTGAAAATACAAATCAGAGGAAATGCATCATTTTTATTTAACATTGTTTGATTATCTTATACTTTAATTAAGCTAATGGTCTAACCCTTTATAGTCAAATAATAATTTAATTGCTATAATCATTCATTGATTTGGTCAAAAGTTTATGCCAGAAAAACTCTACTATCTGAAATAATTGTACAAGCAATTTAAAAAAGTCTGTTGAACGTTTATTACTAATGCAAGTCTGGGCTTTAATTGCTTGATGCCATGACACATAACAATAAATATCTGTAAATGTGTTATTATTTTTATTTCAGAATCTTAAGCATTGCTGATAACGGTACCTGCAGCTAAGAAGTATTGCTAGTTAGATGACACCAGTACCATTACCATGTACCATGATTTACGCGATTGGATTACATGTATATCATATTAGATGGACAAATCAGTTGATTCAAAGTACAGGGTATTTTCCTTAATTATATCGCCATTCGAAAAAAAAATTGGATCAATTTCATTTTGTGAACCTTACTCTCAAATGCACAATACAAGTCATAAAGTAGAAGGAATGATAAGGCCCTTTTTTTGGCCCTTGAATTAAAAAATCAAAAAGTATTATAAATCTATCAAAAAACATCCCTCAGATGTTCACTAGACATTGTTCTGTTGGACATCAGTATTTATATTTTTGAATTTTGTCTAACATATTGGCATTAGGGCTTTAAATTTTACGTCCAAACAGCTAAAAAATGCCAAAAAAGCCTCATTTTGAGATCTTGTCATTACTATTAAGATATATACCCGAAAAGATATTTTGCTACATAATACATTTAACAATGATGTTACTGTATATAAAATATCTTTTTGAGTGACATTTTGCTCATATATATATGTACATATTTTGACCATTCTAGATCAAAAACATAAATATCAATACGTTAATGAGTCATAGTCACATCACAAGTGGCCTTTCTACACTAAAGTTTCCAAACTGAAGCAACTTGTTCATTTAGATATAAGATTATCATAATTATGAAAGGCTTGATTGAGTTTACTGTTATGCAGTTTCAGGGGCCAAATAGTATGCCTACTCCTTTGCAGTTTTAATCAGTGAAAAAAGGAAATGAATCATAACTTTCGGACAGAAACCCCAAAACACAGTCAGAAAAATTGACAAAATAGCAGTTAACATTCATGAATTTGTTTGGGTTGTTGTCTTATTAAACGGATACCCCTCATATCATTTCATCAAATTAATCAAGACGAGACCTAAGGTCTAACAATTTTGAAATATTTTTGTGGTTTATATTACACTTAGTATTATTACTAGTTCAATGACTCGACTCTTTTCACCGCAGTTGATACAAATACAAAATGTTTCATATTATTATCTGTTTTTTAAATTATTTTATTTAATAAATGCTATGCAATACTTTGAATAGTCTACTATCAGATATATTTCACTTAATGCCCCGCCAAGACAAAAAGACAATCACAATGAAACATATTCCATTTAGGCTTTCTTTTATTTCCTTCGTGTGAAAATCAATATATTGATAACTGCACAATGAAATGCAAGTTACATACTTTTTGATTTGAGTATTGTATTTTGGACCCCCTGTAAACTATATTGCTCTGCAGGAGATATTCTATACGAGAACAGTGTCTCAACCCCAACACCTCCTAAGTGGAGGGAATCCGTTTACACACCTGTCAAAACTTTCACCTTAAGACAATGACTTTGGTAAGGGGTGGATAAGTCTATTTAGAAGAGTATCTATAATTGCTGTCTTGTTTGTCAAGTTGTAAATATTATAATTGACTGGTGTGACAATGGAAAAGAATGCAAGTATACATTTGAGGGTTCTTTGAGGAAGGGAGTTCTGTATGATCTTTTGATCATTTTCATAAGTTTATGACTTGCAGTTTCTCATCTTACTTTAATCAAAGTTTGCATCTTGTCATTAATTGATGTAAAAATGACAAAAGAAAATGTCCCCGAGATTGGTTATTTCTAAATTGGCAAATAATGATATGTCAAATTTTCAAAAAACTGAGATGTTTGAAATACTTGTATTATGTTGGAAAAAATTGAACTATTGTTTGCTGTTACATACATGTTGTAAATTTTCATGTTTGTATTATGTCACATGTCATCCATTCTTTGAATGAATCATGTTTAAATCAACCACAATTGTATCTTAAATATCCATAATTATTTACATCGTGATTAAAGTACATGTATAGACCAAATATTTTTCTTCAGTTTTTTTTTCAGAAATAAAATTAAATCTGCCCTTCGTTGACATAATAACATTTTTTTATTTTGATTTTTATTATACTTTTATTGGCCCAATTTCAAACCTTATATTTCCATTTCAGGATGACACAAAAGATGAAATAGAGAAAAGAGTGGAAGTAAGTTGTACTGTAATTAAGATCCTCCAAGTAAACAATATAATCAAAAGTAAAGGCAATATGGTTGTGTTTATTATCTACTTTTTTTCATTATAAAAGTTTTGTTTTACTTAACAAACTTGCATTACACATAGAGTTTTAAAATTGCAAAGTGGAATTTGGCAATCATACCACATATTCTTATTAGTTTTTGTTTTCCCTTTTGCAACCTCATGCTTTTTTGGACCTTTAGTATTGCCATTTGGTTTGATTTTAAATCACCTTGTCAATTTGTCATACCTGTTAAATGACACTTTGCACTTGATATCTTTGAAATCAATTAAGTGTTAATTACAGATATGTAAAGGACAAGGTCACTGATTTGTGGATAATCAAATATTTTCTGTATAGATTTCTCTGTGTGATTTAACAGATTTATGTTGTTTGTATGGGATAAACAATATGTCTTAAAAAGATACAAACATTTTCAATTTTTATCTTTTTTTTTAAGATAAGTGCTGACAGTCTGTGGTACTTATTTGAAATGTGTTCTAATGATAACTGGTAAAAATAAGAGAAAACTTTTTCAGTTTTCAGCATTGTTAACTACTAGAATTTTTAAAGCCTATTTAATTGCAATTATATTTTGATCAGACTAGAGAAGAGAGAGTACTACATTTGACAGGGAAAAGTTTATCGATATACAGAAAGCTATGGGTAAATAAGTTCCATAATGAATACTATCCAGCATTTTATAATAATGCAATTATAGTATATAGAAAAATATCATTCATTATCTAGTGATATTGGGTTTCTAAGCCATGTATAAATAAAATGCTTCACTGAGCGCAGCCTGATACGACCGCAGAGGTCAAACCCTGAACAGTTGGGGCAAATTTAGACACAATATTCAAGCTTGATACTGCCTGAATTTGGATTGTGATCAACTTTTTGACATAATATAGGTTTCTAACACAAAATAAATGTGGTCAGAGAACTTACAAATCTATTGCGCAATACTGTGCAATTGAAGATTTCATCTTGAAACTTTTCAAAAATTCAAAATTTGAAAAATTTTGAAAAAAAATATGAATCCGCTAAAAAAATTGGAAAAAAAAATCCCCCCCCTAACTTTTTGAAACCCCCTTGGAGCAATAACCCCAAAACTCAATCCAAGCATTGCCTTTGTGATATGGAACCTTGTGGTACAATGTGAGAGAGATCCATACACTTACACACAAGTTATTGTCTGGAAACTAGAAAAATGCTTGTTTTTGGCCCCTTTTTGGCCCTTAATTCCTAAACTGTTGGCCCCATAACCCCTAAAATGAATCCCAACCTTCTACTTGTGGTATTAAACATTGTGGTACAATTTCAGAGCAATCAAAATACTTATACACAAGTTATTATCCTGAAACTAGAAAAATGCTTGTTTTGGGCCCCTAAATTCTTAACGGTTGTAACCACCATCCCCAAAATCAATCCCAACCTTCCTTTTGTGGTATTGAACCTTTCTTAAAAAATTTCATAGAGATCCATTCACTTAAACTAACGTTATTGTCCGGAAACCAATGTGTCTTCTGACGACGAAGCAGACGACGACATCATACCATTATACATCCCAAAAATTTTTTTGCAGTCGTATTAAAACTAGACCGTCTGTATGATATCTTTGATTGCAATATTATTCAGATCAAAATTCTGTCATATAGAATTTTCTTTTCATAACAGTGAAATTTTAGGAGGGCTAATGTTGTGGATTTGACATGCAAAAACCAAACCTGTTTGTTTTTTTTCATGAATGCCTTACTTTTTGTATAGCTTATTTCGAGTTTCTGTATCTCTTTTCAATCTGCTAGGATGAGAATGATTTGCCATAAATGCTTTGTAAGATGTTATTTTCATGGCCTTTTGCTTGTTTTGAAGCAAAAGAAAATTAGACCAGTTGAAGTCTTCTTGCGTCCATATGAAAATGTATTGTACTTTCTCCAATCATTGTTACTGGTATCTTCTCTGATGATAAATATGCATGATATATACCAATAATGCAACACAATTCTTTTAGTCATTTGTTTTTACAAGTAAATAAGGGAATTTCAGGAATAATCTACAGTGAAAAATATAATTTTTTGAATTATTTAAATAATATGGGTTGCAATCTTAAAGATCAAAGGAACAGAATAACAAGAAGAAAAAAAAAAGAATTTTGTTTGTGTAAACAAGTGATCTGATATTGTATTAATAAGAACTTTTTTAGTATGCATAGACAGGCTTTATGATGTAGATTACAATAATTAATCACGCTACTATTTAGAATTTATGAAATATTTTCTTTTAAACTGGTCATTCTAAGCCCCTAATTGAACAATAGAACAAATTAACCAAAAATATAAAGATGTCTTTTTGAAGGCTGATTAAGTTTTCATCCTGTAGTGAAATAAACCTTTATTAAGGCAGGAAAAAGACATGACAATAAAGTCATATTCGACCAAACAGAAAGGTGCGAAATGAACAGAGTTGGTCTTTATTGGACAAGATTAATTTGGTTAATCAGGCATAGTAGGAAAGAATTAAAGTAGTTTGTAACAGGTTAAGTTATGAAGGTTTGCATCAAGACTCCTGAGGACGAGATTTTTTGGACAAAGGTCTGGGTAGGGTTCTTGACATGTTTTTCTTAATTTATCGGTTATAATTGTCACTGTTTATAGTTTTGTATAAAAAGTCTTAGCAAGGTGAATTGATCTCGTCAGCCTTAAGCGTGAAAGTTGTCGCCAGAGGTGTCTACCCATTGTTGAAGGTGAGTGAAATCTCTGCAGGACATTCATAAGCTCTTGATCTTCATCTTTAATTATCAAAAAATATAATTCATTGGGACAAACAGACTGAACAGTTTAAATGGTATGTACTTACAAAGTTTAAAAATGAAGTGATGTATGACTTTATGAATCCCTTATAAAATATGTATAATTGTTTGGTCAATACTTTTGAATTCTGTACTTGCTAGAAACCTGTTAAGTTTCTATTTTTGAAAATTTAAGGAATAGTAACTAAAATATTAATATTTTTTACCAAATGTAGGCCTAAAATATTTAATGTCAGTATTATGATAAATGAGTCATGAAAAGTATTTTGATAATAACATCTTTTAAGTATTCATGTAAACGTATAGTGTAAGGTTTCTTAAAAATCTGCTGGAAGTTTCATTATGCATAAAATGAGAAATTGCAGTAACTACGTCATTCTGTTAATATTCTACTGTAATATAAAAAAAATAATGTGTTTTCATTTGATATCAAATCATTTAAAGGAACACTTTTAAAACTTTTGCTAATATTTTGTGAATGAGAGTGCAATAGAGCAATATAATATGAATGAAAGAAAAGTAATATTGACAGGGAAAAGTTTATCGATATACAGAAACCTATGGGTAAATAAGTTTTAAATCCCATTATGAATACTATCCAGCATTTTATAATAATGCAATTATAGTACATAGAAAAATATCATTCATTATCTAGTGATATTGGGTTTCTAAGCCATGTATAAAAAACTAGACCGTCTGTATGATATCTTTGCTTGCAATATTATTCAGATCAAAATTCTGTCATATAGAATTTTCTTTTCATAACAGTGAAATTTTAGGAGGGCTAATGTTGTGGATTTGACATGCAAAAACCAAACCTGTTTGTTTTTTTTCATGAATGCCTTACTTTTTGTATAGCTTATTTCGAGTTTCTGTATCTCTTTTCAATCTGCTAGGATGAGAATGATTTGCCATAAATGCTTTGTAAGATGTTATTTTCATGGCATTTTGCTTGTTTTGAAGCAAAGAAAAATTAGACCTGTTGAAGTCTTCTTGTGTCCATGTGAAAATGTATTGTACTTTCTCCAAACATTGTTACTGGTATCTTCTCCGATGATAAATATGCATGATTATATACCAATAATGCAACACAATTCTTGGATTAGTCATTTGTTTTACAAGTAAATAAGGGAATTTCAGGAATAATCTACAGTGAAAATATAATTTTTGAATTATTTAAATAATAAGGGTTGTAATCTAAAAGACCAAAGGAGCAGAATAACAAGAAGAAAAAAAAAGAATTATGTTTGTGTAAACAAGTGATCTGATATTGTATTAATAAGAACTTTTTAGTATGCATAGACAGGCTTTATGATGTAGATTACAATAATTAATCATGCTACTATTTAGAATTTATGAAATATTTTCTTTTAAACTGGTCATTCTAAGCCCCTAATTGAACAATAGAACAAATTAACCAAAAATATAAAGATGTCTTTTTGAAGGCTGATTAAGTTTTCATCCTGTAGTGAAATAAACCTTTATTAAGGCAGGAAAAAGACATGACAATAAAGTCATATTCGACCAAACAGAAAGGTGCGAAATGAACAGAGTTGGTCTTTATTGGACAAGATTAATTTGGTTAATCAGGCATAGTAGGAAAGAATTAAAGTAGTTTGTAACAGGTTAAGTTATGAAGGTTTGCATCAAGACTCCTGAGGACGAGATTTTTTGGACAAAGGTCTGGGTAGGGTTCTTGACATGTTTTTCTTAATTTATCGGTTATAATTGTCACTGTTTATAGTTTTGTATAAAAAGTCTTAGCAAGGTGAATTGATCTCGTCAGCCTTAAGCGTGAAAGTTGTCGCCAGAGGTGTCTGCCCATTGTTGAAGGTGAGTGAAATCTCTGCAGGACATTCATAAGCTCTTGATCTTCATCTTTAATTATCAAAAAATATAATTCATTGGGACAAACAGACTGAACAGTTTAAATGGTATGTACTTACAAAGTTTAAAAATGAAGTGATGTATGACTTTATGAATCCTTTATAAAATATGTATAATTGTTTGGTCAATACTTTTGAATTCTGTACTTGCTAGAAACCTGTTAAGTTTCCATTTTTGAAAATTTAAGGAATAGTAACCAAAATATTAATATTTTTGAATGAAAGAAAAAGTAATACAGTAAATCAAACAGGGCATTTGATATTTAAAAGATTGACTGTAGGGGTGTTAAAAAGATAATCTTATATTCCATGATGTCATCTATTTTATTATCTGAAATAAAAAAAAATACAAGGACAAAGGCTCATTGATGATATCATATGATTTCTCATGCACCCATCTCTTCATCAGAATTTTTAAAAGTTTTATGGGTAGGGAAAGATCATCTTGGGACATCTATATATCAACTATTAGATTATGACAATTTATTTTGTCTCATGTCATACTGTGGATGATTTAATTACTGTCTGGTGCATGGTGGGATAGATGGGGAAGTTTGACATAAGATAAATAATAGTTTCAACTGGGTATTCGGTTGTAAGATAGCATAACGGGTACCTGTGGAGTGACACAATCTGTTAATCAATTTCTTTAAAAGCTTAAAATAAATAAAATGGCAACAACCCAATGACACAGAAAAATTACAAGACACCTATAGGTCAAAATCAAAGATAGACTTGATTCTATACAAATTTTATTAAATTGAGTCTAGAAAAGCTGTGAATTGATTTAACAATTAGGAGGAAGGGGCATATTTTTTACCCTTTCTGTCCATTCAATGAAGTTTTGGTGACATTTTTCACAGGAACCACAAATCAGAGTTTCCTGAAATTTGGTATCAAGCTATATGTGAGTATGTTATATTGTATAATGTGTTTTCACATTCACATTCATGGCTCACCAACTTCTTGTTTACTAAATACTTATAGATTCTTGCACATAACAGCCATGTAAGCAAAGAGGTGGTGTGATAGACATCACAATTGACCTTTCTGCACTAAATTTTCAAGATTGTAGTATCTGGTTCATTTATAGCAATAATTTACATAATTTTAAAAGGCTTGTCTAAGTTTTCTATTTTTGCAATTTCAGTTGCCAAAAAATGGCTCTTATTATACATCCTCCTTACTTTGCATTTTTCTTGGGAACTTCAAATCAGAGTTTCCTAAGATTTTTTATTAGGTGACTTTGTGATGCATTTTCACATTCATCACTTATCAACTTCTTGTTTACTGAATTCTTAAATATTCTTACACATAATGACCCTTTTATGAATTTGTTATCACATTTTTCTCAGGAACTTCAAATCAGAACACTCTGAAATTTGGTATAAATTTTCATGTGAGCATGCTATACTGTGGGATGTGATATTACATCCCTTACTCTTCAACTTTTTGTCTTCCAAATACTTACAGCAAGGATATCATTAGTGAGCAGTAGCTCACAGTTCAATTAGTGTCTGGGATACATCACAAAATTGTTGCAATGCCAAGAGGAGCTGATGGTTTAGAAGTATGGCTTACTAGACTTCCATTCAACAGTAAGGCTTTTCCTTAGGGGTCTTCAGTTTGGATGTATGGTGTTGTATTTTATGACTTTAACAATTAGGAGGAGGGGCATATTTTTACCCTTTCTGTCCATTCAATGAAGTTTTGGTGACATTTTCACAGGAACCACAAATCAGAGTTTCCTGAAATTTGGTATCAAGCTATATGTGAGTATGTTATATTGTATAATGTGTTTTCACATTCACATTCATGGCTCACCAACTTCTTGTTTACTAAATACTTATAGATTCTTGCACATAACAGCCATGTAAGCAAAGAGGTGGTGTGATAAGGCCACTTTTTTTACCCTTAAATTCAAAAATCAAAATGTTCATAAGAAATAAATGTGTTGGACATCAGTATTTCAATTTTGAATTTTGTCTTGCATATTTGCATTGTTCAAACTTCTTATATATAGAGCAAAACATCAGCAACTGCCAAAATGGCCTCATTTTGAGATCTTGTCATCAATATTAAGACATGAGTAAGAGCTTTACCCAAAAAGATATTTTGTTGCAAAAGGTATTTACAAAGATGTGTAAAACATCTTTTTGGATAACTTAGCTCTTGTTCATATGTATTTTGACCAAAAAGTATGCATGAAATTGCTAGTTCATATATGTAATAATTTATATGTTTATTACATCATAGTGACATCACAATTGACTTTCTGCACTAAATTTTCAAGATTGTAGTATCTGGTTCATTTATAGAAATAATTTACATAATTTTAAAAGGCTTGTCTAAGTTTTCTATTTTTGCAATTTCAGTTGCCACATAATGGCTCTTATTATACATCCTCCTTACTTTGCATTTTTCTTGGGAACTTCAAATCAGAGTTTCCTAAGATTTTTTATTAGGTGACTTTGTGATGCATTTTCACATTCATCACTTATCAACTTCTTGTTTACTGAATTCTTAAATATTCCTACACATAATGACCCTTTTATGAATTTGTTATCACATTTTTCTCAGGAACTTCAAATCAGAACACTCTGAAATTTGGTATAAATTTTCATGTGAGCATGCTATACTGTGGGATGTGATATTACATCCCTTACTCTTCAACTTTTTGTCTTCCAAATACTTACAGCAAGGATATCATTAGTGAGCAGTAGCTCACAGTTCAATTAGTGTCTGGGATACATCACAAAATTGTTGCAATGCCAAGAGGAGCTGATGGTTTAGAAGTATGGCTTACTAGACTTCCATTCAACAGTAAGGCTTTTCCTTAGGGGTCTTCAGTTTGGATGTATGGTGTTGTATTTTATGACTACTAAAGGCCCTACTATGTCAATTTCTAGATACAAAATTTAAGTCATTGACAGAATTGAAAGAAGAGAAAAAAACAGAAATTATTGATATAACCTGCTGATTTCTCAAAGAGTTGAGAGGACATGGGAATGAAATCTGAGGTTTCTATATCTTTATGCTTAACATAGCGTCAAACAGCATTAACAGCGGTACTTTTTCATCTTTTTTGTAACAAAAATTCATAAAACCAATAATTGTTATGAAGAGAATCCCACAAGGATACAGTCGGTTCATACAGATTTATTGTTTTTATCACATTCATTCATAAGATTTTTATTTCTGAAAAAATAATCTGCAAGCTCTGACATTTATACAACCCTCTGAAGACATTAGTTATAATTAAATCAAAAGTGATAAGACACAAAGGAAAGTTTTTGTATTTTACTATATTCATTTAATTTATGGATTTGAGCAGATTAAACTGAGGATTAAAATAGATTTTTGTTTTTCATTTGCCAGTTACATTTTTTTATTTAAGCACATTTGTCAGGACTACATATGCCTGGAATATTTGGACAAATATTTATAACTAAGCAATTGCATTAAAAGTATTTTATTAACCAAGTTTTTCCAACAAAATCAGGCAATTGATGGGTTGGACAGAGAGCAAGCAGGTGTTTAGACAGGCTGCTCCAGTTGTTTCTGTGCAATAACTTATGAACCTTTCAACCAATGCTTTCCAAACTGTAATATTTTGTTACTGATAACAAAATTGGGGTCAAGTTTGATGCTGGCTATGTTCACTTTTTCTATTTGGGAGTTATGGTCATGACTATGTTCACTTTTTCTATTTGGGAGTTATGGTCATGACTATGTTCACTTTTTCTATTTGGGAGTTATGGTCATGACTATGTTCACTTTTTCTATTTGGGAGTTATGGTCATGACTATGTTCACTTTTTCTATTTGGGAGTTATGGTCATGACTATGTTCACTTTTTCTATTTGGGAGTTATGGTCATTGATTGATTGAAAATGGCTTTCAAAGTCTTTATTGTGCAATAAGTTGAACATTGTTCTATCAATGGTTATCAAACTTTTATATGTTGTTACTGATGACAAAATTGATGATTTTATCTTTTGTAGTTCAGGAGTTATTGCCCTTCATTGCATTAACAATGACACTAATGAATGTAATAAAAACTGGGTTTGCAGTTACATTTTGACAACCTCTTGTTGATTCTTTATTCATAATAATGGCATTGAAATTTTGTCAGTTGATATAGAAAACTGTAAGAAATCTTCTGCAGACAAGGAAAAACAAAACAAAAAGGCAGAAAGATAGAATAAAAAAAAAAATGGCTGTTCACCAAGCACAGATTTTTAATGAATTTGAATATAAAATGATCTGTATATTTACAGTTAATGAGCATATGCAAGTATTGATATAATGTAGGAAGACATATGTTTGTTGTGGAACAGTTAATTAACCACTTACTAAGGTATTGTAGTAGACATTAACACATTGTGTGTTAAACAATAGATCAGCACATTGTTTGGATGAGGAGGAGAAGATAAATTTTGAAACTTACAACAGCTGTTGTTAATGCTTCATTTAATTTGAGAAAAAAATAGTTGGGTAGTTTACCTCTTTAGTATTGATAAATAAGTACATGAATTGGCTAATCATAAAGATCAATCATTATAATTATATATAGTTTTTGGCTCTTTATATACTAAAAGTTTATGCTGAATTAGGACTTTATGTAATTTGATGAGGAAAGGGAAAACTACTTTTGAAAATGATATATGGTTGATGCAGTGTGCGGTGGGATGGGTTGGGCTTCTTAAAAACTATACAACTTTTAAGTTTTCTTTAACAATTTTGAGGTGGGCCAAACATTTCCTGTTTCAACAGGCAAATGGACATAATTTAAAAAAAAATTCGATTAGCTCATTTAAAATCCTAATCCTTGTCATGTATATTAAGATAATATGATGGTCTTTGCTTTTAAAATACACTAAAAAGAGTGTTTGATCTCTCCCAAGTGAACATCAACATGAAAATGTCATTATGGGGCAGTGAAATTGTTTCTGTTATTTGTCTCTCAGCAGTTATGTCTAGTTTATAACATGGTCAATTGGTCAGCTCAAATGTTTGCCTTATTAAATACACATAAAACAGAAATAAAGCTCCAAACCAATTTTCTTGTTTACTTGATTGACCTTTATTGATAGATTTTCAAACAGGAGAAATAATTGTGACCAGAAAATTGTTAGAAAAATAGGCAGTGTAGCGGAATAAATTATTCTGAGCAACTAATTTAGTCTATTATCTAAATTGATGGAAGTTCTGTTCCATTATTTTGCGTCCATAAGGTAATTTGTACTGTACTTTTTTATTGGTCTATATTTTGTATTAGTTTGAAGTTTTGATAAAACAGTAGCTTGTAACATTTCCTTACAATAACATTTTAAATTGCTTTTTTCTGAAAGTTAAAACAACTCCATATCTTGAATAGATACTTAATGCTTATCATATTATTTTTAAGGTAGGGTGGGTTGGGGTTTGGTGTGGCAACTGTAATGAAGCATAAGTTTAGGGTACTAGCTTAATAACAATATGAAAATAAAGGAGTTCAAAAAGCCCAAATACTGTATTGTTACTTGGTATCAGTAGTCACACTTCTAGAATTTTGTTTCTAGTTTTCTTTACAGTGATACAAGGGTTTTAGAAACTCAAAATAATGATTAAAGGCAATTACAATTTTGTAGAATTACAGGAAAATACAATAATTGAATCTTATTTGAAAATCTGGATATGAAGACTGAATTATAAGCTCCCTTTTTGTCTAATGTTAGGTTTCCTCATTACTTTGAATTGATCATAGGTCTTAACATTGTATTCTCTACCCTTTAACTGAAATCATCTCTGAAACCAGGGACTAGTTAAAACAAAAATTTACATAATTTTTGATAAGTTGTTTACTTTCAAATTGTATTTTATTTTCCTGCCCAAAAACATTACTATAAATGGAACTTAAAAACAAGTTAAAACAGCATTTTTATGACTGCCCTTATAAGTGTCTTGCTTCTATTTAATAAGCACTCGATGGATTTTCTTTTTACCCACTTTGTTATAAAGCTTTTACTGAAGAAAAAAACAATAATTGACAGTTTTCTACCTCTTTGAAGATTGGTCTATAAATGATTAAAAAGTAATTCCAGAAAACATGTTGGCCTAGTTTTTTACTTAAATATGACCATTAGAAACAGAACAGAATTCTTGAAAACTAATTTTCTCCTATTGCTGTCCATTATTGCAGTTTTCTGTAATTATTGCGAATATTATTGTGCTGATATTTATATAAATAATCATGTGAAATGAGTGGTACTCACAACAGTTGAATTGAGTGGGTTTAGTTTGAAAAATGACATCAACGCTTAAATGTTCTGCAAGCAATGTACATTGCACTTTATGTACAGACCAACAAAAACCAAATAAAGCAAACACTCGTTTATTTATGAATGTGATTTAATATTTATTACAAATTCAAACATATGTTATCCATTTCATTTGAATAATACGTTTCAGGTAAGAAAGCTATTACGGTGTTGAAATAATATGTGTTATATTGCAATGAAAGAGACATTACATTGTTGATATAAGTAGTTTACTATTGCATGTACTTACATAAATTGAAGAGTAGTGAGTCCCTTGTCATTATAAAGTTAAGGCCTATAACCTTTGTTGAAAGATTTATTGTGATACAGTGTCAGATTTTGTCATTACAATCCAAAGGTATTCAAATCTTAATAAATGAGATGTTCAGCTTATATCTAAATTCAGTTGGTACAGATAGGAGGCAATGTATCAAGATATTTAAACAGAGTATGAACCTACAGTACATAGGGAACTTCATCTGTGTAAAATGAGAGCAACTTTCCAGGCCTACTGTGGATTCATTTATATTCGTGGGATACAAGCTTTGGATTTTGTGGGTATAGATAAACTACGAATTTAAATGTTCAACAAAGTGCCAAATATCTATAGAGTTGTCACGGAATAGAAGTTCCTTCATAATATAAGTTTCAAGTGGAAGAAATATTATGTAATATTGTTTCCATTGGACCAAATAATACAGTATTTGTTCATTACGGAATAAAGGGTATAGAATATTTGTTCCAACAGGAACAGATATTATGACAGGGGAACTTCTGTTAGGCGGAACAAATATACGTTGACAGAGTTGTATGCAGACTTAATCAAAACCAAGAAACCAAATGCCCATGAAAATATAATTTTTCCTCAATCCACGAAAATTGATACCCACGAAAATAAATGAATTCACAGTATATTCACTATTGCCATCATATATATATTTACAGCATTCTGACGCGATTTGGAGTAGTACCTCTGGCCAAGGGAAGCCAGTTGAAATGGTATGGAATTGCTAGTAAAATGTCGTCTATATTTGGAAATAAAGACATTATTTGAGCACAAAGTTTACACAGAACACAACTGACAATAATTTATTGTATAATTCGTTCCACTGTGCAAGAGTGCTAACACATGATGGCAGAATAATTTTAACAAACATTTCAACAACAAAAACATTGTATTTTTATTTTATTTTATTTTATTTGAATAGTTTACTTTCATATATACTTACTTTAACTTTCTCTTTCAATTGCTATTTATAACGTTACTCACCATAGCAACATTGTGACGTTTTAATTTTCTCAACCCAATTTTGTACCTCAGCATGATTTTATGTATTGTTTTCTATCCTGATGACGGTGGCCTAGCCACCGAAACATGTCGATCTCAATAAATATCTGGAGCATTCCTTAAAGTGTTGTTGTTACAGGACCTTCTACATTTTATGTTTTTATCGTAACGACCCTCATACCCGAGGTATCCACTTTATGGAATCTACTGATAGAAGATTTACCAGGCGTTGGTTCACTTGTGTTTTAATATATTTATAAAGCTTTATATTTCAGAAGGTAGAAGATCTCTGGATACTTCATACCTTGTATACAGGTGCCTTATGTTATGAAGTTTCTGCAAGTCAGATATCCTTGACCTTATTTTCATGGTTCATGCAACTGCTTAAACAAACCTTAAGTTTTTTGTCACGTAAATTTCTTACTTATGATGACTAATAGGATAACCGCACCTGGTATATGGGATGCTTGCAAGGTCTATGTACATCAAGGTTAATTTTTGTGGTCAAGTCTATCTCAGATACTACAAGTAAGAGTTCAACACAATATGATTGTATGATGCACATGTCCATCTTGCAGGTTTCATCTGATCTTGTCCTCATTTTCATTGTTCATTTGTCAATGTTAAAATTTTATGGTTTGGTCCATTCTCTGATAATATGCCGCAATGGATCAACTATATTTAATGTATAAAATTGAGAATGGAAATGGGGAATATGTCAAAGAGACAACAACCCGACCAAAGAGCAGACAACAGCCGAATGATTGTAAGTATAAGTGTACATGTCTATCTGGCAGGGTTCATCTGACTTTGATCTCATTTTTATGTTTCATTGGTCAATGCTTTAATGGTTAGGTCTGTTTCTCAGATACTGTAAGCATTAGTTTAACTATATTTGGTTAATGGATTGATTATAAGGTGTAAATGTCTATCTGGCAAGGTTCATCTGACTTTGAACTCATTTACATGTATCATTGCTAATGTTAAGTTTAGATACTTTTATTAAAACCTTTATCTAAAAGATTTTCAACATGAGTTTAATCATGGTCAGTAAAGCTGGAAAAACATTTAAGCATTTGCACACTTGTTTCAACTATTCCTCTAAAACCAGGGACTCAGTGGCCGAGTGGTGTAAGTAGTCCAACAACTGTATTACTAGCCTGTTGACACTGAGGTTGTGAGTTTGATCCTTGCTTGTTGCAGGTGCATTCGACTCCAATATTAATTGACTAGGATTGTCAGTTTACTACCGTTGATTGTATTACTAGCCTGTTGACACTGAGGTTGTGAGTTTGATCCTGCTTGTTGCAGGAATATTAATTGACTAGGATTGTCAGTTTACTACCGTTGATTGTATTACTAGCCTGTTGACACTGAGGTTGTGAGTTTGATCCTTGCTTGTTGCAGGTGCATTCGTTTCCAATATTAATTGACTAGGATTGTCAGTTTACTACCGTTGATTGTATTACTAGCCTGTTGACACTGAGGTTGTGAGTTTGATCCTTGCTTGTTGCAGGTGCATTCGTTTCCAATATTAATTGACTAGGATTGTCAGTTTACTACCGTTGATTGGTGGTTTTGTCTGAGGACTCTGGCTTCCTCCATTAATAAAAAATGACCGTTATGAAATAGCCAACAGTGCTGATAGTGGCTTTAACACAAAACAATCAATCAATCAATCAATCCTCTGTAACCAATAGACTTAGCTAAACCAAACATGGTAGGAATAATGCATCAACAACTAACTTTTATTTCTTACTGTACCAAATATTTGGGGAAGTATATAGTTTTTGTCTCATCCATCCTTCCTTATATATTTGTAATGAGAGGAAGATCCCTTTTGATTTTCAGGTCAAAATGTCAATGGTCAAAGTCATTGTTACTAAAAATAGACAAAATTTGTGTAGAAAAGGGTTTCAGGATGCTTTATCAAATACTAGGTATGGGATTGCAACCCAGTTTGGATATATGGTCACATATAATGAGAGGAAAATTTTATTGATTTTGAGGTCAATATTTAATAGGTCAAGGTCATAGTTAATAAAGATAGACATCATTTTGTGGAGAAAAGTGGACATATGGAATTGCAACCTAACTCTGATGTGTGGCCACATATAAGGAGAGGAAGATTGTTTTGAGATCGCTTTTTCTAAAGTCAGACTTACTAAAGTAGACAAAAATATTTGCAGAATAATAGTTTCTGGATGTTAAATCAAACACTCAGCATGGGATGATGGGACTGCAACCTTTCTGATCACTAAGACAAAGATCCCAACTAGTTTTGAAGTCCATTGATTTATGTTTAAGGTCAAAGTTACTAAAACAGATTAAGTAAGACAATACTTCAGTCTTAAATCATAACAAAAGTGAATAGTACCTAAGATAAACAAAAAACTATGCCATCAGGTCAAAACAAACTTTTGACTGTTTTATGGAGGTCTGGGGTATTTGAGCTTGCTCATTAAAGGTTCTATTACATGTTAGGCATTATGTCAGAAATGTCCTTTATGATATATATGTACCACTTTGTTAAGGGATTGAAAATCCTGTTATTTAAGGCAATTTTTTATTCTCTTTTGTTAGGACACTAACTTTTCACTGAAATCATATGACCAAATAATAAGAAACTCTATATGATTAATGATTTTGTGATATTGCAACTAATAGACAATAAAAGAAATGTTATTTAAGAACTTTCAATTTTGAGCTGTCTTCTTATCATTCAATAGTTATTTCATTAGTAGGGTTTGTGATGCTCAATTTTCATTGTTATATGTGGACTATTGTTTGTCCTATTGTCACGGAATAGAAGTTCCTTCATAATATAAGTTCCAAATGGAAACAATATTCTGGAATATTATTTCCACTGGAATAAATATTACAGTAAATGTTCCTAACGGAATAAATGGTATAGAATATTTGTTCCAACAGGAACAGATATTATTACATTGTTTATATCAAAGTTTCCAGTGGAACTTCTGTTATGCGGAACAAATATACGTTGACACTATTGCCTTTTTTCTTGTAACTGTCCACCAATTATTTCTTATCTTTCTTGATGGCTCTTATATCCATAGAGGTATATTGGCAGATGCATCAGTTTCAGTACAAACTTTTTAGGTATATTAATGATAATGCAAACAATAACATTCAGTTAAATTCTTCTGAAAATAACCTACATAGCCTGTCATTTTTCATAATGTGAAATTGTTATGGCATCACATAAATAACTGACAAGCAGTAGGGAGGGACAATGAAAAGGAGGAAGATTTACAACACCCATTATGATACAGTTATTCATGAAAATGTTTAAATTTCTTATGAAATAAATAGCCCAGTCAAGTATCTATTTATCATGATTATAAAAGATAAGATTATTACTTTCAACAAGATTTTGCCATTAGATAGATTCTGCATAACATTCATAATCAATGGATGGTCCTTGGATGAAAGTTAGATTGAAAACTAGGTGGAACTCAACTGATGTTTCCCCTTCATCTATAGGAGTCTTTCAAGCAATGAAAAAGGTCCAACAAATACATTATAATACTGGAAAGTTATTGTCATTGGCAACTTAGAATATAGGTATATATTCATCTGGTAAAAATTACATATGAGGAGGCAGGGCATGACAGAAATGTTAAGAATGTCAAGATCTAGCTACTGTTCAAGTTGACCAAAACTACTGTCAGACAACTCCTTAAAGGAGTTACACAGTTAGCTATAAACTAATCTTCAGGCCCTCATTATGAAATTTTACGAAATATCAAACAAACACATTTGTGAAATTTGTTATGAAATATACAATTTTAAAAGAGGCTATTATCTTGAAAACTATAATGTATAAAGAGAAACTGTAATTTTTTTGAATTGTCAGACAACTGCTTGTAAGAGTTATTGCCCTTGAATTTTTACTCATTTTTGTTTTTTGTGGAAACTTTAGTAGTTTCATAATTAACCCCTTATCATCTTATCAAGAGCTCCCACTCAACATTAAATCATTCACTATTAATATTTGCTTTTTGTCAATTTACCTTAAAAAAATCTTTGCTATTCAAAGGTAATGAATGGTCCACTTCTGCAGGAACTATAGAATACAATATGAAAAGAATTGTTTCCTAATATAAATCAGGGTTTTATAACTATCATATTGAAGACTTAAATGGGAAATTGGCAAAATTATCTTGATCTTGCATTTTTATCTAGATTTTGTATTTAGCATATTTGAAGTGTATCTAAATTGAATAAATCTAAAAGATTTTCCAAGAATTAATAAGTAAATTCTTGTGTGAAATTACTCAAAGTTTTACCTTTCTTGTGGCCAATTGTTTGTTTCACCATATATCTTTTTAATTATATTGGCAAGAGACAACAAATTGCACAAGAAATTTCCCAAATAGTTTGTTTTGAAGAGTAATGCCAGGCAATGCTCATACATATTAGATTGCATACCTAAAGTTTTATAATTAGTAGCATAAATTATATCTATTCTTTGTTTCAGACAGTAGACAAATGACCAGACTTATTTTTCTACTCAAGACATTGTCAATGATTGATGGAATCATTACAAAACAACAGGTAAACTGCTACAAACTGTTGATCTCTTGTACAGAAACATTTTTTAACTTGTCTAGAATCTTGTTACCAATTATCACCTACTGTGGCCACCCACACCTTTAAAATTATGGGAGGATTTGATTAATTAAAATCCAGTGCAGTATTGGTCATGTGTGTTCTTTAAGAGTCCGGGTGTGAAGTTATAAATATCCGTTTTAAGCACCTGGCATTATCATGCCATGAGATAATGCCATGAGAAAGCATATTCACCTATTCTAAGTATTTTTCGGCTGAAAATATCTTGAACAGAAATCATGTTTATATTAAGGTCTTCAATTGATGTTGTTTCTTGGGATGTTTTTATTGAAATTGAGTGAAAAGAAAGATTGGTTCATACTGGTCTAGGCATATAAGGAAAAGCGAACAGATTTTGGAATATCTGCATTTTACAAATATATAAAATACCAGTTGAATACTTCAAAATTTGGAAATATACAGTGTAGTTATCTTCTTACTGCATCTTATAATGACTAATTACAAATACTATCTCTTTTGTAAATATGTGTGAAGAGAAACCTCCCAGGAAATACATGCACTTTACATAAGACTTAAGGATATTATCACTCACACCCTGACAAATCATCCTATTATATAGTTAATGAGTAGGTGTCTTTAAAACAATACTATGAAGTTAGACAAGAACCTTGTCAAATTATTTTTTTGAATTGATACTTAGACAGGGGGATTCTCATCAGATATTCTTTCTATATTAAGAAATTTCTTACTGGGGTTTAAAAACATGGAAAACGATGGTGGACATTACGTTTTAAAACCTTCATTGAACAATATATACAATTTCATGTTTTGCAAGAACAAGAGAAGAAAAAAATTAGAATATAAAATGATATTTAAGGATTAAAATATTCCAGATTTTGTCTTAGGTAAAATTTATGAGATCATCATGTGGAGCCTAATATACTAGGACACTAAACCTTTCCTGTAGTACAGACTGATTGACTACTGACTTGTTACTACTTTAGGTGCAGTTTTATTGGAAATTAGTTAAGTTATTAATGCCTCTATAATCAAAATACTATCTGGCATTGTCTGGTCAATGGGGATATTTACAATGTTATGACAAGAAATTTAAATTTTGAACTTTTGAAACTGTATGAATAAATATTTTTATGGTTAATGGGTACAGTTTACATTATAATTGTAAATTTTTTGTCCAGCTTAAAGTGTTTTTTTGGCAATGTTTGTAAACTTAGTGCCAAATCACACAAAGCTTTTAGTTTGAGATCTCTTCAGGATATGGATGCAGGAAGCAATGTTTTGAAAATAAAACGAAAATAAAACAATAGCATTTATGTATTAAGTCTGTTTTAAATAAACTGTAAAATGGTTACTGATGTAAGCATTTTATAATGTGAGTCAAGAATTGAGGGCATGAAATATGCTATGGAAATTTATCCACCTATCTTGATTAAATATAAAGGCAAAAGTGATAATTGTATTTCTCTGTATTGGAGAATACTCCAACCAAGAAGGAGGGGTATCCTAGTTTACCTCTGTCCATCCATCCATCCATCCATCTTTCTCCTCCAATGAATTCTGACATTTCTCAGGAACTACAAATCAGTTCCTTGAAATTTGGTACCAAGCTTCGTGTTAACATGCTGAATATTGTGTGATGGGTTTCAAAAAAAAAGGAAAAAACAAAAATACCAAACTCAAAGGAAAATTCAAAATGGAAAGTCCCCAAACACATTAAAAGAATGGAAAACAACTATCATATTTCTGACTTGGTAAAGGCATTTCCTTATGTAGAAAATGGTGGATTTAACCTGGTTTTATAGCTAGCTAAACCTCTTATTTGTATGACATTTAAATTCATCCCTCATCAATTTCCTGTTTATCCAATACTGGTACTTGTATATTCTTACAGATAATGGCTGTATGAAATTTTTGTCACATTTTTCCTTGAGGAGCTATGATTTAGAGCTTCCTGAAATTTGGTTTAAAGTTTCATGTGAGCATGCTTTAGCTTGTGATTTGTTTTCACATTCAAAGTTTATCAAATGCTTATTTGTTGGTATTAATAGTAAGCAGTAGCTCACAATTAAACTTGTTATTTTTTTTTTACCTACATTGCCAAAGGGGAAAGCAGGTCTAGTAACCACTTGATTCCTTCCTTCACTCTATCCATCAGTCCTTTCCAAAAGAAAACTTACACCAAAGTGTTTTGGCTTCTATGAAAGGCAATGATTTAATATTTAGTTAGTCTACAGCTTGGTCATTTCGAGTTGTAGCTGGTAAGCAATTTTTACATCTGCTGTGCAGCTACTTCCTGTTTGCTGATAGTTTGAAAATTTACAACACTCATTGTACAAGGAAAAATTTCATCAAAGTTTTCTTGGGTTGCAACATTAAGCACCCAATAATAAAAAAAATTGTCAATTCAATCATACTGTTTCAATAAAAAACACAACAACTTAGGCATTAGGTATTTTAATAAAGGTCAAATTTCTGTACTTTGTAATTTCAAATGAATATTATTCACTGGTCTGTTCTTCCAACATAACTGGATTTATCTAATTTTCATTTTTTTTTTATTTGAATCGAAAGCTTTATTTTCATTGATATTGCCCAGGATTGTTTTTTCTCTTATTGTCTTGTGTATGGTATGAAATGGCCTTTGAAGTGAAATGGCTTTTGAAGTACTGTAAATAATATTTTTAGAGTATGAATTAAAATAGCATAATTTCAGTCCTAGTCTTAACACAGATTTTGTTTAATATTTTGTTTTCTTGAATGGTTTCTTACTTCATTCCATTTTAGTTGATTAGTAGTTTTCTATGTATTAAAATACAAACACTAACTAAGATCTAACTTGATGAACCTGATTTTAAAAGATTCATATAGAATAAGGTGTTGTTCTTGCCTTTTGGTAGACAAATTACTGTGGTTAGATAGGATATTTGATCATTAGTTCATGATGACTTAATTATTTTATTGTTTTAAGGTGTTTCATTGTAATCTGCCAGAGGAAAAAGTATAGACAGGTATGATTCAAAATTTAAAAAAAAATCATATACATAAATGTTTGCATTTTATACAACTCATTAGTGGTTGTTTTCTCCTATCTTCAGTGATTGTCTTAATTTAATGGCAAAGCATTGAGAATTTCATATTGAATCGTTAGGGAAACAGTCTGAGAAAGAAAGAACTTGTATGAAGTATCAGTTCTAGGTGTTGTGTATATGATAACATCAATATTATGAATACATGTAGGTACTAATACAAGTTATATCCCTCTTTTTAGGGGGAAAAGGGGGGGAGGGGATTTTTCCTGAGTATATATGACAAGGATGCTAGATAAGATTCATTTCTGTAGTAGGTATCTTCAAAAGAGTTTATAAAAAATGATTTTCTTATGGGGTTTACACAATGAAAAACATCCTAGTTTTCAAAAATGTGCATGTATGAAATGCAGTTTTACTTTTGCTCCTTCATGGCAGGACTTCCATTAGCCATAAAGGGACCAGTTAGATAAACAGGTTCGAACTGTGAAAACTATCCATAAGGTTTATGTTGTGGAAATTTCATAGTAGTTCAAACATGTGCGTGTTTCCATCTTAGTATAGAGTAAATGCTATTTGTAGTAGGTATTTAGAATTTCATTAGTTTAATCAAAAATTTACACCAACTTTATTGTATATTTCAATACCAGTAATTAAGTTAGACAAATTTGTTATATCTGTTGTAATTAATCCATAAAACTGTAAGTACCTGGTATCAGTAAACAAGAAAGGTGTAATTACCAGAATTATTATTAAAGATGTAATTTGTTGGAACTCATTTAAAAACTATAAATTATGTTAGATCACAAGTGCCAATTTTTGTAATAGATTTACACAGATGTAGGCAATTAGTAGAAAAATCTACCACCTGTTATGAGGTAACAAAAATTCTGCAATAAGTTGTTGCATTTTGTTAAAACAATTGTTTTATCTCGGACAAGCTATTCTTTTTGTACCAGATTTGTGTTGCATAGTGTTTTCCTCATAACAGTTATTTCATGAAAGATAACTCATGTGTTCAGTATTTAGAAAGATTTTTGTCAAAAATGCAAAACATTCAAGTATGTTGAATAAGACCTTATGAGGTATAAAGGATAAGACAGGCTAAAACTTTTCCTCAGATAGAATGTACATCACGACAATCACATTTCCAGTATGGTTACCAGTACTTCTACTTGTTTCCCTGGAGTTCTTTTCTTTTTTAGATAAACATTGAATCAAGATATAGTCTTCTGAAAATTAGTAAAATGTTGACTTCTCCCGTACATTATACGCTGTTGATCGCAAATCTTTGAATGTTTCTGTTTAAGTTATCTACAACATTTAGACTTGGGACAACTTAAAGAGCCCAACATATTTTCTAGGCACCTGTATAGTTGCAGACTGTATGTTGCCTTTTTGTTGATGTGGTTCATAAGTGTTTCTCGTTTCGTTTTTATATAGATTAGACCGTTGGTTTTCCCGTTTGAATGGTTTTACACTAGTAATTTTGGGGCCCTTTATAGCTTACTGTTCGGTGTGAGCCTAGGCTCTGTGTTGAAGACCGTACTTTGACCTATAATGGTTTACATTTATAAATTTTGACTTGGATGGAGAGCTGTCTCATTGGCACTCATACCACATCTTCTTATATCTATTTTAGATGTCTTTTGATAAAAAAAATTTCACTGGGTTGCTGTCTTGTTGATGTATACTTGACATCTATTATCTATATTCTTCAGAATCAGTTTAAACTGCAAAAAATTGCCTTAAACAGCACTTTTGTTCTACTATGTTCCATGTTTGTGCATATTTATGAGAGAAAAATGTATACCAATACAAACAGTCCAAATAACTAATAGATAAAGAAAAGTACACAAAGTAAAATTGACATAATGTGTAACTAAACCTGGAAAAATGGAATCTTATTAATACATTGCTTTTCTAAATGTGACTGTATGTTCATTTATATGAACAAACACAATACACTTTTAAGAGGTCACTCATTTTAACATTATGACAGAAGTTACAATTTATACATGTCACTATTTGCATAGTGTACCACTTTCAGAAAAAAATAGACTCCAACAGAACTATTTGTTATATTGGAAAGTAACAACAAACTGAGCATATTCCAGTGGTCTGCTGTGGAGGACATATAAAAAATTCCTTCATCTTGTATCTCTTGTGTATGCTGATCTATGGAGTGTACAAAAACAAACTAAAAGGTTTGATAGTACAATTATTAGAATGACTTATTCTGCTAAAGCAGCTAAATAGCATAATAGATATAACAAAGTTACCAATACATAATAATTAACTGGTCAAGGGAGGTTAATGAAATAAACATCTATAAATATTAGATAACACCCTTCCTACAGTGGTTAGCTATTGATTTGGGCAGATGGTAATGTCAGCCCTATACACAGGGTGATAATTAAATTGTTACATGTGATAGGTCTTATTATTGACTGGTGGCATTCTTAATGGTCATTGGGATCTTACTAGTGTAATTCAGTTATCAAAAAAAGTTATTTTTCAAATTTATGGAAATTGAATATAGAGTGGTTGAATGAATTGTCTGCAAGAGATTGGTAAGTACTGATGACTCAAATAAGATTGTATTTCTAACTGATGCCACAGCTGATTTTTTTCAATAGTATCCAATACTATTTATCCATACATGTTTGTACTGTTTGGTTTAGATAGTTTTTGTTGCTGTGTTTTAGATAAGGTTTGCTGAAGTTGTTAGTTTTTTTGCTGTGTTTTAAGATAAGGTTTGCTGAAAAGCAATTTGTCAAAATGGAAACTTAGGGGAGCAACAGAAGAAATGAAATGTTAATATAGTAAAAAGTTAGAAAAAATATCAACAATAAAAGAAAGAGATTGCAGAAAAATGATATTAATATGGAAGAGAAAGATATTTTTCATGTTTTAAATAATAGGCAGTTATTTCCCTTTGTCATAATATCTTATCAAAATAAACATGCACATTTCTTAACAGATATTTAAAATGAATTATGTGTATGATCGAGGTTAATATTAAGACTTCATCTCTTTTGAATTTTCCTTACTGATTTCAAAGTAGGTATTATACTTAAAGTAAAGAACTTTTCAACCTTTCTTTCTTGTACAAAAAATAAGAGGAAAGTGATAAATTTTGAATATGAAACATTAATCATTTTTGTGATTTATTTTATAACAACTTGAAATAAAATTTCATTTACTTTGCTGAATAGATAGTTGCATGATAATATCAAAAAGATGCTAACCACTGATGTAAATTGAATTAAAACCAAATTTGTGGACATAGTCGGATGAACATTTAATATTCACATAAAAGATTAAAGCCATAACCGAACCATAATTGAATGCAAAACATACAAGTGGATTTGAGTTTATGATGTACTGCAGTTTTCCTTTCATTCACTTTTTTTATTCCAGTGAATGACATAGATAAACTCCCTGCTTCAAGCTTACAAAAAGGTATATATATTTGGTTAAATCTTTATTAGATGTTTTATATTCATGAAGCACTCTGCCATAACCATAAGTCTAGCAGTGAAACTCAGCGGAGACCATCATACAAGTCTTGATTTAGAGTTTATATGAGGGATTGAGGTAAAGCTTTCATGGATTAGTATTTCCTGTTCTAACAAAAGAATTCATTAAAAAAAAGAAAAATCAAATGAGATGATAATAGCCATTTAGACTCATTTATTAAATTCATATTCGATTTTGACAGTTTTTAATAAGAAAAAGTCCACATCATTTCACTGATTTTACACGTACCAACAGATATATGGGATATTACTGGAATATAAAAATTATATGCATCATTAAACAAGGAGATTCAAACTGTTTAAGACCACTTTAGTTTGGTCTTTCAATAAGATTTAGCACAATGGCTCATCAACTAGATTGAAAGATTTTAGATTGAAAAATTAATAATAGAAGTAATGACAATTTCTGCCTGATGTCAAAATTTTGGACTTTTAATAAAGATTTGTAGAATAAGCTGAATTCAGTTTACTGTAGAGCATTGCAACACAACACTGCTACAAGTTTAAACCATAGTTTTGCTCTAAACTTCAGGAACCTCAATATTTTAAAGGTTTTGATAATTCATTTTTGGTTTTTATGCCCCACCTACTATAGTAGAGGGGCATTATGTTTTTTGGTCTGTGCATCCTTCTGTTCGTTTGTCCGTCTGTCCCGATTCAGGTTAAAGTTTTTGTTCAAGGTAGTTTTTGATGAAGTTGAAGTCCAATCAACTTGAAACTTTGTACAAATGTTCCCTATGATATGATCTTTCTAATTTTAATGCCAAATTAGAGTTTTGACCTCAATTTCATGGTCTACTGAACATAGAAAATGATAGTGCGAGTGGGGCATCCTTGTACTATGGACACATTCTTGTTTCATTCAATTTTTGGGGGGATTTCTTTTTTAATTTTTTGTTATACTATTTCCATACTGGAATCAAGTAAAAAATGGCAAATAACAAAATTGTTGAAAAAGAATTTCCAATGCTCAGTTTGAACTGTTTATGTTAATTAAACTTTCATAAAATTCACATATTCTAACCAGTTTGAATAGGTAACATTAATCATAACTATATTTCAATTTTAATTAGATGTTTTACAAAGGGGGTATAAGTTATTGACCTAAACATTGGTTACTAGATATTTTTCAGTCTCCTGTGTTTAATCACAGATCTTTTGTTCAGACCAGGTGGGAGTTTAAACAAACTTCAAATTTTAATGTAACTGTAGCTTAGATGGGAGGGTCCATGAAAAGGAAATCTTTGCTTTGGTTGTAAAATATTTACTTTTAGTGTTTATTATAAAAAAGATATTTTTGGATGTATGATTATGCATTTCTTTGATCCTTAATCCATTTCATACTTTGTGTATTTAGTGATTTAGTCAAACCTATTGTTCAGATTTTGTAAAAGTAAACATAGCTTTGAACAAGGGGGTAGTTGATGCTATGCACTTCAGAAATGGTTGATAATTTTATACATATTCTTGAGAGGATTTTTTTGCTGTTAGTGTATGTTTATTTTTCTGTATCATTATTGGATGCATTTCTGATTGCTATACCATTCCTTTTGTAAATCAAAAGATATAAAAAATTTTGCTGCAGAAATAAATTTAAATTTCTTTGTCAAAGGCAGATATTGAACAAATATATCATGTTCAGGAAGGGTATTTGCAAAAAATACCAGCTGTTAAGATAATGTTTACTGAGCTACTAGACAAAGGAATTCTTTATCAAGACTAGTAATTTTTTGAAAATACCCCTCCTGAATGAACATGATATATCTGTTAAATTACATGAAATATCAATAGAGATTGTTAAGTTTAGTTCCATTATTCTTTTGCTATCAAGACATTATCATGTACAGCCCCATTAAATTAAGTAAGTTTCTGTGAAGAGCAAAAAATTGTTTATGTTATATTATATCAGAGCAGAGTGGGTAAAAAAGAGACATCCTTGTGCATGTACCCTGACAATGGTGAAATATAAAAGAAATTCTTCTGATAAAAGAAAATACATGAAAAATACGATCGATCAATCAAAACTAAGGATACTTATATAAGGTGGAATTATGAGTAAGCAGCTCAACACCCACAAAACCATCAAAGCACATTAAGATGTCTTAAAAAATTCACACCATATGGTACCAGTCTTGTATTACAACTTCAGTTTCTGGTGCAAGTAGACCATTTTTTTTCAGAAATTTTTCTGGACTCAATCTTTCCTGTTTGATTAAAAGTTTATGCTGAAAAAATGTTTCATCTTTTTGGGATATCTAACCAGGAAAGTAGAAGGATATCATATTTACTGGGAGATGTGCAGACCAGTAAAAACAGCAAACAGAAAGTAGAAGAAAGTAGTTTTGACTTAAGGGTTTCATAATTTTTATTCTTCGTGGCATTGCACTTTTTTTCATTTAAACTACAATTTTACATTATTATACATACGATATGTATAGGGAAAAAAATTCTTGGTACATGTAGCATTTTATTTCATTTTTAAATTTCACAAAGATCAGCTGTTTTGCATGTAAGCCTATGGAGCAGTTAATAACAAAACTGCAACCATATGGTAAGTTCTATATTTTACTTTTAATCAAGTTTTCCTATGTTTTTTGTAAATTCAGTTTAATCACAAATATTTGATATTATCCATATCATACTTAGTATATATCATCAACAAGAGAAGATAGTCTTTGATTATTAAGAGCAAAATGTCCCTGTGAGCTATTACCATCACTCGCGAACTGCTACATCAACATTAACTTAACTAAAAAATCTTCTCGAAACCAATGATCTAATTTGAACTAAACTTTGTTCTGAAAGTTATCCAAGATTTTGGTTCATCAAATTGATCAGTCTGGTAAAACTGTAGTGTTTGGCTTATATCTCAAAAACTAAAGCAGTTAGAACAAATGACTCAATTTTTTGGTTTTTTTGGGCTATTTTCTTCAAACTGTAATAACACAAGAGACACTGTAAAGTAACAACTATGATCAGCAAAATTATGATAATCATAACAAAGATTGCCAATCAACTTTAATAGGAGTTATGCACTTGAATGATAATTTTTACCCATTTTTGTGTTTTTTGTCTTTTATCTTGAACTATAACAGATAGAGAGAAGCAATAATGATCAGCAAATTGAGATCTACAAATAGGTGAAATTTACTGATTTTGTAGATTGATTCTTATGAAAGATAGAGAGAAACTTTAAACAGCAAAAATGATCAGCAAGATAAGATCTACAAATAGGTGGAACAAACTGAATTTGTGGAATGATTCATATAGGAGTCACTGCCCCTAAAAGACAAATTTTACCAATTTTAGCTTTTTTGCAATTAAGATGGAGAGAAACTATAAACAACAAAAATTATCAGCAAGATAAGATCTATAAGAAAATATAAAGTGTTGGAAACTGCAAATTGACTCCTTGTTGGGGTTATTGTCCTTAAATATTCTCTAAGTGGATCTAAATCATACCTGGTCACAATCTTACTTACAGTGTGAAAGATGACTGTCAATGTTGCCAATGATATAATTATCAATGATGCATAATTTTAACAGGTGAGCAATTGAGGCTTCTTGGAGCCTCTTGTCTAAATACTTTATGTTGCACAGTTTAGAAGGGCTACACATATCCTCTTTTTCTTGTTTTAGTTTTAGTAAAGGGAATCATTAAGAATTGGAGGTTGCTGTGACCAGAGGAAAAAATTGTAGTAATAAAGGTCATTTTGAAGGAATTAATAGATGTCTTCTCTCCCACCAAAATAAAGTCCAAAGAGTCAGAGAAGACTGAGCACACATCAATAAACTCTGTGAAAAATAACCTTCTTTAATAATTCCAATAAAATCTACTAAAAACTATGTCCAGATTAATAATTTCGTCAACACTTACAGAACTATTTTGTCTGTGTTGGAATATTCAGAATATTCATGTTTAAACTTTTTATTTTTTTAAATGTTTGATGCTTACCAATACATACAACACTGGAATTATTATATTGTGAACTAAAACTTGATTTTGTAAGTTTCTTGTTTTGATATAGAAATAAAGACTTTATAATTGTTTGAAAAAGGCTTGACAGATACTTGTAATGAAGCAAGTTATTATCAACACCCCAATCAAATAAATTTTCTGAGGTCATGTTTTATTTACCTATAGTTAATTGTTTGATTAACTAGTTGTCAGTTATTATTATTGCAGCTAGTTTTATGTCTGCAGATAGGGCAGGCATTCTGTATGTTTTATGTCCAGTTCATGTTATATTTTTCTCTGCAACAAAGACATAATTTGCATATATCTTGAATAAAATAAAGCTGTTATTTGTATAAAACGGTATACATATCAATAGAGAATGAAAGAATGATTACTTTCTATTAAAACTTATTGTTCTGGGCCATATAAGGTTATACTGTTAATCTCCCATTAAATAAAAGTAGACATACGAAAACCATTAATCAGACGTTATGTATTAGTAAGGTTGAATATCAACTGACAAAAAAACCCAGAATAAAGGGATACATGTTTTTACTTGGATGGGCATATAAATGTGGAGTTTTAAAACTAGTTTTCCTAGGTTCTCAACAGTCCAATATTGTATTGGGGATTGAAGGAAGAAATATAGTAGTAAAAACACAGAACCAAAAAAAAAAAACAGCCACAAACTTACCCAAATTGGCTCATATATAAATATTAATGACACAATTTCCAATTGAGACTTTTTTTGCAGATTTGTGCCAATTTGCGTCAAGGACAATTTTTTTTATCGAATTGGCCCTGTTTCCCATCCCCTTTTCCTCCCCTAAAAAATAAAAATTGTGATAAATTAATTACACTTTTTTTATACTTCAGGATAAGTGCTTTCAGAAAATGCAAATATAACTTTGACTTGATGATGCATCACAAGCGTGATGTTATTTATTGCAATTGATAAGTTTAAGTTTTCAGCAAAAAAAGGCTATAAATTTCAGGAAATTTTGTTTTAAATTGAAATAGCACTAACATCATACAAAACTATTTTCCCCAGTGAGTAGATAAATTCTAAATAAACATCCTGCATATTTTTTTTGTGAGCCTAAGCTATCTAGGTGTGTGAGTCAGACAGTCCAGATTTTTGTGTAATTTGACCTTTATCTAAAGTATTTGTATCAATCCATGGATTGATGGCAATATATAACCTATGAAAAGGAAATATTTAAATGTTTTATTAAAAACTATATATTCAATATTTTATTCTGAAGATTTGAAAAAAATTTGAAATACATTTGATTTTAGGGATAATTTGGGCCAAATCTTCTTTTATTGTTCTTTATTTTCGTATTGTGATGGCATGCAAGTAACTGTCTGTTAACATCACTTAATATTTGAATCATTTATTGCACATCACCAGAAAAACATGTGTTCATCTGCATATAGATAGAATTTACCTATAATGAAAAAATGTACATAAAGAATTTACCCTTTGTGAAAAAATGTACATATAGAATTTACCCTTAATGGTCAAGGTAAATTCAGCTGTGATCTTTGGATAGAGTAAAATAAAGGAATGAAGAAATCATTTCTGAAATATATATAGTTCCATTGAATTGAAAGTATGTGGGAGTTTCCTTGGTTGACTGTTAGTTTTTTCTAAATGATTTAACATACTCTATATATACTACACTCAATATACTGTTGAGCTTCCATCGTCAAGAAAGAGAGAATTCATCGAAAAAAAATTAAAGTACTCTTCAACTAGAGAAGAAGTAAAATGATATATTTGAAAATATTCAAAATCTTTAAATCTCTAGTTTGCCAAATGACTTAATTGAATAAGCTAGGAAAGTGTATAGATTAGATTAAATATTGACAGTTAAATTTCAATGGTACAAGTAGAGAAGAGGGTAAAGACATTATAGTTTTGTTTGTATGTTTATCCCTAGTTAAAATCTGTTTACTTTCTAATTGAAACCAGTTTTTTTACTTTTAACAATTTAGTATTTTCAATTTATTATTTTATTATGAATATGAATATCAATTTCCCAGATTACTGTGGCCTGAAAGGTTGTATAGTTTTTCAATTACTTAGGTAAACTTGAGTCCATAGAAAAATTTGGAAAACTTTATTTTGTTGATAGAAGTCAGTGGGATATTTGTGATAGGTTAAATATTTCTATAAACAAGACACAAATAGGTTAGGATTGAATTATCTTCTTATACCATAACTAAACAAACACAGAAAAATATTTACAATGATAAAAACATGATATATATTCTTACTTTAATAGGATAAAAATTCTATATGAGACCTATTCATGATGTATGATGTATTCGTTTTATCTATTGTTAATAAATTCACAGGTTGGAGCAATCTGCATGTTGAATATCTCAATGTTTGTAAATTGATACTTAATTTATGATGAAATGGGGGAAAAAAAACAAAGTAACTCTAGGGATTTCTGTCAGTTTATAGGTTACTACAGAATAGTCTCTGTGTCTACATCACTCTGGACCATAACACCCAGATGTGGATTCAGGGGCTAGAGGGCGTTCCTTTAGTCCGCTTTATTTTTCTCGCATATTATTGTAATAAAAAACACTTCGCCTCACTACTCTCACTACATGATATTGCCTCTGATCTGTCTTAGCATAGGTCAATTCAGCATACCAACTCTAGTTTGTCTGTATAAAGGCAGCATGTCATCTGATCTGTCTGTATAGGTCACTGCAGCATGTTATCTGATCTGTCTGTGCAGTTCACAGCAGCATGTCATCTGATCTGTCTGTATAGGGCACTGCAGCATGTCATCTGATATGTCTGTGCAGGTCACTGCAGCACATTACTGTGTACACCTCTAATCACTTCTAAGTTGTCTTTATAGGTTACTGTAGCTTTTTACCTGATCTGTTGATGCAAGTAACTGCAGCATATCACCACTTATCTTCCCAAGTAGGGGTGACTGCAGTATTTCACCTATAAACATTGCAATAGTTCCCTTCAGCATTTCACTGCTAATCTGTCTATGTAGGTCACTGCAATTTTTTCCTGTATCATTACAGTATTTTCCTTATAATATGTCTGTATAGGTCACTGCATCCTTTCACTACTAATCTGTCTATGTTGGTCACTGCAATATCTTACCTCTTATCATTGCAGTATTTCCCTTCTAATTTGTCTGTATAGGTTACTGCAGTATTTTGCCTCTAATCATTGCAACATTTCCCTTATAATTTGTCTGTATAGTTCACTGCAGTATTTCGCCTCTAATCATTGCAACATTTCCCTTAAAATCTGTCTGTATAGGTCACTGCAGTATTTCATCTCTAATCTTTGCAATATTTCCCTTATATTCTGTCTGTATAGGTCACTGGCATCTTCCTTGTTATCTGTCTTTATAAGTCACTGCAGTATTTCACCTCTTTTCATTGCATCATAAACTTCTACATTTTTGTATCTTTGAATAATCTTTAGTTTTTATTTCTCTTCTGCAAATTATATACTGAACTCATTTCATTATGAATTTGACAAATATTCCTTGACTTACTAATTATAAACCTTTAGTCTTTTTTAAATGTACTATTGCATTTCTTCAAAGTCATCACATTTCTAATAAGACCTTTCACTAATGGAAAATATGAAGAAAAAAATCAGTCCAAAGAACATGCCTATTATCAACCTATGATTATGTGATTTTGCATTGTATATTGAACTACATGTGTATATATATAACACATAAATAGATCCTTTAATATGAAAAAATCTTTGCTGTAGAATCAATTTTCATATTTCACATGAAGATAAGATATTTTCAAGTCATCGTTTTCTTTTTCAGTTTGACGATGACCTTTGTCAGATGAAACCTGATTGTTGTCACTATTTACAAATTTCATTTGTTTGTTCCTGTGAAATCAACACCTTAACGAGTTTATTTACCACCTGTTCAGGTAAAAAGGCATAAGTAAGTCTTGTCTTTTGTACCAAACTGTTGTTTTCTTATTCATTTTTTATAATTCAAGGGCATGATTAATAATTTTCTTTTCAAATATTTGGCAATGACGAAAGTTGGATCTAGTTTTACTATTTGTAGAGACAAATATCTCACCTGATTTGAGAAATTCTTTTGATAATTTGTCCTGATTGATGCGGGTGGCTCATTAATCAAGCTTTGATACTTATTATGGGAAGTGTCATTTAAAAGATTAATATATTTGTACTTATACCTATATTTGTTCCACCCAAAATGTTTTGACCAGGGTGTCCAAATTTAATTGTTAAATATTTGTAAAAGGAATTTCATGTGGACAAGTCAATTTATCAAAATTATCGGGTGGATCCCTCAGTTTGTAACTGGGTTTAAACTTTTTATTTTAACTTATTGTAAAAGGTTTTATTATGTTATATTGTTCTGTTCAGAAGCACATTTAAAATAAATTTGTACATTTTTTCCAAATTGCAGGGTGTTTCCTTAATATTGTAACCGAGTACTCAAATTTTTATGAAGTTATGCTATGAACTGCTTTGTCATGAATTCATATTTCAAAAATTAATTTTTAGTCATGATAAATGCATATAATTTAACAATAAAAACATATTGTTAAAGTTTTCATTTCTCCAGCTTATTAATATTGCAAAATACATAGGCAGAGTTTATTTATTGTGGTTACAATATAAAGTAAGGAGATGAACTCCTTTTACATATGACTTGTGGCTGAAATTTTAGAGGCATAATTCAAATTATAGACATGTCAAAATGAGCTATGTTTGCACACCTGGAAAATCAAATTCAAGAATTACATTGACTTTGATTTATACCACTGCATTATGAACTCATTTGGAAGTTAGATAATAGAGGTCAGTTTGAGCATTGTACTATTTACTTGTATCATCTTAAATTAGATTTTGAAGGCTGTATTACCGCCTTAAGAAATTTTACCCTTCTATATCATTCTATCCTTTTAATTTACTTTTTTCATGTCAAAACTTCTGTATAACAAAACTGAAACAAAAGTTGCTATAAACACTAGATGTATCTTTTTATAACATGATTGTTTTGGAGGTCATATTATCATATATATGTTACGTTCTAATCGTTCTAATCGACAAAATTTTTCAGGCATAAACATGTGGCTTTTGATACATTCCATAAAAGTAACTTTACCCATCAAAATTATATGTTACAAGTCAGGCAAAGCTGTTCGAGTATCTTTGGATTTTTTTATAGATATATATAGCGTTAATACATCATGCTATTAGTGGGTTTCTTATTTGTATACAATTTTTACTCATCATTCTATCCCTTTAAATATCCAAAATTGCAAGTAAAAATACTATAAATTTGGGGGGGGGAGGGGGTGGAGAACCTTTAAATCCACTATATTCTGTGCCAGTACCCAGTCAGGCTCATATGGACCATGTATTGATTATTGTTGTTTGTATGTCTATTTTTAGAGGAGTTGGTGGTAGAGTGGTCACTGTTGGTGTGGTCTGTTCACAGTGCTTTCAAATAATTTTGATAATCCTGTCACCTTTTAATATATTTTTAAATATTTGGTTTATCTTCAATCTTTCCAATCCTAATTCCCCCAATTGAATCTGCTAGAATTAAGCACCTTAAGTATTAACTTAGTTTTGCATAATTTGAATATGTGTACATTTACTACATTTTGTGTAATAAGGAAATAAAAGAACTTGGACTGTTTTCTACTCTATGGTTGGGTTGTTGTCTCATTGACTCATTCCTCCTTTCCATTCTCAATTCTATTGTTGAACATTTGCTATTCATACAAAAGTTATTTACTTGACTCTACATAGGCAAGTTGTCTGTGTCTTCCTGATTAACATATGCAACATGTGTAAGTTATTTACTTGTAAAAGATCATGATTTCAGTTGAAACATATTAATTTAATCAAACACAAACACAACACAAAATATCAAGACCTCAATGTTTTCATACATTTTTCAACAATAAACAAGGGTTTATATGATATGTCAATTTCTAAATTGCCCTGAGTCTAGTTGTGGGACAAGTTGTGCATGAATTTAAACAGATGTTGATCAACCAACAATCAATCAATCAATTTTAACAGAGGCTATCTTATATCAGCCTTACATACAGCATTCCGTAAGCTACCCTAACACTTTTTTACATTACCACAAACAGTGGTTTCCTGTTTTGGGAAAGGCACATGCCCATGTGGAGTGATTAAACTACTATTTTGAACACTTGACCCTCCTCGTTTCTTATCTTGGACAATGGAATCACAGAAGTACAATATTTCTTACAGTTACGTAAAGCAAACTCATAGTACTTAACCTGCTAATATTTAAATCATACTGTCTTTCACTCAATATTAGCAGCTGTATTTTGGAGTAATTTTCATCCAGCACCTGCATGGTTAGTGTAGGAAGACACTATCTTTTAAAATTCCCAAAGTCAAATCGAGTTTATGCAGAAAAAACGAAATATTTAATTCTCATTCTAATTTTGCCAATTGGTGCCCCAACAAGTTCTAGAGCAAGAAATTAACAACAACACTGGGATATAACCTTTATCAAAAAGTCTTATTGAATAGAAAAGAAAGATTTAATGGACAGTATCTTAATTTGTTAGCTTTATTGATAATATTACAACAACAAAAAAAAAACCTTGAGTGAAATGCAACATGCTAATGTTTTGTCTGAAACATTGAATGAATTTGATATTTGGCACAGTTGATGTCAGATTACTACAGTGAATTAACTGTAATTAGAACATGTACTGCAAGGCTAAAAAAAATACTATACAGACAAGCATCTACACAAATACATAGAAAACTGGTATAAAATGTAGATAATACCGACCTCAAAATATCAAATGAATTTCATTACTATTGCTCCATTGGCAATATTACATAATTAATCAGGAAGAAAACATATTTTGGCCTTTTGTAAAATAGAACATAAGGCATGATAGATCAACACTTTTTCTTAAATTGAAGGCCTTTTACCCCAGATTTAATTCTAGAAAAAAGTAAAAAAGTTACGAGTCTGAAGAAGTGAAAGTCCTATGGCTATGGGGAACAATAGTTTCAGACTCATCATGGAATTGGCTGCTTGGAATAATTCAAAGCTTTTTACTTTTATTCACCGACTGCTTATGAATGTGCTATATATTTATTAAAGTCTTTTAAATTTATTAAATGGTATCTGTGTATACAATTGATTTCCAAATGTCATAAATTCTGTTATTATTAGCATAAATGATAAAATGATATCTTCATTTAATCACATTTTCATATCAGCAACTTATTAATTTGCCATCAACATCTACATAAAGTGACCTTTTTATATAAACTCATTTTATCAGAAAATCTGAAAGTGCAGATAAATTCAAAAGTAACCGAAGAATGATGGGAGGTCAAGCACCATATGCATGTAATGCATGGTTGTTATAATGCAACAGTATACCAATGTCAATGTGTCTATTGTTAGAATCGGGAAAAACTTCAAGGTATATTCAACCTTTTGATAAAAAAAAAAATCATATTTAAATATGAAAATTCCAAAGTGACTGTAGCATGACTAAGAGGGATGATGATGGAAAATTCACATTCTTCCTAAAACTGTGACTTAAATATCCCATAAAAACCATGATTAAAGATACAGTGTATTATTCAAATACAGTGTGAACATTTTTATACGACTGCAAAATTTTTGCGTTTGTATTATGTTATGGCAATGTTTGCGTTGTTGTCGTCTGAAAACATTTTGGTTTCCAGACAGTAACTTGAGCATAAGTGTATGGATCTCTATGAAATTGTAGCACAAGGTTCCATACCACAATAGGAAGGTTGGGATTGATTTTGGGGGTTATTGTCATAACTGTTTAGAAATTAGGGGCCAAAATGAGCATTTTTCTTGTTTCAGGAGAATACCTTGTGTATAAGTGTATGGATATCTATGAAATTTCACCACAAGGTTCCATACCTCAAAAGGAAGGTTGGTATTGACTTTGGAGGGTTATGGCGTAAATATTTAGGTATTATAGGGCAAAAAAACTAGGAATTTCTGGTTTCCAGACAATAACTTGAGTATAAGTCTATGGATCTATTTGAGATTGTATTATAAGGTTCCTTACCATAAAAGGAAGGTTGGGATTGATTTTGGGGGTTATATCCCTAACAGTTAAAGAAAAAGGGGCTAAAAGCAATACTTGTCCAATACTTTGTATAAATTGCTTATTTCTTGACCAATTTCAATGAGGTTAAATTCTAAGTCTTGAATTCTTGGGGTACTTTAATATGCTTAATCTAACTGTGTATTTAGATTTTAGATTTTGGGCCTCATATTTGAATTGGTCCACATGAAGGTCCAAAGGGTCCAAAATTAAAACTTTCATCTAAAATTGAATTATTGGTATTCTTTGATATGCTGAATCAAATTGTGTATTTAGATGTTTAATTTTGAGGCCCTGTTTTGTCCACATTAAGGTCCAAAGGGTCCAAAATTAAACTTTGTTTGATTTAAAAAAAATGAGTTCTTTGGGTTCTTTGACATGCTGAATCTAACTGTATTTAGATTTTTGATTTTGAAACTGCTTTTAAATTGGTCTACATTAAAATCCAAAAGGTCCAAAAATAATCTTAGTTTGATTTTGGCAAAAAATGAATTAAAGGGTTCTTTGATATGCTGAATCTAAACATGTATTTAGATTTTTGATTTTGGCACCAGTTTTCAAACTGGTCAAGTCAGGGTCCAAAATTAAATTTTGTTTGATTTAAACAAACATCGAATATATGGGTTTCTTTGATATGCTGAATCTAACCTTGTATTTAAATTTTGAATTTCGGGCCCTGTTATCAAATTGGTCTACATTAAGGTTCAAAGGGTTCAAAATTAAACTTTGTTTGATTTCATCAAAAATTAAATTCTTGAGGTTCTTTGACATGCTGAATCTAACTGTGTATATAGATTTTGAATATTGGACTATAAAAGATAAATGTCCAATTTCAAATTTTTAAGTTCTTAGACCACATTCATTCTGTGTCAAAACCATACTATGTCAAATATATAATCAGAATCTAAATTCAGAGCTGTATAGCACAATTAATAGAAATGTTAGTAGAGCCATATTTAAAAGTAGATATAGGATCAAATTTAATTTTAGAGAAGAAATTATGTATGAATATAGTTTGAAATTTACTCTTCATTATTAAGTATTTTGAATATAATTAAAGGTAAGTTTTATAGATTTTTTAAAGACTTTGTATCTGATCTTACATCTAAACCCTTCAGAATGAAAGTTTCATATCTTCTCTCGATTATACAATGGTTAGGTAGAGCTGTAAATCTGTCATCTCATGCTGAAGGGACAGATAATATTACTTAACAAGCAGATGTTGAAAACAAAAACTGCGTTTTTTAAGAAGTAGAGATGATTGTGTGCAGTTTCTGATATTACCACTCCAGGACAGGAACAATGATGTTAATTGAAATTTTGTTTATTTTAACAATTTTATAACTTATCATGGAAATTAACTATTAAGATGAATGAAGGATAGTTTTGTGGTGTATTATTTTCCTAGCTAATGTGTGTATTTGTTTGATTATTTTGTAATTCTTTGTATGTTATATTTCAATGTATTTCATGAGGGCCTCAGGGAAGATGAGTTTTACAGCTGTTTTTTTTTTCATTATTTTGTTAATTTTTTGAAGAACTTCATGATAGGTGTGTTTGTTATTCTGTATAAATCAATTTTCAGAATGTTAAATATATCTATATTTTTTTTTTTTGATAAAGGGAACCTAATTAAAAACTTAGATAATATTGTCTATTAATAAATAAATTAATTAAATTCTTGGTGATCTTGGATATGCTGAATCTGTCCAAATCAGGGTCCATAGTTAAACTTTGTTTGATTTCAACAAAAATTGAATATATGGGGTTCTTTGATATGCTGCATCCAACCTTGTATTTAAATTTTAGATTTTAGGCCCTGTTATCAAATTGGTTCACATTGAGGTCCAAAGGTTCCAAATTAAACTTTGTTTGATTTCATCAAAAATTAAATTCTTGGGGTTCTTTGACATGCTGAATCTAACTGTGTATATAAATTTGGATATTGGACCATGATAGGTAAAAGCCCAATTTTAAATTTTTGAGTATTTTTACCACATTCATTCTGTGTCAAAAACCTATGATGTGTCAAATGTTTAGTCAATCCAAATTCAGAGCTGTATTAAGCTGGAATGTAGTGTCCATACTTGCCCCAACTGCTCATCGTTCAACCTTTGTGGTCGTATCAAGCTGTGCCCCGCGTAGCATTTTATACAAACATATTTTTAGCGTAAAGAAATAAGCTGTGAATTGGTTTCCAACATGACTTAAACAGACTAGAAATTCCTTGTTTATATATGATGTGGAAATAGGGTTTTCAGACACAATATATACTGACTGTAAACACCTTGCACGGAAGCACCTGTTAGAATTAAGATAGGTTTGTGGTTGTAACACACAAAATTATAATTGGTTATCTGATTTCATTGATTATAATTATGTAAAGAATTATATAAGTGACACAGCAATTATTGCAAGGATATGACATTAAGCTTTTTAACCTTTATTGGAGTTTTAAACAGTTAGGTTTTGTATCCAAAATTATACTTTTGACATGAAAAAAGATTTACATTTTTTTTATTTAAAATGTCTAGTCAACATGGTCAAGAGATATTTGAATACATTGGTTTGTTTGTATATCTGGAATAAATTTTCTTTCAAACTTAATCCTATTTTTTGATTTAAGGAGTTTGAACAAAAACAAAAAGAATGTTTCCAAATAAGCTCAAAATTTATTTAGTGTTGAAATCCTTGAGAACCACTTATGTTTTTATGGCTAACACAGGTCCTTTCTGTATGACTGTTAAACCAAAGCAGTCTGATTGCAATTCTTATAGACTTCCCAATGAGACAACTATCAATGAAAGACCAATGGACAACAATGGAAATCATTATAGGTCACAATACAGCCTTCAACAATGAGCAAAACCAATACCATGTAGTAAGCTATAAAAGGCCAAAGGATGACACAATGTGAAAAAAACCTAAAGACAAAATCAAGGGTCTGATATATATTACTACAATAAACAAAAAAGCAAATATCACAGACAACAACCAACAAAAACTAACGGATTACAGGTTCCTAGCTTAAGACAGGCAAGTAAAGAATGTGACGGGGTTAAACATGTTTGTGGGCACTCAAGCCTCCCCTATCCTGGTTTGTACTCTTTTCTTGCATTTTGCACTGATGATACAAAATAAGTGAATGAAGTAAGAATATTGACATGACAATGAGACAGTAAGGTTTACTTGATTATTTCTTGAACAAATTGTATCGTCATTTTCAAGTAATAATTATGTGGAAATAAGGAAAGTTTTAAATTCATAGACTACATCTATAGAGTGAAATGTTTCAATCTTGATTTTGAGACAAAGGTTTCATGTGAGAGATAGAATAAAAATTACATTAGAAACAGTTGTAATATGCTTATTTTATCATGTGAATAGTTACAGAAATGTATTTTTGATGAATTTTTCTGAAAAAGAAATTTCTATCCATCATAACCTAGTTTAATGATGTTAGAGTTTGATTAGAACCACTTCTGATATCATTTGAACAAGTACAGTATTTATATGAAAACTTCCAATTTTCAAGTTAATATCTCCAACATATTTTTTTCCGAGAATCAGATGAAAAATTTTAAATGGAATGACATACTCCATTTAATAGATATCATTTGTGGCTCATTTTCAAACAAACTGATCATACTTGATTAAAAAGGTGAACTTGTTATCCGATCAAAATATTTTTGGTAGAGTCCCTTCCTATCCCCATGTGTGAAAAACAAAATAATTTCTTGATCTGAGTAACCTTCGTTCATTGTAGAAGGTGGCTCCAGTAGTCTAAGTGACTCGTCAATTGGAGCATTCATAGGAAATATCCAAAATCTTCATTCAATAACGTATTTGTTTGCTTGACTAATTTTTCAATTTCAACTTTCATCCATTTTTTATTTATTTGAAGGATAGAGAAAACATCCAAAGAAGAAAATTGTTTTTCAATGGCAGACTATTTTAGTCATGGAATCTGCAGTAGATAGATAAACACATTGGTGGTATGTAGACTCGAGGCTTTATCTGTAGATATTTATCAGCTCAATTAAGTTTGTTGACTCGTCATTCATAAAACCGCAGGTAGACACTACTTATAGCTCCAAACAATTGGGTACCTTTAAAAAACTTCTCTTAGCCAATGAAAAATCTGCTTTAGTGTTAATGATATATCCACTTGTCAACACTTTAAGTGTGGAATATTAACTACTAAGGAGTACTTATTATTTTATTACTTGACAGAGCTGAAAATAGTTTCACATCTTCAGAACAGATCATAGCATTTTGATGTGCATGGATATATACAGGCTTAATAGATTAAACTGAAATAATTAGTGATAACTTTTAATTTAGGAATTACTATTACTCAAGCTATCAGTTGGACTTAATGTTAATTTATCCAAATAGGTAAGTCTTTTTTCTATTTCAAAATATAAAATGGAAAGAAAAAGATAATTTTTGGAAAAGTCTGTTTTAGGATTTTGATGTTAAGGGTTTTTTCTCAAGAATTTGAACCAGGTGCCATTCTTATCCTGCTATAATATTAATGTAAAAGATGAAAGCAAAGTTTTACATGTTTACATTTTAAAATATATCTATATCATTTGCTTATCTTTATGATAAACTCTCATTCAGATTTTTTTTAATTCATGGTTTACAGAATGAGAAGTTAACATTAGAAAATCTGAACTGAACACCATTTTTAATACTTGAATTACAGTAATTTTGGCAAATTTCTTCAATTCTGAAAATATTTTATCTATTTTTGACATAATTTTTTTTAATTCAAATTCATTTATTGGCGATTTAAATAAAAAATGGACAGCAAAATAATGAAAGGATTTTGGTTTGAACATTTCAATCATGATAAAAGTCTTTTGCAGAAAAGCTTATATCTGTTTTAATTAAATCACAAAAAAACTATATTTCATGTGAATAATAAAACCTTGTGAATGTTCTTGCCAGTAGCATGGTATTATACAGTTAGAGAGCTTTTGTGTATCATTAAAGCAATTTATTTTCAAATTCCTCCTTTAAATGAAATTAAACGTAACTTTAAAAATGCAGCAGTGACAAAATAAATATAGTTTCACATGCAAATTGATTTCTTTTTGATGTGAAGCAGTACGGTAAAGTAAAATATGCAGTTTAATTTTTCTGCATTCAATAAGTAATGTTGCACTGAATTGGTTAAAAATAATTATAGAGGGTGGTTGTAATTGATAGGTAAATATGCATCAATAATGCATCTACTGCACCTATAGTCTTTAATCTGCACCTGTCGAAAGTTGGTATAAAATAACAAGTGGTCATATCATTTTTAAGGGAGGTGGTATTTTATATTTTTATCAAGTAGAAAATAACATGCCCTTATATGAGAGGTGAAGTGTTAATTCAACTTGATGCTATATATATGGATGGGTTTCTAGGTACAGATATTTAGTTAACACTTGTTTTGTATTCAGGATCTGCATGTACAAATTTGTTAAGAGGAGTTAAAAGGACATGGCTATTGTCATCTTCTTGAATAAATCTGGCACATGAAAGATGTTATGAATATGAAAATTAAAAATTATCGGTCAATTTTTATCATAGATGTTAATTTTTATGGAAGACTCATATTTCAAAGTGAAATTTTAAAAACACGACACTTATGAAAAAAGCAATCAAAATGCATTCTTCACACTTAAAGAGATATTCATATCTTTCTGTCACCAAGGTGTAAGACTTTGAGTGTTGAAAAATTATACAAGGACATAATTGAATAAGAGAAATTCACAGATCATTTTGATAACTGTTTATTTATTTTCCTAGTAATTCAGGATAAAAGTTTAGAGAACTGCTTTATCTATGTTGCTTATAGAATTTGAAAGAAAAATCAGTATGAAACCTCCATAGTATAGTATTGTAGAAAAAGTGGAAGACAACATGCATGGCATGCAAGGTTTTCTTTAGAATAAAGAAAAGATCTGTTTGCTGAGTTTTATATCAAACATTTTTCATTAAATACTTTGGTAGTATTTTTATTACCCTTTAAATATTAAAGCAATCTCTTAGGACTGTTCCATTAAAACATGTATGGAAAGGCACTTTTAGAATTTCACTGCACCAAAAAGGTATATGACACCACCTGTAGCTCAGAACTTAAGTGCATCCATGGGTTCTATATAAAAATAAGAAGGTATTGTATGATACAACTCTCCACCAGAGACCAAATGACATAGAAGTTTACAACTATAGGTCACCGTACAGCCTTCAACAATGAGCAAAAGCCATACCGCATAGTCAGCTATAAAAGGCCTGGAAATGGTAAATGTATAACAATTCAAACAAGAAAACTAACAGCCTGATTCATGTACAAAACAATGAACGAAAAACAAATATGATGTATTTTTATACATTATGAAAGTTGACTTTTAGGAATGCACAAGAAAATGGCATGTATTTTTCTGTCAGACCGTCTCAGTCAACCATTTCATCCTTTGCTGTAGTCACTTAATAGTTTTATGAGGTTACATATCATATCAAATAGGCAAATAATAGTGTTATTGTACCTGATACCTAACTACTTTGACTTGCTGGCTAAATTTTATAGTAAAAGTTTCTGTTTTTGATATTCAAGACTTCAGTGTTTTACACATTTGTGTAAGAAACTTGTTAACACGTTTTGTTTTACCTATTTTGTATAACAAACTTTGTATAAAAGATTGCTTGGATCAGTTGACAGATTCTGTATAATGATAAACTACACTTCTTGGCAGTTTTATTTCCATATCTTCTTTCAAGACAGATGAAATTGCTGAAAACATTTTCTAAATTTCACTACCAAATTTGATATTCTCTGTAGTTCAACTTTGGTATCTCTTCTTTCAGATTTTCTGTTTGTCAGTACAGTAAAACCTTTGGGTATCAGAACAGTAAAATCCATTTCCTGGAACATTTCTCTGGGCCTTTGGTGACCAAATGGTCTAGGTAGCTTATTACTAATCAGTTGTAGATTTTAAACTAGCCATTTATGAATCTCTCTCTCCCAAATTTTCTTGCAAGTGGGCAATTTTAGGTACATTTATTTGTTTATCAATGAACTAAGGTAGATATTTTTACATTGAAAAGTGTAATATGAACATCTTTGATACAATTTTGATCGAACTGACCAGTCCAAAGTAAATTTGTCAACACTTGAAAGGTTTATGTTGCAAATAGCATCAAATGACATTAATGCCATACAGTATTGATGTTTATATCTGAATCAGAAGTCAGTATTTGGAAAGTTTTTTTACACCTTCCTTATCTTCCATATAAAATTAAGGAGATGTGGTATGAATGCTAATGAGACAACTATCTTCCATAGTTCAAATGAAGTGAATGTAAGCAATTGTAGGCAACAGCAACAGTACTAGAAAACCAAAACTTTACACTGGCTTTGATAATTCTTATTCTTCGAGGAAACCATTTTATACTTGTATCCAACGACCAATTTGTCAAAATTTTAGGATTTTCTATCATCTGAACTTCACGGACAATTTTCACAAAGTTTCAATAGTATTTATAAGCATGGACATTTTTTCCACTTTTGCTTTTCCTTTCTTCCCCTCAACCATTATTACATTTCAAAAGAATTGCATTATTACAAGTTTCTACTGTATTAAAGATCAATTTGATAACACCTCTGCATTGATCTAAAATTTCTTCATGCATTCTTTGTCATAGTATTAAAAAGATCATGATATGCATTTGATAGGTAAATAATATTTCACAGATATATGATATTGTGATATACAAGTTACAACCATTATACAAAACATGAAAATAACTCTTTAAAGTGATTAAATTTTAATTAGCTTACATAAGATCATGATAAGTGGAGATTTTTTTGGATTTGTCTCCCCTTTGATCTTAAAGATCTGGTGATATCTAAACAAATACATTTTTCATTTTATGTGTATTTAATTTGTTTACTTTTGTTTTACAGTTTTAAAAGTTTTAAAAGTTTAAACTCTTTGTGTCTTAACTTTCCTTTTGAAAGTGAAATTAATGAGACTCTTGTCAACAATATTAAATCTGTTTTCACATTTCAAGTGTAACTAGTATCTTGTAGGAATTGATTGTTAGCCTTTTTCCCTGTGATTTTATTTCATTTAATGATCACTTCATGAGTCTATCATGCTATTTAGTTATATTTTGATAATAATGAATTTTAGTGTTTTTACATTTGTATAGAATCAAAAGAGTGTTAAAGAGCTTTGACATTACCAGTACACTCACATCAACACCTATAGCACCTTTACAAACAACAGAAAAAGTTCTCCTTTGATCTTCTTTCCTAATATTAACCCTGTATCGTAGCTGCCATGTGCTCCTTTAAGAATTGTTTTCAAGATTTCTCTTATTTTCATCTTATTTGTGTTTCAATTCAGGGACCTAAAGTTTAATTGGATTTGCATGAATTTGAAGCACTGGGCAAATGAAGTAAGACTCTCAATATGTGTTCCTTTTTATACAGCTGTACCTTTTATCAACTCATTTATCTTTCTCACAACTCTTTTCACTTTTACAACTTAATCATATTGTTAAAAGTGCCTTATATTAGCAGAGTTGGCTTTAGAATGCTTGAAAAAAAGTAATTGTATTGAATGTTCTTCAAATGACTTTTGGGACAATGATTTGTTTAATTCCAAGTTTTCAAATGTTGATACTTTTTACATTGAAAAGTGTAGTATGAACAATTTATAATATTTTAAAGTTACAGTGTACTATCTTAATTGTTCTACTTGAGTTGAGAAAATTTTGCCTTTTTACTTTTGTGACTATACTTGTCAACAAATAACTGAATATTTACACTCTTTTAATGTTTAAGATGTTAACTCCAGTCTCAAATTAAGGGTACGATTATGTTTTATATTGAATGAAAATGGCTACAAACATGGAATATGTATATATAGCCTTGAAATATTCTTTTAATTGCTATATCATGGCTATTATAACTTTAATATCTCAAGTTATTTTTTAGATTACAAGATATTTAAATTCAAATATTCTAAAAATCCAAACTGACATTTATTTACTATATGTAGTGTGAATTGACAAGAAAAATACAGCTGTTTTTACCTATACATTGAGCTTAATTTGTAGTTTTACAATAAAAACTTTATTTGACTAAAGGTGTTCTTAAATAGATAGTGGGGGTATTATCGTCAAACTGTCAGTGAAAAAATGATATTTTAAAGATCCTATAATCCTTAACAAATCTATGTTTCAATTATAGTTTAGTTAGAATACCGATTAGTTTAAGGTGGTCTGTGGCTTGTCCTTATTAAATTGTTCAAATAAAGAGTTATTTTTGTGGCTACAAAGGTCTAAAGGTGATGTTGGTATGTGTTCACAACCTGTAATTTGTGTTGATTGTTCACCAGAGTATTGAGATTCTTCTTGGGACCTTCTTTCTGCTTCTCACTTTTCAGAATATTGAATCTTCTTCATGTTAATGTTTGTGTTGGGCTGGCTTCTGAGTACAAATATACAAAGTTTTCAAATATAGTTCTAAAATAGTTCCAATATTGAATTGTTCTAAGTATAACATATTATTTATTTATCTATCATATTGGTTGATATCAGGGGGGAAAATCATTAAGAATGACAGAAAAAGTTTTCCCCAGTCATTCATGGACAGAGAAAGTTATGTTACAAGTTTCCACAACTTTTGACGACTTTTTGATTTAAAGAAAATTAGTTAAAGTTCTGTATAATCACTTTGAATATTATATATTTTCTAATCACTTTTTAATTTTTTGTTAATATCTTTTAGGGAAAATACTCATCTTGTTTTATGGCTTGCATGATTTAAAGGTCATAGAAAAATAAATGGATAAAATTGTGTGTTTTATCTTAGGCATCTGCATGATAACCAAAATGACAAGCATTAGTCACCTATCACACTTTCATATTGTTATTTTATTAGATTAAACCAATTAAATCAAATTATTACATTGTATTTGTATTTGACATTTTACAAACTTCACCAAAAATGCAGGTATCGTTTTACAAAACATTTTCATGTGGAAAAAGATGACACTGCTAATTTACTGTGTTAGTTAGAGGTTGTTAGATGAAATATTTTCATATTTTCATCTGCTTATACTCAAGGTTGAAAAGTAAATAAAAGAGGAATTGAGATCAGAGTTTTGTTAGAGGTAGAAGTTGAAGAAAAGGTTAAAGTTTCATTGACTAGAGATGCTGGATGTCTGGAAAAATATTTGTACCCTAGCTTTCATTTGTATTATACAATATGTAAAACAATCTGAAAATAAATGTAAAATAGTTGTAAGGTTAAGTTACAGTCTTGTTACTGAATCTTTATGTCTGATAATATTTAACATGGGCATTTTGGTCCAATAAAAAAAGAGTATAGAAGGTGCTTATTTCAACTTTCTCTGATGACCAGTAGACTTTTGACCAATTAATAAAAATGTAATTGAAAAAACTAAAAGCTAACAAAGTTTGCTCTCTGTTTCAGATTGAAATGTATACTGACCTGTGGATTATAATCTCTATCATCTGTGTTATACTTAGTGCTAATGTCTACTCATACAACCACATAGCTGTCCAAGGTAAGATAGAAAAACTAGTCAAATAGTACCAAACATTTTGTCCAATTAATCTGACAATCATGTTTTCTTGCCCTCAAAGAGAAATAATTAAAACTGTTTTAAATGTTAAAGATTAGAGTGATGCTCAATGATACATCTTAGTATGCATTCAGATTTTAAAGTGTTGATGTATTAAACACAGGGATGTGAAGGGGGTAGAAAATCTAGGAATCATTTGTATTTAGCAATTCTGCTGGTGGTCTGTAGTTAAATCATGGAATTATTTTGCAATTTACATTTGATGTACCACACACTTACTGAACAATATGCCATAAGCCATGGCTCTCTTGTATCTGCTAAGAAAATGTGCGAAGAACAGGTAAAATTATTCATTGTTCAATGAAAAAAAAATGACTAAATTATATATTTTTAACACTTCTGTACTGCCAAATTACTACATTCGCATGTGATAGAAGAAAGTTGGCTACTCTAAGCATTTTGCACATTTTCCAAGACAGCAATTATAAGTATAAAACCACTTTTTACAATTTATTGTCCTGATTGTAAGACAATAGTCTGGTCACTTGCAGTATTTTGTCTGTGAATTTTGACACTTGTATCTATGTAAATTAATGGAGCCACTTTTCTGTAAATTGAAATTCATCCTAGTCATCATAGATAATCTGCTTGTATGACATTTTATCTTAAAATGTATGATTGTTTTAGTTAAGTGGTGAGGTGTCAAAATATGTCATAACTGATTATAACTGATAATGCAGCAACTCACACCTTGAAGCTAAACAGTCGTGTTGCCTACTGTGGATGCTATTTACCTATCAAACACACCTTTCTGGTTCAAATGTCAAACCAAACTAAACAATTTTTAATGTAAAAAAGTGATAAATCTTGTAAGAAATTATGCATATGTTGTTTGGAAAAATCAGATTGTCAGACACATGTTATTTAACATTAAAAAACTAAATTTTTTTCTTGAAAAAATCAACTAGTATAAAACATATTTTATAAATGCCATTCATTTACGGAAGCAATGTTTGTCCACAATTTGACAATTCATGTAATGACTCAGTTGCTTGGAATAAACTGATAGCCAGCTGTGGAGATTCCCCTACTTAAACTGTAGGTAAGGGGTAATTATAGAGGGCTCAAATCTAAGCCTTCAAGATTTAGTGTGCTCAAGTCAACTGATTAAAGCATTCTTGATATCATAGGAATTTATTTATATTTAATAGTATTTAGTTAATTGCCTTGATGGAAGGCTGTTGGCAGTCATCACTTACTTCACATTCATCATGCAGGATCATGTCTTCAATTCAAACTGAAGTAGTTGGTCATTTTTGGTAAGGGTTTTCAGCCAGTAAGAATAAATAATCTATTTGTTACATTACTCCTTACCAGTTGTGGTTTAAAGGAAGCTTTACACAGAAAGTCTAGTTTAAAGTTAAGAACTGTCTGGCTATACTACCCCTTTAATATTCCTACTTATTATTATTATTGAAGTTCCATAGATGTGTTCACACAACAGTGTTATGGGAAAATGAGGATATTTTCACATCTTATATGATCTGAAGTTTGCTTTAACTGAATCTCATAGTTTTTTTTACATAATCTTAGGACTGAAGACATATAAGATAAGTTTATAAGTTTTCATTTTTGTCTTCAAAGTGAAGAACTTCATTCATGAAAATGGATGCTTTTCCAGTTTTCCATTAAACTCAAGTTTGTTATACCCTGCTCCAAAGAAGATTAGGTATACTGTTTAACCTCTGTTTGTCTGTCCATCCAGGTGTCTTCTGTTAGACAGTTTCATGAAATTTACATATTTTTCTCTGAACCAGGGCTTCCTGAAATTTAATATCAAGCTTCATGTGAGCATGATATGTATGTGCAATGTATATCCACATTCATTGCTCATCAACTTCCTGTTTCCTGAATATTTATATACTATCACACATAATGGAGATGTATGAGATTTCCATCACATTTATCTCAGGAAATGAAAATAAGAACTTTCTGAAATTTGGTACATGCATCAAGCTTCTTGTGAGCATGCTATACCGTGTGATACATCCATCTTTCATCAACTTTCTGTTTACTGAATACATTTTGTACTTATATACTCTTACACATAATGGCCATGTATGAAAACTTCTCAGAAACTACAAATCAGATCTTCTTGAAATTTAGTATAGGACTTCATGTGAACATCTTATAATGTGTGATACTCTTATCAACTTCCTGTTTACCAACTACTTATTGCTGTAGAAGTATTATAATGCTCACAGTTTTATAATTTCAATTGTTACCTTCTATGAATAACATATTGCACCTAACTTTAGATTGCTATGTTGGATTTGACCAAATCTCCTGAAATGTTTTATATTTTTTTCTGCATAGATATAGATGTTTTCATTTTTATATTGACTTTCAGGCTCGGGATGTGCTGATGGATCAAGAATAGGACTATATGGACATGACAATATTGTTACGTGTCAAGGACAATGGAAAGGACATATAAACAACAGTAGTCATTTATGTGCTGCTGGATGGAAAGTGTGTTCGTATGAAGACGTGGATTTACTTGGAACTATTTCCTGGGAGGAAGCTATATCTGTGGAGGGATGTTATAGTATGAATGCTGCACAAGATGGTGGGAAATGTCAGAAATGTGCTGAAGATTATGGTCAGGTTGGTATATACTTAAATCTATCGCATTATGTATTTTTTTGTCATCAGATATTCAAAGAAAATTTAAAATCAAGCTTGACCTGAATTTTTTTTTCCCACTTCAAAAGTTTATACAAGAGCTATGTGTGTAGCTTTTCTACCTGATATTTCTGTTAAAATATTTATCAAAAAATAGTTGACCAGCATTAATATTACCTTTTGCGGCCTTTGACAATAAGCAAAATACATACTGCATAGCATTTTAACCATAAGCAGCCTTTGACAATAAGCAAAACACATACTGCATAGCATTTTAACCATAAGCAGCCTTTGACAATAAGCAAAAAAACATACTGCATAGCATTTTAACCATAAGCAGCCTTTGACAATAAACAAAACACATACTGCATAGCATTTTATCCATAAGCAGCCTTTGACAATAAGCAAAATACATACTGCATAGAAAGCTATTAAAGGCCCTGAAATGATAAAATGTAAAACGATTTAAACGAAAATACTTACGGTCTGATTTAAAGGTTTGTATGTTCTGGTAATGAAACACATGTTTCAGTTAACAACTTATTAGTATAAATAGCTGATCAAAATCTCTTTATATACCCTAGAAATGCAGATTTTGTTGCCTTTCTCCACTCTGTTTACCAATCAAAGAATCAGGACATAGAAATACAAATTGAAAAGCTTGAGAATCAAATATGTTACAGTAAACGATAATGGAAATATGTGGGAATGAAATATGTTAGCTGATCAATCTTAAGGGCTTTTGAATCTGCAACTATTATATTTTATGATTTATTACTGAATAAATGGTTTCACATCATTAATTTTCAAATTTTATAATTATAAATTGATTTTGGATCTCACAATTAACAAGATATCAAAAAGCCAATTCATTAACATTGTGATAATCAAACAGGTAAACATTTCCCATTCAACATTTCAAACTATCACAGAAAATTTTTTGCAAAGTTGTTTATGAATTTGCATTTTTTTCTAGTAAACAACTATTTGTACTTCTACCTACATACCAAAGTACAAAGTAACAATAAATGGTTTATTTAAAAATGTGGACTAAGTACTAACTAGCTACTGTTCTATCTGGGGTGTCCAGGGTTCGCTAGTTAAAGTCTTTGAAGGATGAGGTTCAGGTATCCATTCAAGATTAACAGCTGATTAACCATGATAAACTTTTCAACAAAGTCATCAAAATGTTTTAAACAGAAGATAGCTATCATAAAGATGTAAGGTCATCTTCACACCTTGCAATGAGTTTGCAAATATTTGTAGAATTCATTCCAACTTTTCACATGACTTTCTTATCATATTAGTTAAGTTACAAGATCATAGAAGGAATTTTTGTAATATTTATATCTGAAAATTTAATTCTCACAATAATTTTCTTTTCCCATTTGGCAATCACAGTTCCTCTCATTTACACATTTTGATGTCATCACATATATATTAGCTAAGCAGAATGGTTAAAATCTGAATTTTGGTTGATATTGAGGACAGGGATTGTTTATAACCCTGTTGCTGCTGCTAATTTAATATGGTTTCATTTTGTGTGCCAAAAAATATGGCAGCTAGATGTCTGTGAGGTGACATGCCCAACTATGACATCATACAATATATTACATCACATCCTAATGATGTTACATTGGGGACTTATTGAAGAAAAATATTACACTGTATAATCTTTGATGTTTTAATTAAAGAGATACAGTAATGAACAAGTTCTTAAAAGAATTAAGCATATAGACATGTGTGTCCCTCCTGAACAGCCGGTGTGGACACATGTGTCCCTCCGCTAGCAAGAGGGTTATAGGACTTTAAAGTTTTTATGCAGCCCTCTGAAGTAAGAAAAGAAAAAGGATAATGATTTTTTATATAAAAAAAAAAACATTTAAATATTTTTCTGGTCAACATTTATGTAAACATTTGACTTTAATCACCAAAATTCATGCATCTCCAATGCAGGGAATGGATTTTAATTTGAGTCGAGACTATTGATTTGTAAAATATATATGATAATGAAGTTTCACCCTACCTTAGAAATGTGGTAAATGATGTAATAGATGGAATATAAAAAGGAAGATTTTTTTCCCCTAAACAACCGAAGGCATTACCTTTAATGTTGTAGTGCAATAATTATGCAATGAAATTTTTATAGAAATTGATATTACTTTAATGAAAGTTCTTTATTATGTTTGGAAAATAAATTCAGTTCATTATAACGATATATGTTTTGAAAATTAAAACCATCTGTGTGGCATCTTTCTATTTATTAATTGAATAATTTATTTTTTAAATAACACTGAGGATCCATAATCCTGATATTATAAAATGATTGATAATTTTACAGTTGTGACTATAATAAAATGCTCAACCTGCTTTGTGGAATGAAAAAGTTTAAAACTGTCTTTGGAACGAAAAAACCTGTTTGATAATGTAATGTTACGGTAATGTAACATACATAAAGTATGCTCAAATGAATAAATTTAAAAGGGAAATGTTTAATAGTTGATTTAAATTTTCAATATATATTAATTGTTGAACTTTGTAGGAATCATAAATTCACATAACATTGTTAACTATAAAAGACACTTAAAAAGTTTTGCCACGCTCAACAATGATAAATGCAGAGGAAAAGAAATCCATGATCATTATCGAAAAGCGAACTTAGTGCTTGGGTGAAACTTAAAGGATGATTTTACACCCGTATAAGTCTTAAAATAAAAATGGGAACCTCATGAAAAGAATGAAAGGATTTACCATTACAAAATCATTCACCGAGTAATTTTTCCACAATGGATTTGAAAATAGATATTTTATTACCCTGAGTTGCTGTTTGGCAGATAAATGTTACTGTTCATTTCACAGTTATGTAAGGCATTCAGAGACATTTTTACTGCAATGTCCGTCTGTTTAATTGACTACTCCATACTTTTTTTTATAACTGTACTGTATGATAATGTATAAAGTACACCAAGTGTGTATCAGTTTACAGTCCAAATCTCTAGGTTTATAAGTTTAATTAGAATTTATGCGGAGAGCATATTTGAAGGAAGATAAAATGTGTTCTCTCAGAAAAGAGTTTTTAAATTTGTAAGATCCTGGAAAAACTCAATCTTCAGAAGTTCTCAATATACATTTCTACTTAGTCATTGCTTGCCTAAAACATCTGAACAAATTGTTAAGCTAGGAAAAAATTAAACCTGATGCACTTTTAATCATTACCTTGTTTAACACCCACAGGTAAACCTTTATTTACAAGATTCTTTGCATTGTTGTATAACCATTTTGATAGAACCCAGTCTTACAAATCCTCATGGTTTCATTAATTAAACAGCCACTAACGACAGGAAGTATCAGTAAGTCATTAACAAAACAATGCTGTTGCACATTACCTGCATTTTTATAATAAAACAAATGTTATAATTGACCTGCGATATTTTCAAAAGAATAACTACAACATATGAACATTTACTTCCATATAATGAGGACAAAAATATCACACCAGGAGGGATATGTTAAGTGCATTTTTTTCTGATAGTTTATTCAGAAAAATCCTGTGATGTTTTGACCAAACAGATGTGTTTTCTTGTAATTTAGGAATATAGTACATTTTTTTGAAAAGATAGATAAAAAATGAAATGAAATTATCTTTTTGAGTGATTATGATCATGATTATACCTTTCTGTCTGTGTAGTTAACATTTTTGAATAAGTGATAATGACTGCTAAATCAACACACATAAAACAGTTACAACACATCTTGGTGTTATTTATTCTGCAATAGATGGTCACATCAAATAAGTATTATATGTTATGTCTTCAAAGATATATCTACAATATTGAATTATTGGCGATAATGAGAAAAAATAATAGAAAACAAAATGAAAATGTTTTGGCCTTGCCCATTTTCAAAGAAAGCAATATCTCAAAAAGAAGAACATCTAGGATATGTGTATGTTGCCTTTAGAAAAGGTAGAAGATATTGAAATATTAGACATAAATGAAAAAGAATTTCATATTTTTTTATTCCAAAGAGCATTATTAAGACATTTTACAGCAAAAGTTGGAGATCATAGATTGAGCTTATCCATCCACTGACACTCTGACTGACATATCTTAAGCCTTATAGATTAGCATCATTTATATTATCAGGATTCAGGAGTTCTATAATTTGTATATTCACAATTTTGTAAAATGTCTGTTTTCCTCAGATTTTTTTTTTTAAACAAACAAATAAAACAAAAATGCAGGCTTATTAAAAACTTGACTTGTATTTGTAGGATGACATGGCTGGTATTGGTAGAGGTTGTCCACATCAGAACTTTGGTCAAACATCCTGTATTCGTGGAGGACGAATAGATTCTAGTTGTTGTGTAGACTCACATTTCCAGCAAGCTTGTCATTATAAACCTAACATACATGGTGTTGTATGCTGTAAACTCCCAAGTAAGTAGTCCTTTTTAAAAGTATCTGAAATTTCATCAGTGACCACAGTCTACTACTGTGTAGATTGAAATATATTTACTCCCATGGTCTTGTAATGTTGTTGTCTTTTGTGTATATACTAAAACACTTTTATCAACTTGTACAAAGATTTTACCAATAACATTTCTCATAATTAAATTCATTTAATTGAAGGTTGTAACTTTGTGCAAAAGAAGTGGTGTTTTCTAATTTTACTGAAACATTAAACTTAGAAAAAAAAAAAACATAAAATTCATATATGGACAATTTTCATTCCTTCCTGTCAACATCTGCTGTTTTAACTTTGTAAACATAGTTATTGTATGACAAACATGATAATACTGTGTAATTTGTTCCTTTAAATTGGCCGGAACTGATTCAAGAATTTGTCCAGTTTATTTTTTTAGTGCAATCAAATAAATCTTTTGTTCAGGATCATGTGAAGTAAAGTGACCATAAACTACTAATAAATTAAAATGTTAGCTATGTTCATATTTACATAGTTTTATAAATACACATAATACACCCACTAATGGAATGACAGATTTACTTCTTTGAACTTCCATGTTAATAAATACCTTGTATTATAAGTTTGAGAGAAACTGTAAATATTGAAAAAAAGATTTCATAGGTTTAAGTTAAGCAGAAAATATCTTAAATTTATATTTTATGTAAAAGTTTCATCTAGACACTACAAGTATATCATATAATTACTAGCACATGTATTTGGTTTTAATATAAACAGTCTAAACGTTTAAACCCGCTTCATTTGTTTGCACCTGTCCTAAGTCAGGAACCTGTTTCAGTGGTTGTCGTTTGTTGATGTGGTTCTTAAGTGTTCCTCATTTCTCGTTTTTTATATAGATTAGACCGTTGGTTTTCCCGTTTGAATGGTTTTACACTAGTCATTTTGGGGCCCTTTATAGCTTGCTGTTCGGTGTGAGCCAAGGCTCTGTGTTGAAGGCCGTACTTTGACCTATGATTGTTTACTTTTTACACATTGTGACTTGGATGGAGAGTTGTCTCATTGGCACTCATACCACATCTTCTTATTTCTATCATAGTCATTATGATAAAAAAAAATTCTTCAAGAGAACAATTATTTTCAGTTTTTTATGCTCCACCTTCAATAGCAGGGTATATTATGATTTCCAGTCTGTCTGTCCTATATCATGTTAAGTTAAGTTGAGATAGTTTAACATAAGGTTGTGGTCACATCAACTTGAAACTAAGTACACATGCACATTATAATGTGTACTTTTTTTTGCCAAATTAGTGCATTGGGCATGGTTTCCTTATTTAATTTTCTATAGTTATTCCTACTCCTCTACAGAACCTTAACTTGTTTAAATGTGAAATCTTGGAAGATGTGCTGATCTATGATAAAACTTTGATTGAGCTCATTTTGTTTTAAAGGGACATATATTCTCCATGTCTGCTTGTTTCCTTATAAAAGACAAACGTGGCTTTTTTTCTGATTATTACATTATCTAAACTTACTGTAAACTGCAAATGATGATAGATTTCCTATTAATACATAACAGAAGGGTGCCAATGAATGATGTAGTTTTCTGCCATAATAACATGTTATTGCTTGTAATATGTTTATATAGATCACATGTAATTAATTTGAGTTTACTAACTTTAGATTAAGTATACTGTAATATCCTCATCAATTAATATCATTTCAAGTGGTTTTTTGCATACCACTCTGTAAAAAGATTGGAGCTAAATACTTTTCTGTCTGCTGTTTTTGCAGACAGGTTATTACTACCTTTTTCTTTTCTTTTTTTTTTTTGTCTTGAACATATGACAGTAGCATGTACTTTGGCAATTATTGTATATTGCCTTAGTGATTTCTATTATAGTAAGTAATTGATTGTAAGATGACAACTTTTGTTGTTGTTGGCAAACCTTTTGTTTGGCATTAATAATTTGTTTGTTGCAATTGACAAAGAGGATGTTCAGTTGTAAAAAGCATAGTTATTGTTTAAGTCAGAATCAGCAGTTGTCAAATAGTTTTAATTCTCTGTCTAATCAATCAGCCTAATAATATCTGTATAAGATATATTTGGAAATAAATTATAATGAAACTTTCATAAGCAGTTGGTACTCACGAGTCTGCTGTATGTATTCATATTTCATGAATAAAAACTAAATTTCAATAGAGTGCAAAAGTTAAATTATAAAATTTTATTGTTTGCAATATTTCATAATATCTACCCTGAATCTTTTTATTTCAAGTCTCCTAAAAGAATTTTGTAAACATGGATATTTCATAATTCATGGTTATGTATTCTTAGGTGCCATATTAATGTGAACAGGGGCTCCAAAGAGCCTGTAACATTCAGCTGTATTATGTATAATACCGTTATGTGTGTTCTGCACCAAAACTTTGTCAAGTTTCATTACAAGATTTAAATATTGATAAATTATGTTGAACTTTTGAAGAAGAAAGAATTATAGACACTAAGTTTGTTGGTCTCTGGTAGATTGTTGTGTCATTGGCAATCATACCTCAATCCCAATACTAATGTTACAAAAATTTCTATCTTGAAAGTCACAGTCACATAGAAGGACAGTATTGAAATCATGTGAAAACATATCTTTTGTACTGTCTTCTTATATCAAAGTACTGTAATACTCATAATAAAAGTATTAGCGTGTGATGACCTTGAACCCAGGTCATGTGGTAATCAAGGTAACAGTAATTTTAATTATGTCAAAACCACATCAATCTTTATGTTGGGTTAAATACAATATATTGCAGGAAACATATCTTACTTCATCTATAAACAGATTTTAATCTATCTAGCATAAAATATATCAATCACACATTTTCCCACTCTCTAAGTCTATTGAAGAATGTCTTGACTTGTTTTACCTATAGTAATAAATCAAACTGACCAGGTCTAGGTTGGCCCATTAATCTTGGCCAATTTATTCAATTATCATCAACAGAATTTTCAAAACTATTAATTAAATCTATACAATGATTCAATGGAACATAGAAAATTCTTTATAGAGATCATTATCAGAAAAAATGGTTTTTCACAGATTTGATATTTTAAATCACAAGTTTTTGTTGCAAAGTATAAAATAATACTGGTATTGGAAGTTAATAGATTGTTTAATTACTTTCTTTATTTTGTGTTTACTGAAATAACTTTCACATTTTACAAATTAGTTTGACAGAAGTTGGTGAAATAATCTTCAACAAGATGTCTGACATAGCTAAAATATTTTTATTTAATAGCTTCTTTATTTATTTTTTTTCTTTGTACTTACAGGCAGAAAACCCAAAATAGTTGTTAAACCAAAAGCTAAAATAGAAGTAAATACTGGTTTAATTTTCCTGTTAACCTGCCAAGCTACTGGCACACCTGCTCCTAGAGTTCAGTGGTATAAGGATGGTACTCAGATTCCTGACACAAACAACAGAATACAAACATTACCTTCAGGTTAGTAAGACTGACCTGCAGCAGGAAAAAGGGGGAGGTCCAAGTGGTCCAAAGACTATAACATATATTAGTCACAATCAGTGGAAAATATATGTTCTCTTTAGATTAGTAGTACATGTATGACTATCAAGCAAATAGAGCTGTACAGTGAAAACTTCTACATTTATTTTTGGATGTAAAAAAAAAAATCATCTCCAAAACAAGGAAAGTTCTATTGGTCTACATGAAATGTGTAATAATTTTACTACATTCAAAGGATTGGTGTTGGATAGATGTACAGCAATACTCGAAATTATATATAAAAAACACTTATATTTGTTCCTATATATGAACTCTGAACAATTTGAAAAGCTTTTTTAATCATAAAATAGATGGCCCTTATATGTTGTTTTTTGTAATTATTTTTACAGTTTTATTTTATTATACACTTATAGGTGACTTATTAGTAACATTAGCCAAGAAATCTGATACAGGGTTATATAGTTGTGAAGTCATCAATACAGAAGGAATAGATATGGCTAGCTCTCAAGTCATAGTTAGAGGTAAGATCATTATTATTTACTGAATTACTGTTCTAGGGGAGATAACTGTTTAATTACATTTCTTCATATTTCACAAAATAAAGCAATGGCAAATGTAGACACCTGTTAAGTTGATTACAACAAGCATTTTTTTGTTAAATCAATAGATGTTTAATAGGAAAGGCTTAATAAAAATTGACTGCTGTTAAGTCATATGATGAGTGTTTTACAAATAGTCTGTGTATATTACCTCCTCCTGATTCTGTGATAAAGTGCAAGCTACTGTAGTATTTGACCACTCTTTTATTGTATTATAGAATACAGTTCAGGATGTAAAGACGGGACAACAGAAGGACTAGATTTACATAGAGATGTACATGCTTGTTCTGGGAAGTGGGAAGGACATGTGAGAAAGGGGAAATCACTCTGTAAGAAAGGTTGGAGAGTATGTAACCCTACAGACAGAGAGGTTTTACACGAGTTAACATGGCTAGATATGTTAGATTTACAGGGATGTTATGCCTATAATGCTGCAATGAGGAAAGGACAATGTAAAAAGTAAGATGCTTCTGTTCATAAACAAATACAAAAGAAATATTGTAAACAAACATTAGATATTCAGTGTATGAATAAAGGGATTTTTTCCCTTTTTTCTTTTTAATAGAAGAGTAATATGCATATTAGGTTCCTTTTGCTTTAAACACTAATAAGGCAGTGTAGGGTTTAGAAGAGTTCATCCTCCTCCCCTCTTTTTATGGTTAATGAATCATTTTTTTCTTTTTTTATCTTTTTGCTCTTCATAAACATTTAAGATAACATTTATAAACAGAACTCTAAAATTCTATAAAATTGTGAATTCCTGTGTTTTGAACATCAAATATTTATTGAAATTTCTGAATTTTACATGTTATTAAAGTTTTGAACAATGGTGTCAAGTATCCTTGTTTTTATAATTTTCACTCTGTTAATATTTTTATTTAATTTTCAGATGTAGGGAAAGAAATATGGCAGGTTTTGGTAGAAATTGTGGTAAATTAAGATACCAACGTAAAAGACAATCATGTTTAGCTACAGGAAGAGTTGATGTTTTTAAAAAGTCAGAATCTTCATCAGGTTGCTTCTATAAAGAAGGTGTTACTTCTGGTGTCCTGTGCTGTAAAAGGAAAACTAGAAAATCTAGTAAGTTTATACATGCTTTTTCATTGTCAGTTAAAATTTCTCAATACTTGAATCATATAGTGACACTGAGTCACCTTCTGTTTGATATGAATTTCTAAGTTGGGTGTTGGTGTATATGAATCGAAGAAAATGATATCACAATTAAGTTTTTTTACAAGTATGCTCTATTTTTGTCTTCTAACAGGAAGCAGTGAATAATAACATGAAAATATATACAATATGATCAAAAAAGAGAAAACCCTGAAATGTACTTTAGTATTGACAACTTAATGGCAATGTGTGACATCTTGATTTAGAAGTCATGAAAAATTATAAATTGTGAATATTTAAAAGTATATAATTAATTTCCAATTATTTTATTTTCACAAAATAAATATTACTTTTTCCAGAGAAGAAGCCATCTGCTGTATGCTCGTCTAAATGTTTGAATGGTGGTAAATGTATGGGACATAACTATTGTCAATGTCCTAGTGGCTACAAAGGAGCAGTTTGTCAAATACGTAAGTAAATTTATTTTAAACTATTATTTTTGATGTCCTTGTTTTTTCTCCGAGAAATTAAAAAAAAAATCTTTTTATTGATATGACAGGCTTGAGTTTTATTTTCGTTTATTTGGTTTTTTTGGGGGGTGGTGGGAGGGGATTATATTTGATATGATTGTAAACATTTTGCAGCTCCATGACAATCAATTTAATTGACAAAAAATAAGTATAGATTATCCTGTTTTCTTCACATAGATATCCTAAAATGACAGCCGTGAGCCACATTTTAAAGCCTTTTTATTGAGTTAGCACAGCCAAGAACTAAAAAATATCACATTGTGTCGAGTGGCTGATATTTTACAATATTTGTGAGCAGATAAACTGATTATCAGTTTATCCTGTAATTTCAGATATTTTATGTCCCTTACACCATTTTACTCTTGAGGAAAGTAAGCTTGATAAAGCCATACTCTCTCCTATTATAATTTTCACAAAACACAGAAAATATACCGGTTAGTAGTTAATGATACACAGCAACATGACACTAAGGACACTTTATTGATAAAATATTTCTTTTTTTATTCAGCTATATGCAAATATGGTTGTGGAGATTTCGGCGAATGCATAAAGCCAGGAGTATGTCAATGTAAGGATGGTTTTACTGGTAAAAACTGTCATAGAAAAGTTTGTAAACAAACATGTCTTAATGGAGGCAGATGTGTGAAGCATAAGTGTCGATGTTCTTCAGGGTTTGATGGACGACATTGTCAAAGAAGTAAGTTGAAAAAAATCAAACTTCTTTGGAATACAATTTTACCCTTCATTGCTCTGAAAAGTCAGTATTACCCCGGTGTGTCATTCTGTATAGGTCCAAAATCCAACAGTTGTCTTGTCTTTTATATATATAAAATTGAGAATGGAAATGGGAATGTGTCAAAGAGACAACAACCCGACCACAGAACAGACAACAACAGAAGGTCACCAATAGGTCTTCAATGCAGCGAAATTCCGCACCGAGGCGTCCTTAGCTGGCCCCTAAACAAATATATATACTAGTTCAGTGATAATGGACGTCATACTAAACTCAAATTATACACAAGAAACTAAAAGTAAAATAATACAAGACTAACAAAGGCCAGAGGCTCCTGATTTGGGACAGGCGCAAAATGCGCGGGTTAAACATGTTTATGAGATCTCAACCTCCCCTATACCTCTAGCCAATGTAGAAAAGTAAACGCATAACAATACGCACATTAAAAGTCAGTTAAAGAGAAGTCCGAGTCCGATGTCAGAAGATGTAACAAAGAAAATAAACAAAATGACAATAATACATAAATAACAACAGACTACTAGCAGTTAACTGACATGCCAGCTCCAGACCTCAATTAAACTGATTGAAAGATTATGTCTTCATCATATGAATATCAGGCACAATCCTCCGTTAGGGTTTAGTATCATACCATCATAAAATATATGAGAAGAGCATAACCCGTGTCATGCCAACAACTGGTTTTTAAATAAATGTGTTTAGTTCCGATAGGATTTATATAATTATGCTCTGAGAGAAAATAGCTGATTTATGGTTTACAACTTTTTTAAAGTAAGATTGAATATGTGTTTTTAATGACCTATTTTCACAAAATTACTGTCCTTGCTCCTAGTACTGTAAACAATTTCGCAAGATAATGCAGCAGCCATGATTTCCTGGTGCATAACTTTCATAATATTAAAATGATTAATGTATGGCTTGAACTGAAGTTTTCTTGTTGATTATGGTTTTTGAATATTGAATTGAAAGAAAACAGAAAGAGAGAAAAATAACCTACTTGCTTAAATAAAGTGTAATTACTGTATACAGCTTTTTTTCTGACTGTAAATGAAAGGAGATGGAGGTAAATGTCAATGAGACAGAAATCCAGCAACTCGAGATATTCAAAATAGACATTATTGTAAAGAAATATGTTATTCATCTGTAAATTTGATTACATTGTATTAATTGATTTACAACTATACTTTTTAAGTTTTTTTTTATTAATTTTAATTTTATTTCTTTTCTAGAATCAATAGTTTTAACAAAATTGAATAGAACAGAGCGATGACAACTTCCAACTGAAACACAAATTCCAAACACTGCCAAGTTGTGATGATATTCTGTGATTGTAAAAACAGTGAATGAATTTTGCATAATAAACTTGTTTTGGTGCCATGACCCAAGGATGCCATTCAGTTCTACAGAAAATGACTGAACAAAACTACCGGTACAGCTGTATAGAAACTAAGATAGAGGAGATTTGGATTCAAAATTGGAACATTATTTTGTTAGTGACATTACAAAAACTCAGTATACAAAAAAATAAAGCCGCTCCATCAAAAACTTGCCATTTCCATACTACAATGTAGTGATTTATAATGAACTACTATGAGTGAAAGTATGTTACTTCAAGGATGGCATATAGTGGCTATTGAATTCCATCATTAATATTGCTTTTGGTAATATGTTTTGTATTTTTGCTATTTATCACAAAACCTACAAAATTGTTAAAAACAAATATTAGTACCACTTTGTATACATAATTCTAATATTTTCTTATAACACTTTTGATTGAAATAATATTATGATGTCCTGAAAATTGTTGCACAGCTTTCCATATTGTTTGTTTTGTTGGTAAATGTTATTTATATAGTAGCTGGTTGTGAAATCCAATGTTAGCCTATTTTTAAAAGTTGTTTTTAGTAGTACTATTTCGGTTTTAAAGAATGGTTAAGAATACATCCAAGTATCCAATATGACTTAGGCATGATAGGCAGAATTATTTTCCAAGAGTAGAGAGAGAAAGAGCTTGTATATTTCTCCAAAACTTAATAAAAACTCTATTATGTCTAACTAAAATATACAAATAAATAGTTATATGATATCGTGGTAGAAACTGTGCAATCAGAACAAGAGTAGAAATGTAAATGTCAGTAATAAGCATAGTAATCACCTCTTTACTGAAAACAGGGTTTCATTTTCCCCCTATATCTGTATGATTCATCCCCTAATAATAAGTGAAGAAATTAAAATGTAGTTTTATCAGTTCTATATTTGGTCTACTAGGAAGCACTGTACTTGAAAGTTAAGGAAATAAAATTTGTTGTGTCGTTATAGAATTTGTTATAGATGTTGTATATATTATTTTTTCATCACACATTGTTGTCATTCATTTGTAAATAAACATTTTTGGTATTTTATTTGTTATGTAAGTACATTTGTAAATTTGTAAATACACCTATTTAAACACCACATGTACAAATGTATGTAATTTTAGAATCTGCATTTGTAAAATATTCTGAGTGTTCATTTAGTTTTACTAAAATATTGTTTGTGCCAAATTGTTTTCACAAAAATGCTATCAAAGAAACTTTCACAAAAATGCTATCAAAGAAACTTTCACAAAAATGCTATCAAAGAAACTTTCACAAAAATATGAAGCCCTTTTCAATGAAAATTGAAAATTGTTTGCTTCAAATTCGTTTATCTAAAACTTGGTTATAGTTTTTCTTAGGTTCAGCAAGAAAACCCTAACTGCACAAATCATGTAAAAAAAATCCTCATAATAATGTTTAAAATAGTTATTGTTGGGTACATTGAAATGAAGGAGGACCTATAAAAAATGTTTTTTTTTTGTTTTTTGTTTATGGTAACACACTGAAAATTGTCAGAAGTATTGGTTTTTTTTTTTTTGGCATTTAGAAGCAGAAAAAATTTGACTTTTTCAAAGCTTGCATAATAAACCTAATTAATGAATTAAAGTGCTCTAATCACACATACATTTTTATTAGACCTTAGGATTGTAATGCTCAAGTGGAACTACCTCAATAGTTTTTAAGGTTGTTATGTTACATGATAGAATTTATAGACTTTCAGGATAGTGGATTGCAACATGTTAAATCTGCAAAATAATTTATCAGTTTAGCCATACTGTTGAAGTTTTGTCCATATTTTAAGCAATATACAGACTTTATACAGTCTCTTGATGTAAAATCTTCCCGTTTCGGGATACATTGATCTTCCTTCAAGTTGAAAGGTCATGGAAAAGGCTAGATATCACGATTTTTAACTGAATAGTGTAATTATATGGTAAATTGCAAATGATTGATCTAGATATTTGATGAAGTTAGAAAATTTGATGTAGAAATGGAATTTCTCTTTAGGGACTTTTTATTGAATTAAGAAATTTTTATGATTTTATCTTATGGTTACATTTTTTTTTTTTTAAATGTTTTCATTGATTCAAAATTTTAAAACATCTTTATACCATCTAACTTGAGTTTCAAATAAGAAATTTTATATATGATTCCAATTTGATTTTAAACATGTTTTAATGATTTTCATAGCTCTTGTCATTTCAAATGTGTACACGTTTTCTATTTAATAGATTACTGTTTGTAGTAAAGTACTAGGGGATAAACAAATCATGGACACATAACAAATTGAATTTGAAACCCCAATACTTGTGGTAGCAAAGGTTTAGATACTTTTAAAGTTTACTCAAACACAATACATATGTCTACTCAAATGCATCACAAAAAAAATATATCATTATGGTAAAGCTCCTGCATTTTAACATACATGTTAACCAGGAATTGGCACTCTGAAAGTAGGTTACTCGTATGTTATAGCAAAAATACATTAACATGTTCATGCTTTCTCATATTGAAGTTCAAAACATTCATCCATAGTAAATTTAAATTGAAATTTGTTAGTGCCATTCTTTAGTGAATAATATTTAAATGGAAGTGTCGTAGCTTAATATTATCTGCACCCAAATTTTGGTTTTTGATGTGTTGTCTAATGTGAATTGATGTTACAATAAACAATACCTTAGAATTTTACTTATAAAACCTTTACCACTAACTCAAGAGAAAGTATGAATCTTATTTGAATTTTGATGTTGAGAGTTATAACAATCCCTCTGTTCCCACAACACCAATATCAAAATAGTTTTGTGACTCTTATTTCAGGACTAACTGATGATGAAAAATATATAAAAGGTTTTTGCTTAATTGCTTCTCTAAAAATAAGCAATTATATGCACAAATATCAACACTGTTATATTTGTTACTATAAAGCATATCAATATAAGATCTAAAATGACTGGTAATTCATTGAGATCATTGTCAAATTATTTGTTGTAAAATAAAATGTTAGTCCCAATTAATAATGCATTTGTTGTATAGATTTCTACATGTGTTTATATATGTTGACAATTGTTATATATTTTTATGAGAAAAAAGCCAGTGGTTACAATAAAACATAATGTTACTTTGATATATATTGTTTTTTTCTTCTATCCATGGTGACATAGGTTAAATTGTTGTCGTTGTCGTAATAATAAGGATTATTTTGAAATCAAAATTTCTCTCATGAATTATAAAAGAATAAATTTCATGACAGTTGAGATGCCAAAAATGGTTATCACCTCTGATTTTTGCAGTCTACATGGAAAATATCACTGGAGTTACCTCCTCTTTCATTCAATTAACGTACTTTAAATAAAAATTGCAAGTCAATGGTGTTTTAAGTAAACACCAACCGAAACTAGTCAATTGCTAGGGCCATATTTCACCTTGATATGGTAGAGATAGCTTAACTGATATCTTATGATTTCAAGTGTATTGCAAAATCACTCATTATACACAAAATATATTGTTAGCTTCTCATTGATGGAAAAGAATGGATATGATGTGTTTATTTCAGGCACAAAATCACTACACACATTTGACAAAACCTTAAGTATAGGCACAGCACTAAGTGTTTTGTTGTTCTTCATCCTCAAAAAGTAAGGAAAAGTGGTAAGATTGCCAATGAGAAAACATTCCACCAAAAACCAAGACAATGATGTGAACAACACAGGTCACAGTACACCATTTAACAATAAGAAATCTATATACCATTTGAAAGGCCATTTATGACCAAATAAGAATCAATTCACAAGAGAAACAAACAACCTGAAAACAATAAACAAAAAAAATTAAGACAGTAACCTTTGACAACCACAGGTTACAGGCTCCTGGCTTGGTCCATGTTTATAATATACATTTATAAGCAAAATAAATGGAGAATCTGTCAATGGGACACAGATAATGCGCTCACTTGCATATAACATTACAAAGTGACATAACTAGAGAACTGTAAAAGTGATGCCACCCAAATTCGAACTTGATCTAATGTTTTATGGTAATAAGCATTGTGTAGTTTCATAGCATTAGGATTAGGCAACCTAAAGTTAGATAATGGAAACAAAAATTCAGCAATTTTTCCATTTATAAAGGGCATAACTAGAGAACAGTAAAAGTGATGCCACCCAAATTCAAACTTGATCCAAGTTTTGTGGTAATAAGCATTGTGTATAAGTTCAGAACATTTGTTGAGGCAAAGGAACATTGAGAGTGCAGAAATGAAAAATTCAGCATATTTTTCATTTATAAAGAGACACATAACTCCAGAACGGTAAAAGTGACGCCACCCAAATTTAAGCTTGATCTGTGTTTAGGTAGTAATAATCTTTCTGTAGAAGTTTCGTAACATTTGGTTAAGGAAACCAGTTTCGGTACATACAGACAAGGATAAACATTAATGCCCCCTCCGCTACGGCAGGGGCATAAAAAACCTGAATAAATGTAAAATTCTCTAATACCATCTTTGAAATGTCAAAAAGCACAATAGAAATTGGCCCAATAGCAGAATTACAAAATAATCAGCTAGTGAAAGCTAACTCAAAAGACTTAAATCATTAATAGTTTATCATTTAAACAATTATATATCCAATTAATGCATTACTTGGTTTGCAGACTAGGGATAACTAATGGTACTGTTCAAACCATTTAACTTTGTACACATAGTCACACTGTTCCATTCAAGTTATATAGGCTATTTCAAAAGTTGATATGAAATAAATTTGTATTGGTTAAGCAGATGGATATCTGTAATTGGTCATCTATAGACCTCTTTTTTCACCTTGGAAATGCACGTCTGATTTGTTCTGATTTGTTTGTCTTGCAACTGATCAATTCCATTCAAATTCTATCAAAAGTCATTGAAAATACTTGTTGCAAATTAAAAATACAGAGGTCATGTAATGTCAATAGCTCATACAAACCATGAGATTAGGAAAAGATCCAATCAACTACCATGTTTGTCTAGTTCTTAGCACTCGTACTCAATCTCTATTTGTACAACTTTATATGACTACATTACAAGTATTTGCATTGATATGAAAGGCAATCAAATATGAATATTCAAAAGGTATTGCCCTCTATAATTCATATAGACACAAACATACTTCAAAAAGCATCAAAACGTCCATCTGTTTCAAATTCAACAGGCACTCTGTTAAAAGTTTTCGCTGCGATGTAACATAGAGGTTTCTGGCTGATTCTTTTTTAATCTAGTGTCCAAGTGCAGGGCTCAAACTACTTCAGAATCATAGGGAGAAGTGACTTCTCTTTTTGAAACTGATAGGGAGAAGTGGTGAGATTTGAAAGAGAAGTTCTCCTTCGTGCGCTGTGCTACAATGTTTTGATTTTACTACAGTATAAAGGGTCATATGTAAATAATGTACTTTTTATATTGTTCAATTCATATGAGTATACAATTAAATTAACAGTTCAAATTCAAAGTTGTTTAAGTTTAGGTTCTTGTGAGAAACTACCAACTAAATATCTAGCACTAAAAGATTTTTTTATGTCAAAGGTGAAGAAATTATAATATATGAATTACAATTCAATTAAAACTATCTTGTTTATCATGTTATGAAATTCAGTGTTTCTCATCAAAAGATATACAAAGTTAAGCTGGGCCATAATATATTGATATTAGTAGTTAAGCAACTTTAATCAATATTTTGAAACAATCCATATAAATTATATGGAATTATATACATTAATTAATTAGATCTAACCAAAAGTCTGTTAATGCGTGTGGAATGCGTAATTTTTCCTTTTGGGGTCAATATTCTTCTGTCAGCTTTTCCATTCATGCGTCTGTAGTTATTATTGTAAAAATACAGATTTCGGTCATAGCTGGTCCGGTTCGATCCATAGTTAGTAAACGATTAATGGCAGACGAAGAAAATTTACAAAAATAAACAATGTTTGACAAGCTATTTGGAAAGGAATATGACGTTTTTTAATGCAATAAATGGATTGAACATTTACTGGAGGCAACTTTTATCACTTTCAAATGAAGTAACAAACCTATTTTGCTGCCGAAAGTTAGATTGATGTACGCTCTCCGAGTAACAAGTACCGGAAGTGCGTGCAGTGATAAAAAGTTGTCTTTTTATTAAATAACCTGCTACACACTGTAAAGTCAATGCTTAAACCTCTTTTCTTAAGAACATGAATCGTTTATGTCTGAATTTCTTTAATAATCAATAAAAAATTGATGTTTTATCAACTTGGTAAAAATTGAAAATGTTCGATGACGAAAGCGACTGAAAGCAAGTATCGTAAACAACAGGGCGACTTGTTTTCGCTTTTGAGGGTCGGGCAAAGCGAAGTGACGGACGGGAAAGCGACTTCTTCGCCCTAGTCGCCTGGTAGCGTGAGCCCTGCAAGTGATAACAAATTTTGTCTGTAATGGCCCATGGGTTAAAGAAAACTTGTATGATTTTGAGGTCACTAAGGTCAAATAGCAAGGTCACAGCAACAATTGGGCCAAAAACCGGTCTCACCTCTTACAGATGATAATCTGGCACAGATCAAGTTGTGTAATTATAACAAGAATAAGTATCTGGTTTATTCTTTATTAAATTATGGAATGGAATTAATGTAATCATCTCTTCTAAACACTATGATGATATGAAAAATTGTAAAGTTTCAATATAAAAATATTATATAAAATATGTCCAAGTAAATTTGATATGCTCAGAAATGTACATACAATTATGAATATAAATGGAATGTAAACTTGATATGTTTCAATCACACAACCATTTAAAATCATTACTCGAATTTGAGAAATATAAAATGAGTGTGACAGTAAATGCTTCAAAAGAAATTCCTATTGATTCATTAAAATATTGATATAACAACAACTCATGTCTAACTTAATTCTGTGGTCTGATACATAGTTTTATTCAACTCTCATAAAGTATAAAACAACCTTTTTATGAGTTCATTTTGTGATGGCACAAACCACCAACTTTCAACAAAATAACATATTTGTGGAGTAGAAAGTTAAAAACTGAATGCTCAGTAGGGAGATTTTTTTGTTATGGATTTGTGAACAATTTATTTCTTTCATATGCAGAAAAAATATTAACTATGGCTTGTCTTTCCCTCTTTTCATTTTTTTAAACAAAGGGAATTTTTAAGTGTTTAGTAAGACTTAAATTTTATAATGTTCTAGATAGAATCCAGTGTAAATATTTTGTCAGGATCTACATTACCAATATGAGAAACTGATATTTACATATAAAAAAGTAATAAATGGGAAAAAGGCATCAGCTCACTGACAAGTGTGATCTATTTTCAACTGGATTTCATTATATTTTATGAAAGCTTCTTTTACAGTACAGGCACTTTTCTAAATATGTCTTCTTCATAAAAATATTCAAAACTTAAATTTGTAAGCTAAAAACAAAGGCTACATTTATGATATCATCTTAACACACCCTCTTATTAAGAATAAAACTTCTGTACAGTAACAATGGAATACAATTTAACCATATCATTCACAACCATTCACTGTTCTAGTATACATAAAAACAGACATGGCACTTCTTGATATATTATGATGAAGATTATACAGGTATATATATACAGTCTTATTTACAAATTAGGTCCTTGTGTGCTTGGAGTTGTCTTACTTTAATTCTGTCTTATTTATTTCATTTATCCATAATCTTACTTACATAACTGGATTTTATATATTTTTATAATATAGGTTCATAGATTATTAAAAGCTTTCAATGTTTCAGTGACATGATGTCATTATCAGAACTTATACTAAACATCCATAAGACATGGTAACAGAGAAATCATTTATTGTAACTATATTGCCTGTGGTGTTCTGAAAGTCTACATGTGTTTCACCATAAAAAATTTAATACTAGATTTTGTAAGAATTATTGACAATATGAATAAATGAGAACAGAATCTTTTCAGACATTTACATAAAGGGGACAACACATAGTTTATACAAGTACATACACATTATCTACAAATTTTACATTAAAAAATATATACATTTTATAAAATTACTTAATATTATTACAAAGATTTAAAAATTATTCAAAAATCAAAATGTCGCTACTTAAATTTTATCATCTTATAAATGATAAATGATTGATATTAAGATTTGTTCTTTCCAAAATAATAGAAGACATGCATGAGTTTTATATTTTCAATTCTGGTCTGCCACAAGAAATGAAGATTCATCATTATAACAAAATACTTTTGCATTGACTGCAATTTAACATTTATTTATATATACTCCATGCAAAAACAAAAGAAATTAGTTTTCATATTAATTAAAGTTTAAAATAACTTCTAAATATGCATAGTTATTTCCCAAACAGATTGCAGTAGATTACAATATATACATCCTGGTCATGATATTTACAAATGATGTTGATTTCGGAGACCTCACATGTCAATCATACAAAGATCCTTATTATGCTAATAACAGTTATCAGATACACAGGAATTAGACTTGTCTTTGGTGCACTCCCTACTGCTACACATGTAAATTTCTGTAACCTTTCTGCTTGCACTATGAAGTCACGTCCGAGGTAGGATGAAAAAGTGTTACGGCTATCAGGCACCCTAATAAGTCGAACTGTATCATCTGTAAACATGAGATCGTTGTACCAGGTACCAGAGTCAAACATGTGGAAATCTCCTTCACTGAGAATAAAAAAAACAAGAAATTCATAATTATATGCATATATTTGGTACAGCTAATTAAGCTGATATGTTTGGCATAAGATAGGCAAAATTATCCACAATAAATTGACCACCAGTAGCCTTTTTCTTTATGCTTCCTTGTGTTATTAGGTTGCTGTCTCATTAGTATTTACCACACACCTTCTCTTATTTCCAAATTTCAAATTTTGTAATTGTTTGATATCTTTTAAAATAGTGTAACTGGAGACCAATGAACTGTTACTTCTTTTTGGCAACAAAATTTTGATTAAACTAAAGGTATCCCCTGCAATAGCATTTTTCCTCCTTACTTGTGCAGATAATATAAATTATCTGAGGAAGCACTGTTACAATCAAAAGTCTGCTATTATCAAGGAGACTAATAAGACATTTCCTGATGAAAATGCTTTTGTATGAAATCTAATAAAATTTCTTTATCCATGACCACAAAAATCAAGTATACACTTACGTATCTGAGGAGAAAAACTGCTGTCCATAATTCAACAGCTGCCAATAAATGTTAACATCCTCCTCTGACTTGTGTTCTGAAATTAAGTGTAAAATTACAGAACTGTCATATATAGAAAAATTTAACTTTCATCTGATATAATCAATCTCTGAAAATTTTTTGGGCAACATGATTGTCAAATAACTTATTTGGGAATTTTATTTCTTCAATTTATATAGAACAATAATCTTCAACTTCCATATGAGGAGTATGTTTTTGAGTATTTTCTAATTTTATCTTTCCTGTTAAATTTTTCACATAAATTTTGTTTTTGATATGTACAAAATTTGATACATCAAATACTTAACCATCTAGAGCTGGGTAACAAGATTATAGATAAGAATACATTTTAATTTTGAAAGAAGACAAAACAATCATATAATTTGCACCTTATTGTTTTTAAGTTCTGCATTTTTAGGTGCTGTATATCATACCAAGTTTTGACTCAGAGGTAACATAAACATCTGTAATTGATGGTTAAAAATGGGTTTTATTTAATAATGGTCCATACTCATTGCATTGAGAAGGCCTATTTGAAATCAAGAACTAATCTGGTGATATGATATTTTTACTAGATGACTAGTGAAATTTACACATCATCCAATCAATGTAACGAATAATATAACATACTTCCTGTAACAACAGCATTAGAAGGCAATTTGCCCAAGTGACAAGTTCTCCATTCATCAATAGGTTTGCGTGTTCCATCTTTACACATCAACTCATAATCATCAGATCTTCTGTTTCTGGCCCAGATGGCATGGTTACGTGCATCAGTATTGTCCCTCACAGTCAAATGTCTCACAAACGCTACATCTCCTCCATCTAAAAAATAATTATCATTATGTATAATTGTGAAATTAAATTTCATACTATACTTTGTAATTTCTGCATTTTCCTGACCTAATGAAACTTGTCCTTTGCAACTGACTATGAATGTTTAATCTCTTCTAGAGTAATGAATTTGGTAGAAAAAAATTTCTTCATGGTAACTTTTGTATGTCCTGATCAAGTTTTCCTGAAATCCTTACAATGTGAGCGGAATTTTGAACAATCAAATTAAATTCACTTAGATTGAAATAAACCAACTCTTGCTTCATTACTGCATTGTTGTCTCTGTTCTGAAACAGAACTCTTCTGCTCTGAAATTCTTGATGTACCACAAATCAAATCCTGAATTTTGACAGTTGCCTTTGTATTCAAAGTGTAAACAAGCTTGAAATACAGCAATTTAAAGAAATTTTATCATTCTCAAACATAAAACTTGATACATACTTTCTACAAGACAACGGAAAGCTCCAGTGGCACCATAATACTGTTCTATCTGATTCCTCTGACACTTTTTGTAGCCACCAGCAGCACATGCTTCACATAAACTTATAGGATACTGGTTAGGATTGTACTCAGAATCCAGTGCTCCTGGTATACATGTTCTAATAAACAGCTGACCTGGAATTGTAATCAAAGTATTTTAAAAAAATTAACCGCATTACAAAGCTTACAATTAAAATAAAGTATTTTAACATTTGGTGAAATACTTTTTTTTTTATATCTGTAATGAAAATCAGAAAATTCTGCAACATTGCATTAGGAAATAACATATTTATGAAATCAAAGAATACGTTTTCTCTAATTCTCCATGCATTCAAATCACTTCTATCCAGTTGCAAATATTTCTGATAAACCACATGTTGATGAAATTGTTGTTTGTTATTTTCTGCTAATTATATTCTGAATGTTATACTCTTGAGTTTCTCATTAAACCTTTAGAGACATAGTATACCATTTTATTTCATTCTTTATGTTAGTTATCCAATTTATGTTAGTTGAATTGTTAAATGTTCAACCAGCTTTATAATCATCATTTCACTTGAATGTTACATTCTAATTTGATGTACAATTTTGAAACAAAACAACAAGGAATTAAACATGTTCACAAGAGGAGTGCACTAAATGTCTCCTTAAAGTAATTTTCAAAGTAAATTTGAAATGGAGCATAAAAATAAAATAATTGCAGCATTTTGAGTTTGTGATTCTGTTCATTTAATTTAATTTCAACAGACCATTTCATTTAGGCACATATGGCTTACATATGCAATTTCATGGGGGGAAAAAGAAACATTTGCAGTGTTACTGATTCCTGACCACCCCTTTTTTTCTCTAACAAACTTTTTGGTACCAAATGTACATATAAATTGGTTTGACCACTAGATGTCATTTAGTATATCGTGTCATTGAGTTGCTGTCTCATTGACATATATCACAATTTTTTTTTTTCATATTGTATAAGGCTTTCTTGTGTGCATTATAGTTGATTTACAGGATGAAAACATTACCCAAAAAATCTTCAATGGAAAAAAAACTTTTCAATCAACTATGTTTAAATCAATTCCTTTCATTTTCATATTCCATTTTCATACAAATAAAGCATTTATATTAAAATATAACCCTCTAAACCTATCCTACTAAGAATAAGCTAATTGCTTTTATAAATATAAAAGCTTAACTTCTTACAACAGATTATCAAATATCTTTAAATGACTAGGATACATACCAATATTTTCAAATATACTGCAGTATTGTGGAACAAATTGTTCTGTTTCTATAAATATACTGACAGGAACAATCCACCCATCACCTCTTCCCATTCCTGCCATACATGCTCTCTTGTCTACAAATAGTAAATTACAATAAACTACATCTCAAACACAAAGTTTTCAATTACTGAAAACAGGTTTTACATTTATACCATGTCACACTGTTTTTTCATGCAGGTCAATTTGAGCCCTTGAATTTTAAATATGTATGTCTTCCTGTTGAAACAATCTTAAATTATACCCAGTTTTCAGAACAAAATTCTCAAAAAAAGTAGCATATTTCAATAAAAAATATTCATAGCAATAAACCATTTTCATCAACCTAAAAATTACCTACACCATTATCACAATGTTGTCAACCAATCAATGTTTTACAGTTGTTTATTATTTTTGCATCAAGTTATTCAAGTACATACCTTTAAGGTTAAACAAGGTCATGGTAGGATTTCTCTTCCAGGCTGCAGCCACAACATAAAAGGAGGCCTCCATATTTCCATAATCCTCTGCTGCTATTGGTTTTAAACCATATTTTCTAAAAATACAAACACAAGTCAAAATTGTGTTCTTATAAATTTCTGCTGCATACCTGATATCAAGCCATGTTTGTTTTGAGTCATACTGTGGGCAAATATTTGTTTTTTGGGTTGTTTATAGTTTATTTGAAATGACACACAACTGACACACTTCACTTGCAACTATACTTCAAAGGACATTTAATATTCCACAATGGAACAATTCATTTATAATCCAATGTGCAGTTGCATTTAAAATAATACAAATCTATAATTCTTTCCTAAGCCAAGGAAACAAACGGCAAAAATCATGCATGTTGCCAACAAAAAATCGTGCATGTGAATAATATAATTTTACACCAAAAATCATTTTAAATATACATACTCTCCTGCTAAATAAACATCTCCAGAATCTAATGTCATCATATCTGCATCTCCTTCTGCAATCAGCTGCATACAATGGTCTGCACTTTTACCCAGTACACAGTCCAGCTTTGGCTTCAAATCTTTAGCTCCAAATGCCATCATCATGTTCTCACATTTAGCCTTCTCACCACCAGAGATCACACACCACTTAGCATAGTTCAATGGGCATTGGTTCAACTTTTCAACATTGTCATAAAACTTGGCATCTAGTGTAAATAAACAGAATTAAATTAACTGCAATATATATTAAAATCATAAATACACTTATCAACAAAGATGATATTTTTAAAGTAATTAATGCAGGACAACAGTTTAAAAGTATTGCATTTTCAGCTATCTATTGACTTCCTTCAAATATGAAGTAGGCTAATAAAATTACAAACCCAAATGGTGATTGTTTTTTTTAAGAAATAGAAGGTAAACAAAACAATATTAGACTGTGATCTCATACTACAGCTATATCATTTGACCCTTATATCTAAACTGTTTCCCTAAAATTCTGGTTTGACAATTTGGTCTTCAGGTCAAACAAAACAACTGTTGTCCTAGAATTAATAACTGTATGCATTCGTCATTTTTTGTTTTGGACAGGGTATTTCGTCCATTTGGTATCTTCCTCTTTTTCTAGTTATATATTCTATCATCTATATGTATTGCTTTAATGGGATAAATCTTCAAAGCTTTATGCACTGCAAACCTAAGGAATGTAATTCAAATTTACTCACCAACCCATTTGTAATATGTGTCTTTGTCTCCTACATCTACTAGTTCCTGGGTTGTGTCTGTAAATAGTAAGTTTCTTTGTCCTCCATATCCAAGCCATGAATCAGAACTAAACATGTTAAATAAGCTTACGTATGGTTTTCCTACACCAAACCATTCTGATGCTTGCAGTAGAAATTGTTTATAAGCAGCTCTAGTTTGTATGTCTTTTAATGCTGATGTCATGATCGTGTTTGCAGGAATACTTCCATAATTACAATTTTTGTAGTCTTGAATGTCTCTTGTTCCACCATTAGGACATAATAAGACAAATTCCTGAAATATAAGAACAGATTTGAATTAAAATTTAATTATACCAAACAATATTCATTATATATTAACTTTTAAACAAGCATTCTGAGAGTATTGCATGGCAATACATAGTCCCCACCGGTAAAATTACATTATACTGGAACAAAATGCTATCTTGTTCTATAACTTGTCATGGTGTACACAAAAGTAAATATCAAGTCATTATATTTAAGCATCACTAAAACCGTGTGAATAACTGATTATATGAGTGAATTTTTCAAGTCCAAGGACCATAACATGCAGAAAATTATCAGACCAAAACAAAATTTGAACTTGATCTGGAACTTGTCATGATAAAACTATATACCAATCATCAATCAATATCTTCAAGCATGATGAAAAAAGTGTGGAAAACACTCTTAACATTGGATATGATTAACAGTTCTCTAAAATTAGATATGATGTAATACAATGTATATCTATTTTCAAATTATAATCAAATATCATTAATAGTTTGTTTTTTTCATTTGTCACAAACTAATATAGATTTGTAACTTATCTATAAAGTGTCAACAACTTTTATCTACACAATGTAATGTGATGAAATATATACCTTAATACAAATAGATTATTATCTAATTAAAGGATTTCACTAAATAATATTTTTTATATATATAGCATTCAGAAAATTAGTTAATACAAAATAACAAACAAACAAACTGGAACAAATTTTTCAAACAATTTACTAAAGAATTTCTTTAAAAAATGAGTTATCTCTTTGTATAGAAATATGGTTTAACATAGTACTCAATATTAAATATGGATTTTTTTATGGACTAAATCATCAGAATGGAACAAAATTTGAACTTGATCTATAACTTGTCATGATAAAACCATATAACAAATATTAAATTAATATCTTTAAGAACGAAGAAAAAAGTGTGGAAAGCTGATTTGCGGACTGACAGATGGACAGACAGACAGACAGACAGACGGTGTGCAAACCTAAAGTCCCCTTCGACTTCATCGGTCGGGACTAAAAAAAGCACAGATTTATTTATACATCACATACCAGCTTCCTCAAGTGAAAACTATGTCATTGTTGCTGATTAATAAAATGCAAATTAAACAAATCACAAGACAGCAACCAAAGAATTGCTTTATATCATGACTGTTTACCAATTCTGCTGTTTACTGTTCACTGTGTTGTCACTTTCATTCTTTTAGAAGGGGAAACTAAAAGTCATCTAAATATAGCCAATTAATTTTTGTGACAGCTATTGGCATGTGTCTTTGGAAGAAAATGTTTTACATATTACATTCATGATCATTGGACAAAATAAAGTATTGAGGTGAAAACTCTGTTTAAATTTGCTATACAGTAAAGTACTTGTGCTTCCAATATAATGATTAAAAAAATATATTGTCGTAAACGTGACAGCTAAGAACGATAAATGACGGTGAGGATCAATAAGATGAAATGACATTTACGTCCTTACAGTATTTAGGTTGGACCTTGCATTTGTCAATTTTGGGTCTACAGGCCAGTCTCATTTTGAGCACTGGCAAAATACATCCCATTTAAAAATGTTAAAAGCATTCAATTACAAAAGTAAATTTGCATTCAAATTTTTCATATGTTACTTACAGAGGAAGCATTGTTTGTTAAATGTATCAAAGTATCATGACGTAGGAAAGCTACATCTCCATCACCATTCTGTAAACAACGGAAAGCACCATCATATCCAGCACTGGGATCTTTTGTAGAACATTTAGTGCCAGCTGTTCCTTTACATAGCTGACAAATCTCTGTTGGATTGTTACCTGAAAGATCACAATTTTAAAAGTTTTGTAAATCAGTAATTCATAACTTCACACTTCTGTCTTCCTATTTTTTTATTTTTCTTCTAGGTATCACTTTTTCATGAGTTTCTATTTATTGAACTCAGAAGCAAACTTGGATTATTTCCTACAAGGAAATACAATATGGCTTCATAAGAACTATTAATTTCTACCCTAAACTTACATTTGTTGAGGAAATATAGTAGACGTAGTACATTTTGTTATGTTTGTTCAAAGGTTGGGTCATCTGCAATATTTTTTTATAAAAGGAATCCAAACTGGAAAGCTTACTGATTGCATGGAGTTTGAAAATGCATCTAAATACTTTATTTCCTATGTTCTATTCCTAATATTGTCAACCTGTTCCTGCCTTTGTCCTTTGCCTACCTAATGGATAGTTGTCTCATTGGCAATCATCACATCTCCTTATTCGTATGATGTTGATAGTTTGCTATAACTAACATATTTTAATTCAAATTTGCTGAGCAGTATTGAAGATCTTTTTCAAACAATGAAGATAACCCATAAGGTGGAAATACATCATTTTGGAACAAATGTACTAGCAGAGCTAACACATAAAGTTTCACTGTAATATAGAGTTTAGTCAAAATTGACTGACTAGGTTCAGAAAAATGCAAATAAATATAAATATGACAGAGCTACACTAATGTAATCATAGTTTATGCAAAACAAAGCATTCATACATATTTCTTATCCAAAAGTTTTGGTTTTACCAGTATGAATGTTTTATCTTTTGATTTGTTAAACACCAACATGGTGATAATAAATAAATGGTGCATTAATTTACTGTCACAGGTAAGGGCACATGAAATCTGGGGTTTATTTTTGTCCTGGTTGAATATAAATTAATATGGACTTCCAAAATTCAAAAATATCAATCTAACTGTTGCCAAATAACAGCTAAACCCTAGCAGTACCTACCAAATGGATTATAAAAAGAAGTAAGAGCTCCAGGTAAACACATGTTATGGAAGAAATCTGTTACAGCCTTCACCACAGCATTACATTCGGTCACTTTGATATCACCATTCTGTAACATTACACTGATAGGGTATAGCCATCCTGCTGCTGTTCCAATACCTTTAATATAAAATATTTACAATTTTGTATTTTTTTATAAGGATAAAGCCCTGGTCCCTTTTACTACAATAAACATGTCATTAGATTGTTCTGTGCTTGTAACCATCTTAAATGTGTGTAGTTTCTTGATTTATCTGTGATAAAAATTATTTTTCTGTCTATTTTCTTTGGAAAAGGGACATGTATACACAAAATGACTGTAAAACATTATTTAATCACCAGCAATCAATCTGCATCATTATGATTGCTCATTAAATCACAAAGAGTCATATTAAACTTAAAATTACCTTGAGTGTACAATAGCACTCAATCACTACTGCCGGTGAGTTTGTATGACTAACAAACATAGAAATATCCAAAACAATATTCAGAATTTTTTACTTTATAAAATGGCTCTGTGGTTCTAGGTTAAGTTAGCTTTTTGTTTTATTCATTAAAAGCAGGTATATTTTAAAATAGTTATTCACAATGTTGGAAGTTTTCTCCAAGAAAATATAAAAAGTAGAATTATTAATTAGTTCAGCTAATTCTAAAGATCAAAATTTATAATTATAATGACAGACATGATTTAATCCTTTGTTAGATAACCACCTTAATTATAGGTTATAAAACTGCCAATGGAGTAAAATTTATAACATGGGGCAAAATAATGTAAATCTCCATCTTAATTAGACAAACAGTAATTGAAATAAAAACAAAGTATGTGTCTATTATAGTAATTAGAAGACTTTGATCATCTGATTAGTAAAGACAAGAAGTTTGTTAAGATTTTTTATTCTCTAATAAAATTATAAACAGTATATATTTATAGTGTCAACGAGGGATACATGTATCTTTTTCTGAAAAGAATTTCAAAGGCAGTGGTTCATTGTTAAAAGAATTTTGTGTACTTTCTTATTTTTATATACATGTATATCATAACATTATAAGAAATCAACTGTTTTTCTATTCTAAGCTGAAATCTTATTGAAAGTTATGCTTTTAGGAAATTTAATACAAATAAGCTTACTACTTTAAGGAAGTACAGAACTTAACTTAAGACACATTTCTTATTTTAAATCTATTTTCTTATTTCAAATCTATTTTCTTATTTTAATATAAAAGGTGTTGACTTATTGACAAGCACATAAATCCATTTATTTCAAAAGCTAGATATAAGATAAATTATGGTAGGGTATGCAGCTTGAGACAATAGATAGAAATATAAAGGCAGCTGATAAACTCTTAAGTCATATCAGTACTTCAAAGTGATGAATTCATACATGTTTCCATTTAAAATAGGTTATATTTCATCAAACTGTTTTCCTAAAGTAATCGAAATGTAATCGAAAGTAATCGATGATTACATCATGATTTTGCTGTAATCGATTAAATTACGATTACATGTAATCGAAAATGTCTTCGATTACGGATTACTGTCGATTACTGGAAAAATGTAATCAATTACAATCGATTACGATTACAGATTACGATTACCCCATCCCTGGTTCTAGGGCAAAGAATATTTCTTAAGGATCTATATGAAATATGTTGAAATGGGCCATTATAAAATGTAACCAAATCTTATCAGAGCTTACCTGGAAAACAAGCATTACTGCCCAACAGTCCATTCCCTAACTGTGTGCCAGTACCTGCACCACTTCCATAAATACTATTTCTCCTAACTACTGCTACAGAATAATAGTTCATACCATCATCACCTGGAAAAAAAACCTGATATGTGAGTATCATAATCGAAGTACAATTACCATAAATCATGACTGAGTACTTAATCCCTTGTTCACAATTTACACTTACAATAAAGATGTTTTTCTCATATGAAAGAGAGATCAAAAGAGATGTGGGGTAAAGGTTAGTAGTTCTGACCTTTATGGAATTAGTTTTCTACAGTGATTATGAAAAGTTGAAATGGAAATGTATAAGCAGTCAAGGGACATATTTACTTTGTAGAAACTGAATATGTACCTGCAGTTGCTGCATATTTTTCTGCTACTATAGGCTGCATATTATGATATCTCCCAGCAAAATAACCTTGACCTGTATCTAATGCCATCATGTCAGCATTCCCATCTTGGATCATCTTCATACATTCAAATCTGTTAAATTATTCAAATAATGAATAACTTGCCATTTTATATTCAAATTAAAGATTCATCTTCAGAATGAATCCATACAAAAAAAGGTGTTGCATCATGGGTACTTTATTATGAACATTTTACAGCTTTAATGACAATGAAGAAGCTGTGTAATATAAATTCAAAGACAGGTGAATATCTGAATTGGTCCATTGGCATCATGGACTAAGATTGGCCACTACAATGTATCTAAAAATACAAACTGAAGTTTGAAGGTGGCATAATGCTTATTTTATATAGTACACAACATCAAACAAAAATGAACAAATGCACAATAGGTGATCAGTAAAGCTTATATCCATTTCTCAGACATTTAGTGAATGACTGTAAAAAACCTAGTTTATTGATGATTTAAGGTGAAAACATCAACAGAGATATTACAGAGTGAATCACCCACATCTACAAATGTTCAGTGAGAAATCACTAGCAAGCGTGATTTTATATTAAACTGAATCACTGCATGTATACTGTATTTACAAAGACTCAGTCAAATAAAAAAAAAAGAAAACACGACGTTATAAATTTTATGCGTCCGAAGCCCTTTTTTGGATCAAATAAATTATCTATCAAACTTTGACAATTTATGATTTTCTGAAGATTCTATACAACATAGATGAAACTGCTAATTCTGTCAAACTTACGTGTCAAATCCAACCACACATGAAAAATCAGGAATGACTTTGTTAATATCTGCATTTTTTATGGTTGTACTCTTGAGTGTGTTCTGAAAATTTTCACATTTTGCTTTCTCCCCATCAGTCGACACGCACCACCTTAAAACTGCAAAAAGTAAATATTAACAATTAATGCGATGACTATTGAGCATGTTAATTGGCTTGTCCTTCGTCTGAAATCTCATCGGAGGTTTTATTAGTGTTTATGTCCTTTCATGAATTCTGTGTTGATGACACCAGGTACATTGTAATTAATATTCTTTGTAAAATTTATTTGGAATCTATCTAGTAGAATATTTATACTAATATAGATTCTTTTCTTTGATTTTATAAAAGGTTAAAAAGAAGAGCAAATCTCAAAGCAACAATTATGAGACTTTTAAATTCTGACATAACAGAATTGAAAAAATGTACAAAAAAGTAGATTAGTTTTTAAATGGACAGAAACTCTTTCACAAAGCTGTATAATACAGTCTCAATAAGTTTTTTGTTGGTCATGATCTGTACATGTTCTCATGTTTGTGACAATATGGGGATTAGACGTAGCACTTAAACGCCTAAAAAAACAGGAACTGCTTACACCTATGGAACACCCAAGTTCACCACTATTTTTAGTTGCTGATTCCATATTTTTTTAATTTTTCTCTTTCACTTATGCATTTGATTTTTCCTGAATAGATTCAAAATTTGACAAAAATTGTTATATCTCATTTTCCAAATATGATTTTTTGCTTATATATACCACTTTCAAATGTCTCTTTTTACAGTTAAAACAGATATTACAGTCCAAAAGTTCTAGTTTTGTTAATTCAATAGGTCAAGTGGCCATCCTAATAAAGTCCCACAACTTGAAATTGGAATAATACAATACAAAACATCCTGTTTTGAAAGTTCTACAATGTAAAATATACCTGTACATGTACTTTACTAAACCTTTATAGAAAATAGCTTTAATAGGTTACATATAAAAATATGTGTAAAAAGTTACAAACATATAATATTATAATGTGATATGTATGAGTGATGTGAAATCATTTACAAAAGGAGTGGTAAAGAGATTGGAAACAACCCTCATAGAACATGCATAATCATAGTTAAAATAGACACTACACAGATCATTAAAATGCATTTGTAGAAAAAAAAACTCAAGATGGTTTTAAGATTCATGTAAAGTTAAATATACAAATTATACAATGGATTTGTCACTGTACATTTGTACCTAGATACAGCATCTCATTGAACTCAATCAATTTCTTTTTATATTAAGGATGTTTGCTACTCTCTTCCAAAATAACAAGCCTTTTAAAAGACCGTTATAAAATAGTATATGAATAAAGGAACTAAAAAACAGAAAAAATGGAAGGGTCCATGTGCTTGTTTTCGAGATATAAGCCATTGAAAATGTGGCGGAAATGATTCTCTATAGATTTTCATACTTTCAAGTTTCAACATTGTCCGCTTTTCTTTTTAAAACTATGAAAAATAACAAGGATTTTATAAGATTTTCAAATATGGCTTTTAAAACTATATTTAATAAAATAATGAAAAGAAAAGTAGGGGTTAGTGGACAAAAATTTTTAATGGCAAAACATGGATAAAACCAGAGGACTCAGAAAATCTGGCAAAAATTCAAAAATAAGAGGAGTGAACATCCTTCATATTAACACTATTTGACTATAGCTTTGTTGGCCATTTACATACATGTATCTTTATTTATTTCTTGTTTACATTATACGTTACTTACAACAAATGGACCCTTAAAATACTAATTACCTTTACCGAAACCTACAAGGCTCACATGATAAAATATTTATGCTGCATCAATGAAATTTGAGTTGTTCAAAACTTCTACATATGCGTACTATTACAAAACATAAAAGAGGTTTTAAGATATTCAAATCAATATCTTTTCCAATATTAAGAGATATCCTAGGCCCTTAACCTTATTGTATGAAATTGTTACACAAAGCTTATTCAAGTCCACACATGAAGGGATGTATATTTAGTTAAAGAATCATTGATGGCAGGAATTTCATAGTAAATGCTGCTGACTGTGATTGATTCAATCTAAAATTTCTTTGTATTTAATTTGATAAGATATACCATACAGTTGTAAAAAAGAGTCCTCATGTAATCATCAGCAACCACTTTGTGTTGCTGTACAATGTACATACATGTAAATAATCATCATCTCAGACATGTATGTATATCCAATATTTCTTTTTTATAAACTTACAAACTGTAACAGGAAAAATAGTTAAAAAGCAGCCTTTTTCATAAAATTTACACATCATAAACCTACATGTAATCACAAAAATATTGGTAGTACCGTACATGTACATGTATGAACTTATTGAACTACAATGTAGTCTTATTCAAAAGAAATAAAAATTCTAAGTTACATTTTACAGCAAAACATAAATGTTTCTATACATTTTTTTACATGTTATAATATTCAGAATCTGAGACAATGAATTACATTAGTCAGGGCTCACACTACTTCAGAATCATAGGGAGAAGTGACTTCTCTTTTTGAAATTGAGAGGGAGAAGTGGTGAGATTTGAAAGAGAAGTGCTTGTTCGCTCGCGGGGCTACAATGTTTGGATTTTACTATAATACATTAAGGGCCATATGTATCTTATCTTTTTTATATTGTTCAATTTGTACCTGGGTATACAATTAACATGATTAAAGTAACTGTTCAAATTTAAAGTTGTTTAATTTTATCATATCTAGTTGCACAATCAAATGAGTTCTCTTGTCAGAAAAAACAATTAAATATCTGGCAATAAAAAAAATTAAAATTCAATTAAAAAACTACTCTGTTATCATGTTCATGAAATTAATTATTTCTCATTAAAAGATATATAAATTTAACAGTTAAGCTTGGACATAATATAATTTTATTTAGTGTAATAGTCCCAGAGTTGAGCACCTTTAAATTATAAATTGAAACAATGCATATACATGGAAATATATACATTAATCAAGAAGATCTAACCAAAAGTATGTTAATGTGCGTGGAATGCGTAATTTTTCCTTTTAGGATCATTTTTTGTCTGTCAGCAGTGCCATTCATGCGCTGTAGTCATAATCGCAAGCATCCGGATTTCGGTCATAGCGGTCCGTTTCCAATGAAATTCTGACCCGATCTGTAGTTGTACAATAATATGCCCAATAATTTAAATGTCGGACGAAGAAAAATTTACAAAAATAAACGATGTTTGACACGCTACTTGAAAGGAATATGACGTTTTAATGCAATACATGGATAAAAGTTTACTTCAGGCAAATTTCATCAAGTTCTAATGAAGTAATAACTTATTTTGCGAAAGTTAGAATGATTTGATGTAGGCTCTCGTGTAGAAGTACCGAAGTGATAACAAATTGTTTTATGAAATAACATGCACCAGCTTTAAAATCAATGCTTTAACCTCTTTTTGAAGAAAATAAATTGTTTATGCCTTGAATTTCTTTATTTATAAATGAAAATTGCTATTTCGTCGACTTGGTAAAATTGAATATTGCTGATGTGGAAAGCGACTGAAAGCGAATATCATAAACAACAGGGCGACTTGTTTTCGCTTTTGGGGTCGGGCAAAGCGACTTCTTCACCCTAGTCGCCTGGTAGCGTGAACCCTGTTAGTACGACAGAGGCACGATACAACTGCTGAAAAATCATTAATTATAAACAGTGCAATGTCAAGAAATACGAGAACATTTTAAGATTAAGAGGTTGAAATAACAATGTGAAGTCAAAAAGGGATTTTTGTCCACATACCTGTAGCTGCAACTGGTAAGCAAAGAAAGAAAACAATATTGTTTTGAAAAATACATATAATATTATCATTAGTTTCCTACATTTCAATCAAAACTTTCAGACATTAAAAGATTTTACATGTGAAGTCACAATGAAGATATTTATTTTACAGTTATATATGTCATGTTTGTGTGTTTTATACATGTAGATACACATGGAATTATGCAAAAGTCAAATCTATGAGACTTTTTTTCTGCAAATTCATTACCTTTTGCCATAAATATTCTCATGTGAAATAACATCACTTTTTGTATATCAATTTGCATCGGTCAACTTGCAATGTAATATCACATTACAGTTGTTTTATTTAGGAAGGAATTTCATAAACAGTATATATTCTATTTTTGTCAGTTTGTTTGTTTGGTGTAACGTAGCGAAATTGCAAAATAGGGAAATGAAAACCTTCTGTTGTGTTAATTTTGTCATTTAAAAGTGAAAGTAAACAAAAACCAGCCAGCAATTATAATGTTCATTTTAAGGCAAGGCAATAATAAATTTGAAAGAAACAAATTGTGTTTTAAGTATACAGTGGAATCCCCTGTGTTCGTGCAGCTGGTGATGTCGCGCATTACCTGATTTTGTCATATCTACAATGTAACTATGTAATATAAATAAAAACATTCATGTTATTGTTTCAGTGTTTGAAAGGACAGAAAAATTTAAATTGATAAGTTCAAGCATAAATTTATAAATCCAATCCCATGATTAACCATATTTAACCATTTTCAAATAAAAATTGGGTTCATTCAACTTCATTTTACGGCAAATTTTATCAAACTGAAAAAACTTTTGATCTGCATCCTTGGAAGTCTGTTCGGTTTAAACTGAATTGTATTTCGTAGTATAAAATGCTTCTTTTTTCAAGGTATGCACAAAATCACCAAACAAATGAACAGAGTTCGCAAAATCTTTTCCTTGGAGAAAATCTGCTGCACCTCACTATAATACAAAATATCAAAATTGTGTCAGTCCTTTGCAAAATTTTGGTGGTCAAATCCTTTGACCACCACTTTTCACACTCTGTATGAAGACCTGTCAAAACGAGTTCCCTCAATTTGGACAAACATTACACAAATTCTCAAGGGTGAAATTATACATTAAGAAGATTTGATGAAATTAAAGTATATCATGAATTTGTTCACAATTTATTAGTTTTAAGTCTTAGGTGTGCGGACTACATCATACATTTTTATTATTTATCTACAAATGCATCTTTAACTACTGTTACCAAATTTAAAAGGTACACTTCTTCTTTTCAGCATAACCTGCTTTAGTTGTACCTAATGTTTTGGTTCATGTAAAATACACTAATTCGAGGTGTAGTAATTTATTTTACGCCCCAAATATGTGATCAAATTAGCCACGAGAAACTATAACTGTTAATAAATAGCATTATTAAGTAAATTCTGATTACATATTTTGAACTGGAAAATATTTTGGAAAGGTATGAATCATAACATAAGTACAGGTGTAATCAGGTAACTTTGCAATCAATGTGTTACACTAATGTTTAAAATTGTCGAATAACCTGAAAGTATACGACGACACTTTACTTACACACAGAGGACTGTCCAAGAACAGTCTGAATCAAAACGTATAACAACAGGTTTCTTAACATTGTCACTTGAATTTAGATGCCATTTGCAGTGTTTGTCAACTTCCGTAGTCGGTTAATCGGTTTTTACCTGTAATGCGCGCAGTAATATAGAGCAAGAATTTGGTCTAAACTTTCTTACCTCTTCAAAAATAATTCAAAAACATCATTGTGTGTAAAATTTATTGAAGACAATTTGAAAGTAATATGCATTAATACAAATAGAAATATTATGTTTAGCGTATTAATATTCATTTGACTGGTTTAAATCTCACACTCTTCGAAAAAGTACCAACACTCTATGAAAAAATACCAGTCTATTTTGATCAAAGTACTGAAGTACTATAAGATCCTATTAAAACCAACATTACGTAGACTGTCGTAGGTCTTCTGGCAGATATCCATTACGAATAATACACCAATCTCGAGTTTTTAGGTCTTCTATATACTTCTAGTACTGGGTGTACTATAACCATTATGATTAATAAAATAAATAACAAAATAACAAAAGATTTTAGTAAAATCCTAGCCTGCCGCCGAGATTGGAAGCAGGCTAGTGTTATATTTAGAAAAGGTGACAAGCATAATGCTATAAATTCTTGTCCAGTTTCAATAACTGCTATATGGTAAAATTTTGGAACATATTTTAACAAAAACATCCCAAAACATCTTACAAATTAAAGAACATTTGTGAGCACGCTCACACACATCCCACGCCCCACATTGTCACTTGGTAAACAAAATCTCACCAGACACAGAACTTTGTTCCAATAGTATTTTAAGGCCAAAATTCAAAGTTCAAAGGGCATAGCTTCTAGAAAAAATGCATCACAACTTGGTTTCTTGTCGATATGCAAATCTACATATCATCAGTATGTCCTTATTGTCCGTACACAGTTTCATGAAATTCTGTTGTGTGGTTTCAGAGGAGTTGCGATGACAAACAGAACATTGCAGTAATATACTGGATAGGGCAAAATTCTAAGTTCAAATGGGATTAACTCCTAGAAAAAGATTGAATCATAATTTCCTGTCGATAAGCATATCTACATAGTATGTGCTTATTATCTACAAAGTTTCATGAAATTCTGTTGTGCAGTTTCAGAGGAGTTGCGATGACAAGAACAGGACTGACGGACGGACAAACGGACTAAAACATTAAACCCTACGCAACTTTGTTGCGCGGGGTATAATAATAACATAGTTAATGTCTCGAACAGTCAAGATGGGTTTAGGAGTAAAAGGTTTATCAGTATCCAAGATCTAGAAAAATCATTGGCAAATGACAATCAAATAGATATTATACTTTTAGATTTTTCTAAAGCTTTTGATAAAGTCCCACATCAAAGATAAGCTCAAAGATTTTTATGATATTTTGAATTTTTGAACCAGAACTTAAATTGGATAACAGATTTTTAGCTGACAGGCGACAGCAGGTACTTTTAAATGATGTTAAATCTTCTAAATTAGCTGTTGATTCTGGTGTTCACCAGGGAACAGTATTAGACCCTAAATTATTTTTACTCTTTATTAATGATTTACCAGAACATATAACTTGCAATGCAAGAAGTTTTTGCAGATGACTGCTTATTATATAGAAATGTAAACAATAATTATGATGCACAATTACTCCAAAATGATTTATCTAGTTTAGTGCAATGGGAAAGGGACTGGCAGAAGAATTTAAATCCTGAAAAATGTTATGTCATACATATATCTAAAAAAACTTAACCCTTCTTCTTTTAATTATACCTTGCATAATCATGTATTAGAATCTGTTATAGACAGTAAATATTTAGGTGTAACTATAAGCCATGATGTCGGCTGGGAACACATATAAATAATATTAAATGTAAGGTAAATAAAACTTAAGGCTTTCTTCGTAGATATTTAAAAAAAAACTGCACAAGTCACGTTAGGTTAAAAACCTTGCGTACACATCACTTGTCCGTCCAGTCGTCGAATACTCTTCCCCTGTTTGGGATCCTTACAAAAACTTGAAAGTTGTGCCAATCTATACACGAGAGAAAAAACCTTACGGTATTTCAAATCGCGTCGTATTTAAACTTTAATAAACAGTAAATTTTATTTATATAAAAATTGTCGTTTCAATGATATTTCATGCCTTTTCAATTTATTGCTAATTTTCTGTTCTAAATACATTTTAAGGTCAAAGGACTCATAGATTTGTTCCACATTATTTCATGCTTTTTTGGTCACAGTTTTAATTTGTAATGTGTTTATGTTCACAGTATAGGTACCTGTTATCCTGAAATTCCTTGTTTCCGTGCAAACTGTTCGCAGTTTTTCCGTTTTAATGTCGCGCAGGCAGAAACACTTTCCACCAAGGTAAGACTTTTTTGTTATTTGTGAAATATTGGCTGCATGTATATTGAGTCGAAAATTGGTGATAATGTGCAGGAATGATTTGTGCACAAGGCAATTAGTTAATTTTCTTTTCCTTGCACCGATGACTGCACGTTAGATGCATGAAGTTAGAACGGACGATCCAGAAAATATTGACATTCAATAATACTCCGAGTACCAAAATTTTGATTTTACACAGTTAGCCATTCAGTAAGAAAATAATTCATTTTTTTTGTTTTCTACAATGTATCAGATACATTTTAAGTGTTCCTTTTTGTTAAATATAGACGAAAGTTACAACTATACTGTTCCTCTTTGATCCTTTATATGTCTAATGAACACCTGTATGTTTATTTATACTTTGTAGCAGGAACAGCTTAATTGATGAGTTTTTGTAAATGAAATGCGCGTCTGGCGTACGAATTCATAAGCCTATGAAAATAAGGTGATGTGGTATGATTCCAATGAGACAACTATCCACCAAAGTTCAGATGAAGTGGATGTAAGTAATTATAGGCGACCATATGGCCTTCAACAATGAGAAAAAACCCATACCGTATAGTCGGCTATAAAAGGCCCCGACATGAAATATAGGAAACAAATCAATTGAGAAATCTAACGGCCTAATTTATAACAAAACAATTTACGAAAACAAATATGACACGAACCAACGACATTCACTGAACTACAGGCTCCTGACTTGGGACAGGCACATTAGAATGTGGCGAGGTTAAGCATGTCTGAAGGCGCCAACCCTCCTCTAACCTGGGACAGTGGTGTAACAGCACAACATAAGAGCAAACTATAAAATTAGTTGAAAAGGCTTAACTCATCAGATCGATACAAAGCAGAAAAAAAAAATCTAACAAACAGACAGGACGTGGCAGGGTATTTATACGTCCCTTAAAACAAAAACAAAAACAAAAACAAAAAACACAAAATACAGATCTGAGAGTACTCGAAGGTGCTTACATCTAGTTCAAAGCAAATAACAACTAATAAAAAAATCATGTATCTAAGACTAAAATATCAATCAGTACCATGCCATCCAACATCCAATGGATTTAGTATAAAGACATCATTAACAGTCCGAGAAAAACATGACCTTGTGCAATGCCAAAATATAGGTATCGACAGTATATTTGATTAGTTTTATTTTAATATTACATGCAAGCAGTCTTTGATATGGTATTTTCATTACTTTTGCTTGCATTTTACTTGTGTTTGAGTTATGTATTATACCGTTATTATGAAATTTTCTGGTTTCCTGTTCGTACTTTAATGTACCTTTTGTCTTGAATATCGAGAATAAAAATCAAGTTTTGGAATTTCATGAAATTACTCTCTGATTAGATCTACTATGTTTTCGTAGAATCGTAACAAAATAAATGAACGACTTACCATATATAATTTCTTGTAAGTTTTGTCTATTTTGACTGTGCACATCAATGACAATTAAAATATTAAAATTTGATTAATTCTATCAAAGTTCAATGAACACTATATATGCTTTCATTACCGACACGTTTGTAAACCGACTAGTACGAAATGTGGACTCTCTGCCAGGAGATCTACCGATCTTCGTTCTTATTAATTTTGAAAACATTTTGATTTGTACTTTCTTAAATGATTAGAATAGAGAATGGAAACGGGGAATGTGTCAATGAGACAACAACCCGACCAAAGAGCTACAAACAGACCAAGGCAACCAATGGGTCTTCCAGGTAGCGAGAAAATACCGCACCCTGAGGCGAGCTTCAGCTTGTCCCTAAACAATAATGTATACTAGTTCAGCGAAATGGACGCCACACATACTCCAAAACATACAAATTCACCAAAATTTTAAAAGCAAACAAACACAAGACTAACAGCGGCTAGAGGTTCCTGACTTGACAAGTCCGATGTTATACTAAGTAACACAAAAACTAAGCAAAATGACAATAATCAACATAAATTAACAAGGGACTACTAGCAGTTACTGACATGCCAGGTCCACACCTCAATTAAACTGATCGAAAGATTATGACTTCATCATATGAAAATCAAGCACAATCCCTCCCGTTAGAGGTTTGTATCATGCCATCACAAATTATACGAGAAGAACATAACCCGTATCATGCCAACAAATGGTTTTCACAAATTATACGAGAAGAACATAACCCGTATCATGCCAACAAATAGTTTTAGAATAACGGTGTTTATTTCCGATTCAAAGATTCTAGGAGTGAATCAATGTAAATTAAAAAGATGCCATCTTTAAGTATAAGATGTCCGCACGTTGATTATATTTAAGAATGATGTCCTTGTACCGATGATAAAATTTAGTAAAAATTTTGACAAGTTTGTAATATCGAAAACCCTGGCACATTCCCATCCCACTGATTTCTTTAAGAAAATAAAGGTTCCGACTCAGTTTGTCAAGTACGTGATAACTCCTTTGTGGGTTATCTGCGATGCCGCCTTCGCCTGTTCTGTTAACTGAAGCTGGTCTTATCACGTGATTTGGTATCGAGTGTCTTATCTACCTACCAATGTAAATAAACACGGAAACTCCTGTGGTTATTTGTGAATCGCCACATGAATAAGGACACCTGTTTCCGTTCAATAAATGAAGGCAAAAGCTGAAAAGATCTAAAAAATCGGTCCATATTTAACAGAATGACAAAAGAAAATTAACTGCATTCGGATAGAGGGCAAGATTATTTTTAGTTTTGTTTAATATATTTAAATCATTGGATCTTGGAAATCGGGAAATATCCGGTATTAAAAATTACATGTACCTGAAGTCGGATGTATGCGGAAAATAATGTGATGCGCGTGTAGTGTGTAGGATGGCGTAGGATAGCTCAAATTGAAGTTAAAGGTTGTTAATTTTTATCGAATGTTACAAGAATATTTATGGTTTTCTCTATCGTCTCAATATAGAAAAATGTAATTAATGTATTTATCAAATATGATTTAAAGACTAAAAGAGGTTAATAATTATACGCACTTGATGACCTCTACATAGCATTATCAGGTTACGAGACAGATGAATTGTTACACCATTTATAATAATTCAAAAGTTAAAAACAACCTTCAACCTAGTCCAAGATTGCTCTGACATCTTACAGAATTTATTATAGGAATGGCTTAACTTTAAATATTTCTGCATGCATTTAAAAACGATCATCATGATGGGCCCTAAGCAGTATATATTTTAATATTCTCTTATTCTTAAACTATGATTATGGGAACCAAATTTGGTGAATTTCCATTTGTGTGTAAGTGCTTAAAAGTTCTGAAACTTAAGCAATTTGTGTTTTTTCTTGTTGAATTGCATGAAATATTTGCCATTAGACTTTCACTAAACAATTAATCAAAATATTTGTCAAATTTAGCAATAAATCTCAATTACAGGTGCAGATTACAGTGGCGTAGCTAGACAAATGTTGAAGGTGAAGCCCAAATCGGCAGGGGGTCTGGGGCTCAAGGCCCCAGTGGGTCCAGGGCAAAGCCCTGGTAGAAACCAGGGCAAAGCCCCCGGAAGCTCCTGGATATTAGGGTTTTAGACCAACAAATATTAACTGAAAATATTGAATGTTAAGGAGTAGTCAAAAGCATTTTTGTTTGATACAAGTCAGATAATTTTGTGAAAATATATATTGTTTCTCAAAGAAACTGTAAAACCAGGAGATTCCAGAGGATAAAAAGTTATATTTACTAAGACCAGTGTCTCGCCTACTTTAAGAATTTAATAAATGTTTTAAGAACTATAACTGCAGACTGTATGTAATGTTAACTGGAAGAAAAACTAAGTCCATAAATACGTAATATACGGAAAAACAGGAAATATATTTTTTTTAAATTTCCTTCTAGATACTAGCTTTTGATCAAAATCAAGCTTCTGTCCAAGTTTGGTAGAAATCAAGGATAGTTTAAGAAAGTTATTGAAATTTTAAAAACTTTAAACACAGAGTGAATGTAATGTTAACTGGCAGAAAAACTAAGTCCATTTATAAGTAAAATACGAAAAATAAGGATTTTTTTTACAAAATTTACTTCTGGATACTATCTATGATCATAAACAAGCTTCTGTCCAAGTTTGGTAGAAATCCAGGATTGTTTAAAACTTTAACCACACAGTGAATACTTCTGGACGCCGCCGCCGCCGCCGACGACGACGGAATGAAAATATCGCTATGTCTCAAGTTTGTGACAAAAGTCGCAGGCTCGACAAAAAACACACCATTAAAAATTGTTTGGAGATGAGATGTAAACATAAATTCAGGTTAATATAGAGGGTACCCAGGTTAGGGCAGGATGGCGCCTTCAAATTAGTTTAGCCCCGCCACATTCGATATGTGCCTGTCCCAAGTCAGGAGCATGTAATTCAGTGTAATGGTTGTCGTTTGTTGCTGTATTATATTTGTTTTTCTTTCATTATTTTGTACATAAATCAGGCCGTTAGTTTTCAGTCTCGTTTGAATTGTTTAGGTGGATATGAATTATTAAAAGAGTCAGAGTCAATCTCTCTCACCAACAAAAAGCAAGCCTACTGTCAATTACTTTATCAATGGTCGTCTCCTTGTACGCGTGAAGGATAGATCTATAGCCCCGAAAGTCGTTCGGGTGTCATCGTATAACGCAGATATGTTTTAACACGGCACATCACACTGAAACTGCGTTGATTCAGCGGTGGAATTGGTCACATGCATTGTCAATTCTGCGTTGCATTGTAAATAGCAGAACACCCTGCAGACACAATATTCGTCTGCTAAGACACAATATTCGTCTGCTATAAAAAGAGGGGAAATAAAGCGCTGGTGATGGGAACGAACGCCGGGAGTCTGAGAAGTGATATCGACTCGTTGACTTCTACAACTTTTTGTTTATTTAACCGCACAGTACCCATTTATTTTCCCCTTCACTTTCTCTCACTCGGAGTCTCCTCCCTCTCTACCTCTAGCTCGTTTTTATTTTTTATTTTTTATTATGAATTTTGTTTTGACAAAACGATGTTGAAGCCTTGGCTTCCGAGCTTCCGCCTAGCTACGCCCCTGGATTACAACAATCTTTTTCTAAATTACACATTTATTGTTATTCAAGCTAATATTAAAATAAGGAGATATGATATGATTGTCCATGCATGCGCTATTTCATTATGCCAAAATATGATATTTTTCGAGCAAAGCCCTTGAACCCCAGCCCCGCCGCCACGGGAACCAACTTTATCTGTTAATTAACAGATACTTAACGATTGTGCGGCATCGCACTATAAACGTTTGAAGTCGGTTTGTTGGAGTTCCTGTCAATATAATACTTCCATGGTTTTACTGTGCGTATTGCTGAGTGCTTGTTTATTTCACTTTGGGTAGAGGTATAGGGAGGGTTGAGATCTCACAAAACATGTTTAACCCGCCGCATTTTTGCTTGTCGCAAGTCAGGAACCTCTGACCGGGCCAACTGATGCCCATCTCCGGGTGCGGGATTTTCTCGCTGTGTTGAAGACCCATTGGTGGCCTTGGGCTGTTTTCTGCTTTTGGTCGGGTTGTTGTCTCCTTGACACATTCCCCGTTTCCATTCTCAATTTTACTTAAAATAATATACTAGTACTGGATATAAGCTACGAATATGTATATTCTAAAATATATAATTTTCTTGGTTTATTCATCCAAATTATTCGTATCGTTATACCTACTTTATAGAACCATTGACACTTGTATTTGTGAAAAAACACAGATTACAGTTTAATTTATATCATGACTTTTCTGATCGCCATAAACATGTACTATCTTCATCGGCAAAATTTGACCGTGTAAACTTGCAAAATTCATTGAATGATGAAATGATGATATGATTCACCAATGCGCATTTTGTAAACAATCGAGAAAAAAATCTGAACAGTTATAGATTATACCGAAGAGATTAAAAAGTGCAGCCAACCTTATAACAAATCACGGAATCAGAAAAACGTATGAAACAGACCATACCTAATTTCAAAGGTCTGTCACTGCAAAAGTTCTTGTAAACTATTCAGTATTTTCATGGAAGCCCCACCTGATTGAGTAGTTGGGTCGCAGTTACCAGGGCAGAGCTGCCGTTAGGCACTCTAGGCACGTGCCTACACATAATTTTTTCAAACAAATATTTTTTTTTCTAAATAATGGCCGGACAACGTTATCTGTAGATGCACGTGCAGTCGTCAAAACTCTTTAATTATCAAATGTCATTTGTACGCTATTCTATCATCCTTAGTGAATGGAGACTCCGAGTAGTAGATAGAATTGTATGTACATTATAATCCACCTTATATAGAAACTAAAAACTAGAACTTTGGTTCAGATCATTTCACATCTATCAACAAATTAATACTTGAATGAACCTCAACATGTTCAAAACCCTGACATTTAATCCTTAGATACATGATTTTTTTTATTAGTTGTTGGCTTTCAACTAGCTTTCCACTTAGTCTTCGTCAGACCTACAATAAAACCCTTGCCAAAGTGGGTGTCCGTTTGGCTGTGCAGGATGTATAAATACGCAGTCACGTCTGGTCAGAAGGGGACGTTAAATCCGATGCCTAGTGTAGAAAGAATGCCACGCTATCTGCACGTTAACAACACTTACAACAAAACTCTTTCAGGGGTTCGTAGGTGGTCTGCTGCAAGGCAAAATTTATGTCCCTATCCAATAAACCCTCATTTTCCAAAGGCATTTCGAAATTTCCTGACCTTCATCCTGGACGACCCCTTTTTCTGTACCTATCTGTTGTATTTGTTGTAAATTTGCTTTTGTCCTGAACATGCATGAACTCAATGCCACTGGACGTTTAGCAATCAATCTATCAATCAACTAGCTTTCAGTAATTTTGAGTAGTCTCAGATCTACGTGTAATGACAATAATTATTCAAATTCCTAGGCAGGTAGGGATTTGACAGTACAGGATATCAGAAAATATGAATTTCTTGAATTTTGTTCGATAGTATGAACTGAACCGAACTTCTGCATTAGGCATCGACTGTGTGTGCGTATGTGTTTAGTGTGGCCGGGTTGGGGTTAAGGTTTAAGAATCAAAAGATGAATGGTCGATGCCTAGCCAAAAGGATAGTATTATTATATAAATGTAGTAGTCTGAGTGTTTACGTGCCTATTTCTTCAATGAAGGATCGTCAATATGTACATATTGATTCTTATTTAAATAAATGTATGAATGTGGTAGATAAGAGAATATCACATTTTGAAAATAATTTAGAAGTAAATAATAGAGTACATAATACACCTATTTCCAGAATAAGAAATAAACTTCAAGAACTTTCAAAGCGGTTTGTGTTTGTACCGGCCGACAAAGCAGCCAACAATGTGGTGGTGGTATGCCGTAAATACTACACGGACGTTCTTAAGAATGAAATTTTAAATTCATCTACATTCAAGTCCATCCGCTCCACAGAGAGTCATATAGTAAACAAACATATCACAACCACATCAAAGCTTAAGGCTTCTTCTGAACATTTGAAGGTCCCTACTATGTATTGGCTACCTAAACTACACAAAAAACCATTTAAATATCGTTTCATCTCGGCCTCTAGTAAGTGTTCTACAACTAATCTTTCAGTGCTTTTAACAAGTTCATTAACTACTATTAAAGAGCTTATCATAAACTATTGTAATAAAATATATGAACAAAGTGGTATAAACTATTTTTGGAGTGTAAAAATTCTTTGGATGTTTTAGATAAATTACATGCTTTTGATGGTCCTTTTGATTCTGTTGACAGTTTTGATTTTTCTACTTTACACTACACTCCCACACTATCTCATCAAACAAAAGTTTTCCTATTTAATTAAATGGTCGTTTGGTAAAGCTGAATGCAAATATATTTGCTGCAACTCATTTAAAGCCTTCTTCTCTAATGAGAAAGGCAAATATGCTAGATATACTTACTGGAGGTGTGATGAGATGATTGAAGCTGTTAATTTTCTCCTTGATAATATTTATGTACGTTTCGGCAACAAAGTTTATCGACAGGTTGTAGGTATCCCTATGGGCACTAATTGTGCCCTTTAATAGCAGACTTGTTTTTGTACTGTTACGAATCACAGTTTATGACTAAACTCAGTAAAGACCCGTTGAAATTGCATTTAATTGATAAATTCAACAACACTTACCGTTATCTTGATGATATTTTTTCGTTAAATAATCAAGAATTTTCTCAATATACTGCTGAAATTTACCCCAAGGAACTTACTTTAAATAAATCAAATTTAAACGGTAATAACTGTCCTTTCCTAGATTTAGATATTTCGGTTTTAAACGGGAAACTCCACACTAAAATTTACGACAAAAGGACGATTTTCGTTCCCTATTGTTAATTTTCCATTTTAGATGGTGATGTTCCTTTGGCACCATCTTACGGTGTTTATATTTCACAGCTCGTTCGCTATTCCCGTGTCTGTTGTGACGTTTTTGATTTTAACGAACGTAATCTATGTATTACTGGTAAATTATTAAACCAGGGATATCGTTACCATAAATTACTTAAAACCTTTACTAAATTTTTCCATAGATATAAGGATTTAGTTTTGAAGTTTGGTTGTACCTGTAGAAAACTTATTTCAAACGGGATAGCACATCCTCATTTTTACGGAAATGTTGTTAACCGCGCCCGGAAATTTAGAAATGATCCTTGTAAACTTATCGCTCCTTTAAATAAACTTATTCTAAAAGGTTACCAATTCAACACTGTAATAAGATCATTGAATATTGTTTTATTGGTATAAATATTGATTTTGTTATCAGTAAATTAAAAGCAAACTAAATACTACTAGTATGTTTTATACATATACACATTCATGGATCTACAATCTGTCGATACCTGTATCTTGGCATTGCACAAGGTCATGTTTTCTCTGACTTTTATGACGTCTTTACACTAAATCCATTGGATGTTGGATGTGTACGGATTGATAATTAAGTCTTAGATGCATGATTTTTATTAGTTGTTAGTGGCTTTGAACTAGCTGTCAGATAACTGCGAGTACTCTCAGATCTGTTCCTAGTGTCTTTTGTTGTTTGGATGTACAAGTACCCTGCCACGTCCACTTGTATTTTTGTCCATCTGATGAGTTAAGCCTTTTCAACTGATTTTTATAGTTCGTTCTTATGTTGTACTGTTATATCACTGTCCCAGGTTAGGGGAGGGTTGGGATCCCGCTAACATGTTTAACCCCGCCACATTATATATGTATGTGCCTGTCCCAAGTCAGGAGCCTGTAGTTCAGTGGTTGTCGTTTGTTTATGTGTTACATATTTGTTTTCGTTCATTTTTGTACATAAATGAGGCCGTTAGTTTTTCGTTTGAATTGTTTTACATTGTCATTTCAGGGCCTTTTATAGCTGACTTTGCGGTATGGGCTTTGCTCATTGTTGAAGGCCGTACGGTGACCTATAGTTGTTAATTTCTGTGTCATTTTGGTCTCTTGTGGACAGTTGTCTCATTGGCAATCATACCACATCTTCTTTTTATATATATATCAATTATCCTCAATCAGATAGGAATAGATATGAAAATACTAAAGAGGATGTACTGCTTAATTAAAGGGCTACGCTGATCTACGCTGGGCAATGCATATAGTATTTTTTTTTTAGATTTCCGATTGTACTGCGTTAATTCATTAGTCTGATGTTATTTGTTATTGTAAAATTATTTGTAATTCTTCGAACTTTTCTTCATGTATATTATTATGCATGATAAAATGCATTTTGGACCTGTTAATTTTATGTTTTTGTATACAAATTTTGCAACTAAAATGCTGAAAACCGTTTTCCGTCGGGGCTTTCCCCCCTGAACCCCCTACCAAGGCTCTGCCCTGGACCTGCTGGGGCCTTAAGCAGCCCCAGACCCCATGCCGCAATTTGTGCCTACAGTTTATTCGAAACCTAGCTACGCCCCTGGTTACCCTGGGGACTTACAATCTACCAGCAGAAATATTGACCTATTAATAGTAATAAAAATATTTGTCATATGTAATGAAAGAAATGCGTGTTCATTGGCCAAAAACGTTGCTTGTCGTGCAGTGATACGTCTTCAGACAAAACAATTTGCTTCTCTTACTGGCTACTGATATAGAGTAAGACATGAATAGCATGATTTTATAATTTATTAAAATGAATTTCTCAAATGTGTATTATCAATATAGGCTTTTGGTATATATATGACCATAAGAAGAGTTTGCAATCATCAAGCAGGTTTCGAAGTATACGATTAATGTTGGAAACCAAAGTTGTAAGATTTCTTACGACACCTTATACATATGAGCGGTACCATCATAACATGCTATTAGCAGATTGTTCCTGGTTTTGTCAAAGTAAATACCATGCGGCTGATTTAAATTATCCTCTTCCCCTGTAAGACGTCTTGCATGTTTTCCATCGGGTGATATAACGACGATACTGTTATTTCCTAAGGATGCAACGTAAACATTGTCGTCCTTGTCAGTAGTAACACCACGTATATCCTTCAGAACTGATTTATCGTTGTATTCCCAAACCTTCTCTCCTGTGATGTTGTAACACGTGACGGTGTTAATTGTAGGATTTGTACGATAAAGTTTATCTCCAGAAGCTGTCACATAATTCCAAACAGTCATTTCTGGTTGTTTGAATATCGTGGAAACATCGTCACGAGTAAAATCTACTGACATAATACCTTTCCCGTATAAGCAATATATCAGCTTTCTTTGTCCATTTGTTATACCATAATACCTATTTGAAGTGTTGATTAGTTTCTCTGTTTGCTTAGACGATATGTTTATTATCTTGATTTGAAATGGATGATAGTTATAGGAAATTGCAATCGTTCGGTCATCAATACAACTGACATCTACAGGCGGATTTGATACTTTTTTCTTACATTCTAATGACTCGTTCTCGTAAAGGATAAACACATCGCTATGATTCCAGTCCACAAGAATTATCTTACCGGAAGGTGTGATTGTACACCCTGTAAACTTACTTGTTTTATTTACTTTAGGGATTTTAAGCTTTTTATGTGAAGAAAGGTTAATATCATTAATAGTTTTCGTTGCAATGGAAGAGGCTACCAAGTATTGGGCTTGTTTATTTTTCTCAGTCTTTATGGTAACTGTAGGGGAACTGGTAATGCGGGATATATTTCCATATCCTACAATGGATAATATGTCGGACATTTTGTGATCCTCTTTAAAGTCGATATCAACTTGTTGTAGACTTCCATCTTCCAGCAATGACACCATCAACTTTTCTGCATGTTCTATATCCGTCTCTATCTTCTTCATTCCAACAAAAATCTGTAGTTCAGATGCATACTTCTTAATGGCTGAAACATTCCTTTCTAACTCTTCTATGGTTTTTGTTCGAGAAGCTTAGTATGAATACGTTGTATCTCTGAGCTTACTCCCTTTTCCACATCATCCAAATCTTGTAGTATCTTTTGTTCGATACTGTCTAGATGTTTATTTAATTTGTCGCGCATCGTCTGTATTTCAGAATGTATTTTCCTTCTTCTCTGTTGAACTTTTGATAAATTTTGTTCTCTGTCTTTTGTTATTCTTTTTATATTTTCTTTTAAGTCGTTCAGACTTTGTTTTAAATTGTCAAATGATGCGGACGTTTTGGAAGTTTTAACAATTTCATCGAGTGCCGTTAAGTTGCATTTCTTGTGAGTGGTTGTAACACAGTGAGGGCAACATGGACTTTCGTGTTGCAAACAGTAAAGTTGGTACTTTTTGTCGTGGTCGGAACAGTATTGTTGTACGCTGGCTACAAATGACGGTAGCTGCCTGTAGTTATCGACAGAGATGACCTCATGATTTCTCGTCGATTTGGAAGCATTGTGATACTTTAAGCATGTCGAACACAAACCTTCATCACATTCAGGACACCAGAATGTGGCTTCTGTCGTCAAGTGCTGACATTCACATACACCACATAATGTACTATTTGATGATGCCATAACCTGTAAAAACAAAAAAGAGGAATTAAACTGGATCTTACTGTAAGGTGTTAACTTTTTAGTACATTGATGAAGGCATTCCAGCAACAGCCGAGAGAAGTAACAGCAATAAAAGCATTGTTTAATATATTAATTCTTTAATAACTTTTCATGGGAATATTGTCTCCTTCAAATGCTTTAGCCTAGGAAAAAATCAAACCTGCCTAATCTAGGAAAGGGGCTATTTGCGAAGAAATACCGCTGATAAAATCATCATCGATAGATAAATTTCTTTTTACTTTTTTCATTAATTGCAAGTCTTCTCTGTATCGTTATCGTTGCCAGATAATGGTATTAATGTAGTTGTCTGTAATACCGATATCTGAATTACCGATTTTTCAGACTTGATTTTTATAATGTTTTTTTTTTCACTATAGCACTTGATTTATATCATTAACATGATAACTTGAGTGGAATTTGCACCTCGAGTTCTTAAAGTTACCCTTATCTTTCTCGTTATGTTCTCTTGGTTGTCATCTATTGACTGGGTATCAAAAGTAACACTGATCTCGCTGTCTTTTTAATGTGTAATAAAGAGAAAAAAATAGAAAATCAAAAAGACATTCCGAGTATCGTTCATAAAAGAAAGGCGAAAGATACCGAAGGGACATTAAAGAGGGACGAAAGATACCAGAGGGACAGCCAAACTCATAGATTGAAAATAAACTGACAACGCCATGGCTAAAATAAAAAGACAAACAGACAAATAATAGTACAGCAGACACAACATAGAAAACTAAAGACTAAGCAACACGAACCCCACCAAAAACTCCTAAGTCGAAAATAAACTGACAACGACATGGCAAACAAAAAGATAAAAAAAAGAAGACAAACAACAGAATACAAAACACAACATGGAAAACTAAAGACTGAGCTAAACGAATCCCACCCAAAAAAAACAGCTTCTGAATAAAGTGTAATACATTTGTAGTCGATTTCCAAGTCTAGTTCCAGTTGAAATCGAGTTATCAATAGCAGCAGGACATATGTTGAAGGCGGGGAAATTTTGGAGAGGAATAACATGATACGTATGATCAGCTCTTCAACATTTGTATAAGTTGATTTTTTTTCAAATATTTTGGCCTCGAACATCACTGAAGAGGCATTTATTGTCGAAATGCGCATCTGGTGCAGTAAAATTGGTACCCGTTAATATTATCATTTACAATAAGTAGCCAAGAAGAGGTAGGGACAATTTCCCCTGTATGTGTTTCACTCACAGGGACAAACCTTAAAGATTTCAAAATGTACTGATATTTTAATTTAAAGAGTCTATATCATATATTTCATGATTTCACAACTATTTTACATATTTTAGAATATTCAAAGTATTATTAAGCGTTACATGATGCTGATGAAACCTTTTGATGCAAAATTGCAAATATTCATAAATATTTTTTGCAAAATTTACCTCGAAAGATCTCCTTAACCAAAACAGATTATTTTGTATTCACAAGTAAATATACACTCCAAAAATATTAGATTTTGATTAACAATGATTAAGGATGAACTTGGAATTTTTTTAGAAAATGCAAAAAAAAAAAGCCAAAACCTGTCAATAAGTTTTGAACTATCTTCAGGCAATTATAGTTTGATCATCTGGTTAGAAATAAGCCATTATATTGTTAGAACCTCGAAGTACATACACAGTGCTGTGACATCAGTAAAGAGGAAAAGAATTTTTGAAAATGATCCTGGTGTGGAAAAAAGCAGGAAAATGGCCATACCACGTTGCAAGTGATTGGGTAACGCCATCTTTTAACAGAGGAGTTGTGAAAAAATCCCAAAATCGCCAGACATATTTTATCCCTCGGTGTGTTTTCTAATGTTTTAACTTAATATTAAGTTTACCGTTTAAACATATATACCATTAATAAATTTTGAATTTCGAGAAGAAAGTGTGCCTTCAATGTAAAATTTCGAGTTTCTAGAAAAGAACAGCAGACGGGGAAAATGAGACCCGGTTAGGTATGTTTTTAAATCTTTATTGCTACAACTGTATACGTTGTTTCTTTGGTTAACGAGTATAATGCAAATCAAATTGTATATCTCTCTAACAAATTTCTCAAATACCACAACAGTATTGAATATATTGCAACCAGAATCAAATTGCTGATATCACAAATGAGTATATCTTGTTTGTAACGTAAAGGCCTGCAACATTAATGTTTTTCTGACGTGAAAAGGTCCACATTTTCTAACCGAGTATCCTGAGTCAGTATAAAACTAGAATACAAACGATGAATATAGAGAAACAACAGTATAAATGTAAACAATGCATGCATTTACCTGCTTCTACCACAAGGAAGTTAAAAGAACTATAGACATTATGGTTAAAGGAAGTAATTAAAGATGACTGGCGCCACCTAGATTTCACACCCAAGATAATAGGTAGAAGTAAATTCATTTTCTGCTGCCCTGGTAATTAGAAATCAAAATTGAAATAGTGAGAAATGAGTGTTGGCCATTGGTGTAGAAATAGCGAGAAATTTGGAGGAAACTCTCTGTGACGAGCAACATTTTCTGCGCCAAATTAAGCAAGGGCTTCTTCATTCATACTATTTCGAAAATTCCGGAACCGTTGAGTACACTAAAAAATGCCATTTTCTATCTAAAAGCTGCGGCACCATATGTGTTTTGCAGTTTTATTTACACCCAAAGGTGTTGATAATACAGAATTTGACATTTTTATCAACGGATCTTTTATAGTGAAAACGCAGGACCCAAAAAGGCTACCATTGTCGCCTAGGTAAATAATTACTTAATTGTAACCTTATCAGTATCACTATGTTTTACCCAATCGCTGACCTTCTACGATAAGTAAATCTAGGTTGATATACTGAATATCTAATATAATGCGACATTTAAAATCTGTCAAAGCTTGTCGACATAGTATAAACAGTAAGTTCAATATATCACATTTTGATGGTATCGTCTTGAATATGACTGAAACATCGTCCAATGGGCGTTTTTGAAAACTTACCGTTTCATCCCCCATCGTTCTCTCTCTCTCTCTCTCTCTCTCTCTCTCTCTCTCTCTCTCTCTCTCTCTCTCTCTCTCTCTCTCTCTCTCTCTCTCTCTCTCTCAGAAAGAATCGGAGCAATTTAGAGCAATTTATCATATGGCATATACATCTGCAATATTCTGTAGACCATGCTTATTCTGGCCTCCTGATGTCTTTTCTTGTATCATTGTGTTGTAGGTTTGTTGTTTTCATTGCCGTGTACCATATTTCTTCTTCTATTTATATAACAGTGATATCAAAATATAGTAAAAATCTTTAAAAATTATAACCAACTGTTATTCATTTTCAATATGTGAAAATAGCAGCATTGAATTTCAAGTATAATTCCCATACAATCAAAAGTAAAACAAGCTACGTTAAAGAAGCAAGTCCATTTCTTATAAGAAGCTAGCTAGCACTGTAAAAAATATATAAATTTTAACGCTATAGTATGTATAGTATTAGTCACATTTTGAAACCTCTTTTGTCATATGAATAAAAAATAAAAGAGGGTGTTTCAAACTGATGTCGATTAGATGGCAACCAAACATTACACATTAGTATAGATAAGCGCCCTTTATATATCAACCGGAGCCTGAGTAAGAAAGAAATTCAACAGATAAGAACAAGTATTTGACACCAACAGTTACATTTCAACAGGCATATATGTGAATAGAAAGAGACAACAAATGACGAGATTCCTGGACTGGGCCATGCACATAAAAATGCTACAGGGTCAACTACACATCCCAACTATCTCTATCAGTAGATAAAATTAATCACATACAAAAAGCAAACAAAAGAGAAAAAAAAACTATTATTAATAGTATCGTTAAAACAGAAAAGCGACTCAAATTCAAGGCAAACAATAACGTATCAGAAAATGCAGGAAATCAATAGATTGAAGTATTAAAGTTCAGTCAAATTTTTGTGAAAATTGAACCGAACGTTTCTTTACCGAAGTTTCGTTAGTTTAAAAGAATTATGGTGATAACTGGTAAAAGATTATTATTGTCCACCCTGCGAAAGACATTTTTGTGAGGAATCAAGACCAAGACATGTTTAAGTGTTTCAATAATACACAAACCTCGGTTGGTAAGGTTGTCCTTGGAGAGAATTTTATGTGCTGGTGATTTGGTCCTTATTGGTGCTGGTGGGTTCTAAGTATGTGCTGGTGGATTTGTTTACATTATATCAGACCAGCAATAAATAGTGTGTCTTAATTTTTCACATACGTACCTCCCGAGGTGATTTACAACGATGTTATTATGTTAATGTGCGGGTGATGAGAAAAAAATGTCCTATTTCTGTGCACCTATGTCCTGATTATGTGCTCTTTTTTTAGTCTATAGTGGCTTGTATTCAAGATTATTAAAATATGGTGCAAAATATCCTATACCTTACTAAAAAAAATGATTTAATAGAACTGCCAATGAGACAACTATCCACAAGAGACCAAAAAGCGTAGGTGTAAACAACTATAAGTCGCCGTATGGCCTTCAACAATGACCAGAATACCGTATAGTGGTCTATAAATGGCCCCGACATGACAAAATGTAACAAAATTCAAACGAGAAAAATAACGGCCTGATTTATGAACAATACAATAAACTAAAAACAAATATGATGGACAGTTACACACAAGAATTACTGAATTACAGGTTTTTGACTTTGGACAGGAAGATGTATTATATATGTGTGTGTGGCAGGGGAGACTTAATATGGTTGCAAAGACTAAACCATCCCCTAGGACTATGCCGTATTATTATTAATCATCATAAAGGCATCCTAAAATTATTAAGAAAGATAAAACTTTCATCCATGTCTTTTGGTCTCTGATGAATAGTTAAGCAATAAGCAATTATACCACATCCTCTTTTTATATTAATCCTTCAAATATGTTTGTCTAATGTAGATCAAATATGACTCGAAAATTCAAAATGCGAAAGGTTTTGCATAAAAATTATGAGCTTAAAAATAAAAGTATGACTATACACTAATATGAATTTTAATGAGGAGAGGATATAAAATTGAGAATGGAAATGAGGAATATGTCAAAGAGACAACAACCCGACCAAAGAGCAGACAACAGCTGAAGGCCACCAATGGGTCTTCAACGCAGCGAGAAAATCCCACCCGGAGGTGGTCCTCAGCTGGCCCCTACATAAAATTGTGTACTAGTTCAGTGAAAATGGAGGTCACACTAAACTCCAAAACATATAAATGAACTAAAATTAAAAAACATACAAGACTAATAAAGGCCAGAGGCGACGGGGTTAAACATGTTTTGTGAGATCTCAACCTCCCTATACCTATAGCCAATGTAGAATAAAGAAACACATAGCAATACGCACAATAAAACTCAGTTTAAAGAAGTCCGAGTCCGATGTCAGAATAGGTAACAAAAGAAACTAAGCAAAATGACAATGATACATAAATGAACAAAGGACTACTAGCAGTTACTGACATGCCAATTCCAGACCTCAATTAAACTGATTGAAAGATTATGTAGTATATATCTAAAAAATCTTTACCTAAGCACGGAATACATTTTTCTTATACACAAATTACAAGCAATAGGTTTACCACAAAGTTTTAACTGATAGATTAGGACCATCCTTAGCATCCTGGACATCGTTTCTGTGACAATTTCGTGCGATACTCAAGATACTTTTCTCTTATTCAACCGAATGAATTTCAATTAATCCCTGTCAAGTCCTACGCAGCTAAAATATTGTTTGAGGAAAAAGGGGGGAGGGGGTAAGTGGTGAAAGTTATTAAGCTTGGGAAAGTTTTAAAATAAGTAAATGCAGATGATTATGATGAATTTTGATTATGTCAGATAATAATTTTACCCTGAAAACTTTTTCGAAGAGGCGGGTCCCAGAAACATATAAAAGTCGTACCTGATATATGTATGCAAATAAGGGTAACGCCACCGCATTTAAGCCACAAAACGTCGATTTTGACGTTTTCACTACCAACTAGGTAACGGTCACCCTATGATTCTTTTATTTCAATCAAACGGAAACTAATGTATCACCAACATATCCATTTTTCTTTTAATCTATGCATTGGGGATTGGAGACGATATGAAATATCACAAAAATATGTACAATAAGATAATGTTCTTTTATTCTTGATTTCTGTTATTATGGACATTTCATTTGGAATAACACTTAGTATATGTGTAGATACATATATAAATACAGACAACAAAAAGTCATTGCATGGTGATATGATGCTCTTATTGCACATATATAGGTAAACAATATTTCTCATCATGTGCTTTAGCTAAAATCATTTGAAAATCCGAAAGCGTAAGCAAAATTGGTCTTATCATGGAACCCTTTTTTCGCGGAATCAGAGCTACGTATGAAAAGATTATCCCTAATGTTCAATTTTCCTATAAGGTCTGCCACTTCAAATTTCTTTTAATCAGTTATTATTCAGAACTTCATACAATCACCAAAGGATCGAGTTGGTGGGTTGCAGATATCATCGGGAAAACTTACTACCTAATAATAATAATAATTTTCAAACGGATATAAATTAGATGTACCATATAAATATTAAATAAACAAAAACTTCTCGGTAAACTACCAACGATACTCTTGAAAAGCTCTGAGGACAAGAAAGAATAAAAAGGACCAAAAATGTAAACAAAAAGCTAACGATATAGAGTTTTCATGGACGAATGAGATGATCTTTAATTGAAAATGAATTTCTTACATTTGTCATAATTGTTTTGTATATTATTATATGACGGTAAACAAAGCTTTTGCAATTTTCAAGCAGGCATGAAAGTATACGATCAATTTTGGAAACCGAAGAAGAAAGATTTCTCATGAAACCTTATACATATGAACTTCTCCATTATAACAGGATATAAGCAGATTGTTTCTGGTTTTGTCGAGGTAAATACCAAACGGCCGATCTAAACCATCCTCTTCTCTTATAAGACGTCTAGCGTGTTTTCCATCGGATGATATAACGACGATACTGTTATTTCCATAGGATGCAACGTAAACATTATCACTCTGGTCAGTAGTCACACCACGTATATTCTGCAGAACTGATTCATCTTTGTATTTCCATATGAGAAATTGCAATGGTTCTGTCATCAACACAACAGACATCAAAAACCGGACTTGGAAAAGTTTTTTTAAATTTTAACGACTCGTTCTCGTTTAAAACAAACACAGTGTGATAATTCCAGTCAACGAGAATTATCTTACCTGAAGGTGTTATTGTACACCCAGTAAACCTACTTTGTTCATTTGCTTCAGGAATTCTAAGCTTCCTATGCGAAGAAATGTTAATATCGTAAATTGTTTTCTTTGCGAAAGGAGCGGGGACCAAGTATAGGGCTTGTCTATTTTTCTCGGTCTTGATAGCGACTTTAGAGGAACTTTCAATGCGAGATATCTTTCCATACCCTGCAATGCACAATATGTCGGACATTTTGTTATCCATATGAAAGTCGATATCAACATGTTGTAGGTTCCCACCTTCCAACAATGATACAATGAACATCTCTTCACGTTCTATGTCCAGTTCAATCTCCTTCATTCCAACAAAAATCTGTAGGTCAGATGCATACTCCTTAATAGTAGAAATATTTATCTCTATATCTTCTACGGTTTTCCTGTGATCCAAAATATTTGTATGAATACGCTGTATCTCTGAGTTGACTTCCGTTTCCACATCGCTCAAATCCTGTAATATCTTTTGTTCGATACTGTCTAAGTGTTTATTTATTTTGTCGCGCATCGTCTGTATTACAGACTTTATTTTCTCTCTGCTCTGTTGTACTTTTGATAAATTTTCTTCTCTATCCTCTATTATTCTTTTCAGATTTTGTTTTATTTCTTTCAGAATTTCTTCCAAATCGTCAAATATTGCAGACGCTTTGAAAGTTTTTATAACTTCATCGAGTGCAGTTAAGTCGCATTTCTTGTGGCTGGTTGTAACACAAAGAGGGCAACATAGTCTTTCGTGTTGTAAACAGTAAAGCTGGTATTTTTTTTCATGGTCAGGACAGTATTGATGGATGCTTGCAACAAAGGACGGAAGATGTCTATAGTTATCGACAGAGATGACCTCGTGATTTTTCGACAACTTTGAAGCATTGTGATACTTTAAGCATGTTGAACACAAACCTTCATCACATTCAGGACACCAGAAGGTGGCATCTGTCGTTAAGTGCTGAGAATCACATACGCCACACAATGTACTACTTGGTGATGCCATAATCTGTAACAACAAGGGAACCATTGATTTCGATCTTACTGTAACGGGTAAACTTTCAAAAGTTAAATGTCGAAGACATTCAACCATAGCCACAAAAACAGCAATATATAAGCATTGATTACTTTTTCGTAGAATAATTGTCTCGTGTATATCCATCATATGCTTTTTCTATGAGGGAAACAAAACAAATGTTAAGGGAGGGATCGTATGCGCAGAAATACCACTGATAAATTTATTTTTGTAGTTTTGTCTGTGATACCGATATCTGAATCAAAAGTATTTTCTGACTTTTCGATTTTTATTGTGTTATCCACTACTAGTATTTGGCTTGATTTATTTATTTAAAATAAAAAGTTGATGTGGATTTTGCACATTTCTAGCAGCAAATAAAAACACAAAAGTGTGTTCAGAGATAAATTTATGAAAGTTATAAATGATTATCTCCTAACTCCAATAAAATAGAGGTTAAAAGATTTTTGAATTGTTCACATGACAATTCAAATATGCCAGGGGCCTCGGTGGCCGAGTGGTCTAAGTAGTTACTACTGTAATCACTAGCCAGTCAACACTGAGGTTGTGAGTTCGAACCCCGCTCGTGCGGGTGCACTCGACTCAATCTTAATTGACTAGGATTGTCAGTTTTCCTATCGAAGGTCGGTGGTTTCACCGGGCACTCCGGCTTCCTCCACTAATAAAACTGACCGCCACGAAATAGCCCAAAAGCGGTGCTTAAAAGTGGCGTTAAAACACCAAAATCAAATCAAATCAAATCAAATATGCCTTATTGATATATGGGTAAAATTCAGAAATCATGAATATCATGAATATCATGAAATAATCTTAGGGATTAAATTGTAAGATCATCTAAGCTGATTAAAGTGTATCAAGAAGTGATTGGCAGCCCTTAAGTAAAAGGGGCGAAAGATACCAAATGGACATTCAAACTCATAAGTCGAAAATAAACTGACAACGCCATGGCAAAACGTAACATATTTTAACATATGTAACCATTTTATCATATAATTAAAAAAGATGGTGTTTCAGGCTGCTGTCGATTAGACAGCAACCAAACAGCACAAGCTACTTAGTATAAATAAGTACTCTCGCCGTATAGAAGCTTTTATTTATTTTTACATGCATAAAAATGAATAGAAAGAGTTAACAAATTACGAGATTCCAGGACTGGGACATGCAGGGTTCAACTACTCAACCCCAAATTACCTCTATCAGTGGATACATTTATATCGCATGAAAAAAAAAAAAAAAAAAAAACATAAACTATTCTTAATAGTATTCTTATAACAGAGAAGCGATTCACAATTAAAGCAAAACAATACCGTATCAGATACTGTAAATTCAGAACTTAATGCGAGGTTTTCGTTATTGCGAATAGTACGATTAGTTTACTAAGAACTACTATTCTGATATTTGATACATATATCTGTGATTCATATTTTCCTGAAATCGCAATAATTACCTCTCATTTTTGTCCATCCTTCAAAAATCGCAATAATAAATGCGCACAATAATTTCTGAATACAGTAATACAAGAAATCAATAGAAGTGTTAAAGTATAGTCATTTGTTTGTTAATATTGAGCCAAGCTTATATTGATTACCTCGGTTTCGTTATTTAAAAAAAGTGCTGATAACTGGTATAAGTTTATCATAGTCTCCCATTTCTTGTGACTGATTGTACCACAAAGAAGGCAACTTGGATTTTCCTATTGTAAACTGTACAGTTGAAATTTTTTTATCGTGCTCAGAACAGTATTATTGGACGCTGGCTACGAAGGAAGAAGCCGCCTGTAGTTATCGACAGAAATGACTTCGTGATTTTTAGTCGACTTAGAAGTATCGTGATACTTTAAGCATTTTGCACACAAACCTTCATCACCAAAAGATTGCCTTGAAATAGGGCTCTACCATGAATATTAGTAGGCAGAGGAAGTCATACTCAGTGTTTTGGGGAGCTTTTTCTTACTTTTTTATCCTTATTTCCTATATTTTGCTATAAAAGAAAACTTTTCCCTATGTAATACTTTAAGAAATATACAATTATTGTTACGGCCAGAAATCACCTTTAAATTGTAGCCAACAAAAGACACAAATTAATAATAAAATTTAACAAGATTTATTATACACAAGTTTATAAGAAGTATTACACAAATAGAAATGTCAACTTAACTGTCAGAATATATGTCCGATCTTTTGTCTTTTCTTTATCCGGAATTCTTCTCGGGAATCCAAACAGAATATTACGTCCAATAGGTCACATCTAGTATGATGTTGTTCGTAAATAAAAGTGTCAATCCAATTGAGAGAACTTCTGAAAATATTAATGTGTATGTCTGAATGTTTAACTTTAGTGTCTGTATATATATAGTTGTCACGGAAATCTCTAGAACACTGTAGAAAAGAAACTCCTAGAAAACTGTAGAACTGAAACTTCTAGAACAATGTAAGAAGTTCCAATTACGCATCTTTTATTATGATTATTCTGGAATCGTTATGTAAGTCAAATAGAAAGTTCTAATCATTCCATCAGTCTCTACATAGACAAGCAAGTGTGTAATAAAACAGATAAGAACAAGTACAATGTATCTGACACAAAGAGTCTTGGCTTTGAATCACATAACAATAATTGTGAGTCTCAACTCTGCACTTTTTTTTTCATCTCGGTTAGTGGAAAAACAAAGGATTCATTTTAAACGTACGGAGGAAACATCAGTCGAAAAAAAAACTTTATTAATTCCATATTAGTTATAACAAAAAAGCGACTCATAAAGAGAGTCAAACAATACCAGGGAAACATTGCAGTCATTCAAAGCAAGCTAAAAGTATCTATATTTATTCAATACCAAATCAATTGACACCATCGTTGATCCGAAGACGTTCGAGTTTTTATACACTGTTCAAGGATATGTTAGCAAACATACAACTTGTTTGCTCAGCTAAATTGGTTGTCTATTTTAGTTCGTAACCTCCAAATGGAGCGTTTTGTCGTTAACTTTTCCTTGATATCGTAAGAAGAAAAAAAAAAGATGGGATTTATTTTAGTTTGAATAATCTGAATATTCACTTTTAAACCACAAGACACTTGTTCAATGAATACATTATCGAATGAGACTAATCATCGAATTTTTAAGTGCCATGAATCACAGGTAGACGCCACTTGTGGAGCCGGAACTGCTTACTCTTCAGATTGTGTATGGGTTCGTGTTGCTTATTTTTTTCACGCACTGTTTTGTGTAATGTTGCTTGTCTTTTGTTCTAGTTCATATTCATGTTGTTGTCTGTTTTTCTTTGTTTTCCCTTTTGATTTTTCCCCTTGGTATTATAATATCCTTTTACCGACATGCAAATTACTACAATCGAAACCGAAAAACCTAGTTATAATAAATACACTAGTTCATTCACTGCTTCCCGCGCGTTGTTTTACAGTCACCGCTTGGGTTATTTCTTCAACCTGCACGTATCATATCGAGTTACCTACAAAGGGCACTTATTCTAGGCTTAATGGTAGTTAATATAAAGCTTTCAAATATTGTAAGTATAATCAATAATACTTCAAGGTAGCAGATAAGTTTACAGATAAAAATACCATTTTTTGACATAATACTGATATAATATATTGACCTACTAATCTATAAAACCTGGTTTTTTCAATCATCATTGAAACTTACAAAATACACAAGTTTGACACTCAAAGAAATGATTAAAAATATATAAAGATGAAGTTAATGAAAATAGCACTTAATCAAGTACGTACGGAGAGCTTCTTTGAATTTGCCTTCACCAGGAACGCTCAAATCGACACATTTAAAATCAGAAATGAAAAATACTTAAGACACGTGAGTAGTTATATGACCAAAAAGAGACCAAGGTAGACTTTCATAAGATTGTCGAGGTTTTTTGTTCTTACACAATTTGTCAGATAACTTATGATTATTCCTCTTGGCCAAATATCGATGAAAGTTATACTGTTCTTCTTTGCTCATTGTGTCCATTGAACATCGGTTTGTTAATTTTATACTTGGGAGAAGGACTGAAATGTTTATCTTAATCTTTCTGCACTGAAATGCTTATGGAATTTATTCCGAGCATTGCACTCCGTCGTGTCTTCCTATGATGTTGCCGTATGGAATATGATCTGAAAAACATACAATAATATTAAGTCAGGAGGACATGATCTCATAACAGCAGGTTACATTTAAATTGCTTTTGATATTACCCGCAACCATTTTTTAATATGTCATTATTTTTTGGTTTTTTTTGGGCTTGAACTTGTGTTTGTTTTATGTATCATACCGTTATTTTTAAATTGACTGATTTCCTGTACGGATCATTACTTCGTAGTTTTATGTTCTCTTTGGTATTCCATTTAACAAGATAAAAATGAGGAAGATCGAGATTTAAAAAATCTAGTTTAACCCCGCCAAGTATTGGAACTTCATGAAATAACTCTTTTATTGCCATGTTTTCGTAGAATCAGAACAAAATAATTTTCCTTTATGAATTTGTTACCATATGTAAAATTGAGAATAGAAACGGGAATGTGTCAAAAAGACAACAACTCGACCAAAGAGTAGAAAATAGCCCAAGGCCACCAATGAGTCTTCAACACAGCGGTTATTCTGGTTATTCTGATTAGTTTGGTCTATTTTGACAGTGCATATCCTTAGGAAATTATGAAAGTTTATGTCCAAAAAGGTCAAATGAAAACTGTATATGATATCATTACCGACGCATTTGCAAACCGACCATTAAACGAAATGCGTATTATCAGCTAACAGAGTTTGTCAATCTTCATCCTGAAAAATGTTTGAAAAACTTTTGTTCTGTACTTTCTTCAATGATTGCATTTACAAATTGAACAACTTGCCTCTGTTGGTCACGTTTTTACATCCCGGTATCATGTCCAAATGAAACATTTTACAAAATTCCTTTCAAATTGGTTGTTCAATACTAAGAAGAAATAACAAAAGATACTAAATCTTAAAATAACTAAAGATACTAAAGATACCGTGCGCATAACAAAAGTTTCTTGAAAAAAGTAAAATAACAAAAATACCGAACTCCAAGGAAAATACACGGAAAGTCCCTTATCAAATGGGAAAATCAAAAGCTCAAACACACCATACGAATGGAAAACAACTGTCATATTCCTGATTTGGTACAGGCATTCCCTTATGTAGAAAATGGTGGATTAAACCTGGTTTAATAGCTAGCTAAACCTCTCACTTGTATGACAGTCGCATAAAATTCCATTATATGAACAAGACAAACAGACATAACAGGTCAAAATGTCAAAAATTGGAGTACAGCAGTCAACATTGTGTTATTATCTTATTCACTATAAAAATTTATTGTAACTAAGTTTGTAAAGCTAAAAGTATGGACTAACATTTGGTTCTTTTGCCTTCATTTTTTCAGAGAGAGAGATAAAATGAGATACGATTTCACATAGGTTCGAGGGAAAGTAAATGACATCATTGCCGCTGTGTTATCCAACCAATCATTACGAATTGAAAATCCTTTATAGAGAGTCTCTGAATCATCATTCCTAAGAATTTTGACATACTTTGTTGTTGTATTTTTTTTGGGGGGGTTGGCAATTTAAACAAGAGGTGCACCTGTGCCTATATCGCTCACTAGGTAAAAATTGCCAATTTGATAATTAGGACTTGTACTATCTACCTTTTAACAAAATGTCTATAGTTTTTTAGATAACAGAAAAACTGCCAAAAACCCAGTAAAATAAACATTTTAGGGCAATAACTCCAAAGAAGTATTGTAAAATGTTCAGAGTAGATAGATCTTTTATGCTGATCAGTTTTGCAGTTTACACTTTTAACCTAGTTCCTTTCAGTAAAACAAATTCGTAAAATGTATAATTTCAGTGGCAATAACTCAAAAATAGATTGACTGGTTTTTCTTAAATTTTCAGGTTTAATAAATCTTGTTGTGATGATCATTTTGCAATTTACATCTTTAACCTAGCTCTAATAGTTTTACAATAACAGTTAATAACTGCTGAAGATTGGAAAAATCAATATTTGAAGGGCCATCACTCAAAAACAACTGATTAGATTATTCTCCAATTTTCAGGACGGATACAACTTGTCGTGCTGATTTTTGCAATTTACACTTTCAACTTAGCTGGTATAGTTTTGAAACAATGACAAGGAAATTCCGTTTTCTGAGGTATAAGAGAATATGATTATAATGTCAAGATTTAATTATGGCAATAGCTTATACTAGCTTTTGTGCCTTTGTATATATATGAAAATGTACCTTAAAATAATATATTAGTATTGGTAATAATAAAAAATACTGTAAAGCAACTTATTTTCGCGGAAACTTTATTTCGAGTCGAGTTCACTTTCAACCTAGTTCCTATCAGTAAAACAAATTCGTAAAATGTATAATTTCAGTGGCAATAACTAAAAAAAATAGATTGACTGGTTTTTCTTAAATTTTCAGGTTTAATAAATCTTGTTGTGATGATCATTTTGCAATTTACATCTTTAACCTAGCTCCAATAGTTTTCACAATAACAGTCAATAACTGCTGCAGATTGGAAAAAATCAATATTTGAAGGGCCATCACTCAAAAACAACTGATTAGATTATTCTCCAATTTTCAGGACGGATACAACTTGTCGTGCTGATTTTTGCAATTTACACTTTCAACTTAGCTGGTATAGTTTTGAAACAATGACAAGGAAATTCCGTTTTCTGAGGTATAAGAGAATATGATTATAATGTCAAGATTTAATGATGGCAATAGCTTATACTAGCCTTTGTGCCTTTGTAGATATATGAAAAATGTACCTTAAAATAATATATTAGTATTGGTAATAATAAAAATACTGTAAAGCAACTTATTTTTGCGGAAACTTTTTCGAGTTCCGCCCTTTCTAACCCAGTTCGCGATGATTTAAATTCCCGATTTTCAAAATCACTTGATGTATTTAAATAAAAAGATCAAAGATTTACATATTCGCGGTCTTTTTCTTGTCACGAAAGTCGCGAAAATAGGTTGGTTTACAGTATGTAAAATACAAATGTTTTTGGTTTATTTAAATTATTCGTACCGTTATACTTGTTCTGTAGAATTATTGACACTTGCATTTTGGAATAACACAAAATAGAGTTTTATATCATGACTTGTCTAAGCGTCATAAACATGTATCTTCATCGGCAAATTAGAGGCGTGTAAATCTGCAACATTCATTGAATGATGATATGATGATATGATTCACCAATGCGCATTTCGTATTTAATCGAGAAAAAATATGAACAGTATAGATAATACCGAAGAGATTAAAATATGCAGTCAACCTTATTTCAAATCACTGAATCAGAAGTACGTATAAACTAGACTATCCCTAATGTCAAAGGTCTGTCATTGCAAAAGTTCGTGTATACTATTCAGTATTTTCATTCAAGCACCACCTGATTGAGAAGTTGGGTTCAGTTACCCTCGGGGACTTACAATCTACCAGCAGAAATATTTACCCAGTAATAGTAATACAAATATGTATCATATGATATGAAATAACTGCGTATTCACCAAAAACGTTTCTAGTCATGCAGTGATACGTCTTTAGACAAAAATAATGTTCTTGTCTTACTGGTTACTGTTATAAAGTAATACATGAATAACATGATTTTAATTCTAAAATGAATTTCTCAAATTTGTTTTATCAATATGAGCTTTTGGTAAATATATGACCCTCAGCAAAGAATCTGCAACTAACAAGAAGACACGAAAGTACACAATTAATGTTAAGAAATCGAAAGTGTAAGCTTTCTCATGACACCTTATACATATGAACTTCAGCATTATAACACGATATAAGCAGATTGTTCCTGGTTTTGTCAAGGTAAATACCATGCGCCTGATTTAAACCATCCTCTTTCCTACAAGACGTCTTGCATGATTTCAATCCGGTGACAAAACTGGACGCAGTTCAAACATTTGCGTCCTGTTCAGTAGTAACACCACGTACATCCTTCAGAAGTGATTTATCGTTGTATTCCCATATCTTCTCTCCTGTGATGCTGTAACATGTGACGGTGTCAGTTACAGGATTGGTATGATAAAGTTTATCTCCAGAAGCTGTAGTATAATTCCAATTAAGCATCACGGGTTGCTTCATTACAGTGGAAACATTATCACAAGAAAAACGTACTGACTGAATACATATCCGGTATGAGCAATATATTAGCCTTCCTTTTTCATTTGTTATACCATGACAATTATTTGAAATTTTGATTTGATTCTCTATTTGCGCAGAAAATATGTTTATCATCTCGATTTGCGATGGATAACTTTCATGGGAAATTGCAAACGTTTTGTCATCAATACAACTGACATCTACAGGCCGACTGGATACTTTTGTTTACATGCTAATGATTCCTTTTCGTTAAAGATGAATATATCGTTACAATTCTAGTCCACAAAACTGATCTGACCTGTTGGTGTAATAGTGCAACCAGTGGATCTACTGCATGCATTACATTTAGGAATTTTAAGCTTTCTGTATGAAAAAGGTTAATATCATTAATGGTCTTTCCAATAGAAGGTGCGACCAAGTATTGGGCTTGTTTACCTCTGTTGGTCTTTATGGCAACTGAAGGGGAACTGGTAATGCTGGATATCTTTCCAAACTCTGCGATCGACAATATGTCGAGTATTTTGGAATCCATTTTAAATTATCGATATCGGTTTGTTGTAAACTCCCATCATCCAACAATGACATCATGAGCTTCTGTCCATGTTCTTTATCCGACTCAACCTTCTCCATTCCAACAAACATCTGTAGGTCAGAAGCATATTTCTTAATAGCAGACAAATTTATCTCTAGCTCTTCTAAAATTTTAAGTTTGACCAAGAAGTTTTGTATCAATACGCGGTATCTCTGAATTAACTCCCTTTTCCACGTCGCCCAAATCCTGAAGTAATGTTCTCTTGGTTTTCATTTATTAACTTAGTATCTCAACCGTCGACAATCTCTGTGTCCTTAAAACTAAGAGAGTATCAACATTAATTTTTAATTAATATATTAGACGAAATTCGAAGAGGATGGACACCCTTTTAGCCCTCGTCATGAAGAAAATAACTCTCGCTATCTTTATGCATTTGTAAAAAAGAGACAAAAATAGGATATATCAAGAGACATTCCGCGTATCGTTCATAAACTAATGATTGAGATGTAATATTCGATTTCAAAGTCTAGTTCCAGTTGAAATAGAGTTCTCAGTAGCGACAGGATGTTGAAAGCAGGTGGGTTTGGTATCAGAAATAATATGTTCTTCAACTTCGTACTTTATTTGGCTTTTTTTTAACTTTTTTTGATTCGAGCGTCACTGATGAGTCTTTTGTAGATGAAACGCGCGTCTGGCGCAAATACGAAATTTCAATCCTGGTATCTATGATGAGTTTATTTATGATACGTAAAACTAATTTTATGATTATACAAAAACAAAATGTAATGAAAATTTAATTCAATAACAAGTACTGACACTGTGCTAATTTACAATAAGAAGTAAAGAGGAGGTAGGGCCAATTTTCCCTGTATGTGTTTCACTCATAGGGACAAACCTAAAAGATGTCAAAACGCACCGATAGTTGAATTTAAAGATTTTATGTCATATATTCCAAGATTTTTGAACAATTTTACATATTTCCGTAAATTCAGTATTATTAAGCGTTACATGATGCTACTGAAGGCCTTTTGATGTATAATTTTAAATATTCATGAATCGTTATTTTGTAAAAAAATTTCAAGCAGTAATTACTTGATCATCTGGTTATAAATAAGCCATTATATTGTTAGAACCTCGATGTACATACATGGAGCTGTGATATCAGTAAAGAGAAAAAGAATTTTTGAAAATGTAAAAAATCGGCAAAAAATCATCCTTACGCTTTGAAAGTGATTGGGTAATGCCATCTTTAACGTAGAAGTTGAAAAAATGCCTTAAATCGCTAAAGATATTTTATCCCTCAATTTGTGTTTTTAGAAAAATATAAAAATCTTGTGTTGTAACTTAATATTTAGTTTTAACCTTAAACAATTATTACATTTATAAATATTGAATTTCGAGAAGAAAGTGTGCCTTTAAAGTAAAATTTTGTGTTTCTAGAAAAGAACAGTAGGCGGGAATATTAGATAGGGTGAGTATGTTTTTTAAATCTTTATTGAAGCAACTGTGCTGTTTCTTTCGTTAACGAGTATATCGAAATATGCAAATCAAATTGTATATGTCTCATCTAGAGAATTTTCTGAACTGCCACTACAGTATTGAATATATTGCAACTAGAAAAAAATGGTTGAGGTAACAAATGATTCTACCACTAGAAAGTTAAAAGAGCCATAGACATTATCAGTTTTTTTTAACCCAATCTCTGACCTACGATAAGTCAATAAAAGTGGATATACTGAACATCAAATATAATGCAACATTTTCATTTAAACAATTGCATGATACATATATTCGTTCTTTATCAAATTGCTTAGAAATAAACCTCGACATATTTGAGTTTTTCAATGATACACAAATCACGATTGGCAAGGTTGTCCTGGGAGAGAATGTGCCTGTGTATTTTAGTAATGATCTGTGCTGTTATATCCTGATTATGTGCTGGTGGATTTGTTTACATTGTATATGAAGCGGCAATAAAACAACCATTGTGTTTCTTGATTTTAGAATAATGCGTTATAGTACCTCGCGAGGTATACTTCAACGATTTTTATGGAAAAATTCATGCAAATTCGCAAAATGAAATTGTCTTGATAAAGTGAGAAAAATGTGCAGGTTCTGTGCAGTTATGGTGCAAAATATCCGAGACCTATACAGAAAAAGATGTGGTACGATTGACAATGAGACCACTATCCTCGCAAGACGAAATAACTTAGAAGAAAACAACTATAGTTCACTGTAGGACACTTAACAATGAGCACAACCTACACCGTTATAAGTTATGAAAGTTCCCGAATTGGCAAAATCTAACACAATTCAAATTTAGGACAAAAAAACAACGGCCTGATTAATGTAAAATACAATGAAAAAAAGACTCCTTACTTATGACAGACTTACAGAATATATGTGTGGGGTTGGGGGGGATAAACATGTTAATTTGCAAGCGTTCAATCCTCCCCTGACCTGGCAGAGAATGTTATAAGAGCACAGCTTTAAAGAAAACCGACAAAAATCAGTTGAAAATGGTTATGCCGTGTTATCATCAATAATGTAAAAGCATCCTAAGCTCTGATTATTAAAGAGAAAAAACAAATTTACATCCATGTCTTTTGGTTCCTAGTGGATAGTTATATAATAGACAATTATACCAGTCTTCTTTTTTTATATTAATCCTTCAAATCTGTTTGTCTAATATTGATCTCATATATGAGTCGAAAATTCAAAATGTGAAAGGTTGTGCATTAAAAAATTATGAGCTTAAAAGTAATCACTATACACGGAATGGGAAGTTTAAAGGAAAGGGGTACAATTCATATGAACAAAATGTCAGAAAATTCATTTTTAAATACACAAGTTACAAGCAATGGGGTTTAGCTAAAGGTTAACATCACAAGTTTTGAAAAGTTTTTAAATTCTAAATTTGTTGAAAGTAAATAATTTGATGCAGATGAATATGTATAAACGATTTTGAATACGTCAGATAATGATTTTACCCTTGAAACGTTTTAAAAGAGGAGGTCTCAGAAAGATATAAAAAGTTTACACTATGCAGATAAGTGTAACGTCATCGCGTTGTAAGCAGTAAAACGTTGATTTTTTACATTTTCACTACCAACTAGGTAACAAATTGGTTACTGCACCAAAAATAAGACAGTGACCTCATGATCATTTTATATCAATCAAACAGAAAGGATGAGGTATGATCAGAGCCATTATTTGGCCCCTGAAATTACTAAAATAGTTTATTAAGGGTTTCAAAATTATGTTAATTTTATTGATGTATGAACAGGTTTATACAATTTGGATACTTTAGTGCAGACAGCTCCTTTGTGATGTTTCTTTCACTTCATAAACATGTTGAAATTTACATATTTGACCTAAAATGGCCATTTCATGCACAGTTTTTGGTAAAAATATACATGAGCAACAGCTTTCCACAAAAAAATGTTTTACACTTATTTTAACATTTTTGTAAAATACATTTTGTAGCCTCATTTCTTTTTGGGCAGAGTTGTTTCTCATATCTAGATATAAATGACAAGATTTCAAATTGAGACCATATTTGGCAGTTTTCTTTTCTGTTTTGTACTAAATATTAGAAATTTGAAGCCATAAAGCCTATTTGTAAGAGAAAATTCAAAAATATAAATACTGTAAAATAAAAAAATACCAAACTCAAGGAAAACGGAAAGTCTTTTAGCAAATGGCAAAATCAAAAGCTCAAACACATCAAACGAATTTAAAACAACTGTCATATTTCTGACTTGGTACAGGCATTTCCTTATGTAGAAAATGGTGGATTAAACCTGGTTTACTAGCTAGCTAAACCGCTCACTTGTATGACAGTCGCATAGAATTCCATTATATTGACAACAATGTGTGAGCAAAACTAACAGACATAATAGGTAAAAATGTCAAAAATTGGGGTACAGCAGTCAGCATTGTTTTATAATCTTAATCACTATAAAAACAAATTACTATTTCAACAAAGAAAAACAAAATGACATATAGACACTCTATAGACCAGGTAAAATTGAGAATGGAAATGGGAATATGTCAAAGAGACAACAACCCGACCAATGAGCAGATAACAGCCGAAGGCCACCAATGGGTCTTGAGTACATGAGTAAAAATAAAAGACAAGAATACAAAAATGACCATAGCACAATAACATAATAGCGGGATGTATAAATACCAAGCCATGCCAAAAGTATATTACCAAAAATGGACTAAACAGTAAAGGTGAAAAATACACAAAGACAAATAAAAAGAACACTATAACACGTAATTAAGATGATAAACAACGTAATATATATCAACAAGGTCTTGGTATCTTCCGATGATCTTTTTTGTAGAAAAAGGACGAGACGTACTTTGATAACCCTGGTTCATCAACTTTCTACTCAGACACTGGTGACGTTTTATAAAGTCTGAGTAGCAGGTCTGAGTAGCAAAATATGCCGTATGGTATCCCAAAGCAATACATTTATAGCGTATGCTACCATTTCTATATTGAAAAGCACTGTGGATTATTTCTCTTAGTCGATTTTTCAATTTCACATGGGGAATGGTGGTATACAGGGTTGAAAAATCAAAAGTTTTGATAGAATTAATTTCAGAGAAGGATTCAATTGATAGATTTCTGAATTTTTTTTTATCAAAAAAGATGCATTTTCATACCTTCTTCTTTAAGATGAAAAGCCTGTGATTTGTTTTTAAATCTATTTTGCGGCCCTTTATAGCTTGCTGTTCGGTGTGAGCCAAGGCTCCATATTGAAGGCCGTACTTTGACCTATAATGGTTTACTTTTACAAATTGTGACTTGGATGGAGAGTTGTCTCATTGGCACTCATACCACATCTTCTTATATCTATTGATAATTGGTGATATCATGATTTCAAGACTAACTCGACAATACAAGATTTTGACCCACACAGTATCCTTTCAACACAAATATTCTTTTTGCATTGAATCTTTTTCAATGCAAAAATGCCAGCTGAAGCCATTAGTTTGTTAATATATTTATAATATATATAAAGTAGTAAAGGAATTAATTTGTACATAACATTATATATCTGAAGTCAATTACTAGTTCTGGACTTCCAGAAATATATGCACAGAAAGAAGCAAATATATGAACAATAAGATAATGTCCTTGGTTTATTCAAATTATCTGTATCTTTACGCCTAATCAATGGTATCATGGTCATTTGTAAATTACACTCACTATATTTTATGACTTTCTTTACACATGTATCGGCTAAGATAGACGACAAAAAGTCATATCCTGAAAATATGATGCACTTATTACACATGTCGTTAAATAATTTCTAAACCGGTACTTTGGCCGAAATCATGTGAAAATCCGAAAGCTTAAGGATGTTCTCTACTCTGTTTCAAAATAACAAGCTTGTCAAAAGACTGTTCTAAAATGATAGTATATAAATAAAGGAACTAAAAAAGCAAAAAAAAAAAACAAAAAAAAAAATGAAGGGTCCGTGTGCTTGTTTTCGAGATATAAGCCATTGAAAATTTGGCGGGAAATGATTCTCTCTAGATTTTCATACTTTTAACATTTTAGCCGCTTTTTTGTTTTAAAAACTATGAAAAAATAACAAGGATTTTATAAGATTTTCAAATATGGCTTTTTAAACTATATTTAATAAAATTATGAAACGAAAAGTAGGGGTTAGTGGGCAAAAATATTTAATTGCAATACATGGATAAAACCAGAGGATTCCGAAAATCTGGCAAAAATTCAAAAACAAGAGGAGCAAACATCCTTAAGCAAATTTTAAACTGATTTAGATAATACCGAATTTGGATTAATAGCACAATTAAAACTTCTATTAAGGTCACCTTAGTGTAATTACTGCTCATGAAACATTGTTTTTGTTGTTAATGTATATGTCATTGGTCCTTTATTTAGTAGAAGAAATTTGAAATACGGAAATTTAATTTAATATTAAGCTAAACCCAGTCTTGTCAGTGAACTCTCCAATTGTTCCGCTTATCACAGAATCAGTATGGGAGAGATTATCCCTAACTTTCAATGAATTTCCAAGGTCTGCCACTGCAAATTTCTTTGAAAATATTCAGAATTTCATGCAGTCACCAAAGTTGCTGGGTTGTAGATATCCACGGAAATAGAATATCTAACCAAAATAATGATACTTGTCACACGGAAATTAAATAAACCAAATAAGTCAGGCCCCTAGCTTTCTCGTTTAATTGTTTTATGTGTGTCATTTCGGGTTCTTTTATAGCTTACTATGTGGTATGGGCTTTGCTCATGGTTGAAGAATATATGGTGACCTATAGTTGTTGACTTCTGCATCGTTTGGTCCTTGATGGATGTTTACTATCAGGAATTGCGATATATAATAATCATGGAAAATTGCGATCGTCCTGTCATGAATACAACTGACATCTACAGGCCGACTTGATACTCATTTTATTACATTCTAATAATTCGTTCTCATTAAAGAGGAAGATATCGTTATAATTCCAGTTTACAAGAATGGTCTGATCTGCAGGTGTGATTGTACACCATGTAAACCTGCTTGATCTATTTACTTCAAGGATTATAAGCTTTCTATGTGAAGAAAGGTTAATATCATCAATTGTTATTGTTTTGATAGAAGGGACTTTCAAATTTTGGGCTTGAGCGTTCCAGAAAAACGCCTTTGACGCACGAAATTTATAAAGTGTTATGTTGATTTGATATACTATATGCATAGGTACACCGTAAAGCATAATTAATTATGAAACTTTCATAGTTTACCATTCGGTATAGGTTTTGCTCGTTGCTATTTACATAGCTGTCCTATTCCAGCAAATTAAATGCTGATTTTTATTTTTATAATTTGATTCTTTCATATGTTTCAAATTTGTGTAATTCGTGCAAACCATAATGTTAAAAATTTCGCAAATTTTATTAGTTCAAAGTAGCTAACATTAGATATTGTAAATATGATAATTGTGTTAGAAAAATGTAACAATACATTATTATATTTCATGAGCTATCTACTTTAAAATCAGCATCTTCATTACTCAAATTTTAGCTACTTAGTATATGATTTTAATCGATTTCACGTGTTATAACACAATTTTCATCTCACTAGACAATCCCTGTCAATTTTTTGTTTTTAAAGTTTTACTCTCATATTCAGAAAGTTAATAGAAAATATATTTTTTATCATGTATGTTATATCAGAATCAAATGCTTTCTTTTTAAATATACGAAATGAAAGCAAGTGACAATTTACATGTTTAACAAGAAACGCTTATTCAGTTTATCAATTTTGTAAATGGCAGTTTACCGTTTTGGTTCAACACAAACGCCATGTTACATATTCCACCCAGTCAGCACAAACTAATAAATGTAAAGGGTCTCCAAATCACCATTCCCATTAAGTTTAAACAAGATTTGACCTCGTAATTTCAGATAAGAAAAAAGAAAATTTACCAATCAGATTTAATCTGTCTTCTTTGTGACCATGGCTGATATCCTATCCATTAGAATTTGGTTATCCTTGTAAAGGAACTCCAAACCTATTCATCATTAATGTAAAGTTTCAACAGATGTGGTGCAGTAGTTGCAGTCGCGAATTTTTTACAAATCGAAACTAGGAATGAATTATCGCTCACGCTACATGTATGCCTATGTTTTATCCTATCGGGATGAAATGAGGAATTCTTATAAAGAACACTACATACAATACTTCTATCCAGTTTGATCCACATTGCCTTGACAGTTTCGTAGGATTTGATTAAATTGTGAAAATGCTGGCAATAGCTCAAACTTGCCCTTTTGGTCAGGTGACCTTTAAAGGTGAAAACAAAGAAATATGTACACAAAAAAGAAATAATGTATACTATAGAAATAAGCAAAACTATGGACAGTATATTTTTCTTATTTTATTCAAGTTATCCATATCGCTATACCTAATTTGTGGAATCACGAACATTTTGATTTGTGAATAATACGAAAAAAGAAACAATTGTCATCACACATTTTCCTGTCTTGGACGGCGATCTTCCTTGCGGCAACCTATGAAATGTTGATTTCACAACTTGTAGGTTTTGCCAGATTATGTCCCAGTGAACGTAAGCTTGAATTAACATACAGTACAGATTTCACACTTAAAATTAAAAAAAAAAATTATTACATTTGTTATCAGCATAATTCTTCTCTAAAAAAAGATTAATACCAAACGGTAATTTCACCGTATCTGTTATTGCCATGTCATTGATAGATCTAAACACTGAAAAATATCCAAACTCGAGAAATGTCTGATACTTTTAACAGCAAGAGCAACAGGCGTGATATACTCACTAATTCAAAAAATTGCACTTTTTCTGTGGATTTTAAATACTCACTGACGATTTCAATTGAATTTTATAATGATACTTCATAAAACTTAGTTAGGAGTGTTGTTCTGATATTTTTGTTTTTCTTGAGCGCAAGCCAGTATATAACCAGCTGCTATCGCTAGCAGAAGTAGCAACATGTAGTAGCGAGCAAGTTTTGACGAAGTTTTCCAACTTCTCCGCCGTTTTTTTTTTCAAGTTTGTGTTCAACCGGCTGATTGTAATCCACTGAGAAAGTTTATTTCAAAATGAATTTAAATTTTTCAACATACAGTCTAAATAGGTTAAAGGGATGTTTTTGAGCACGTAAAACCAGTAAACCAGTAAGACCCATATTAATTTGTACCTGTAACCAGCCTGGACACCTGGACAGTGGTTGTTTGTTGTTATTTGTCTTTGTTTGTATGATTTATGAGATATGATCATCGGTAAACTTCTGTTGTCTAAATTTGTATGTCTTTTTAATTTTTTTCAGAAGATTTGGGTGTTTGAGGTTGGTGTGATCTTTTGTGGTGTCCAGTATTTAAAGTTATTTTCGTTTGTCTTTGTATGTATTACACTATACTTTGATTTCTTTTCTGAACTTCATATGTACATGTTTCTTGATCTGCAAAGTTAGACACCTATGTATATACCTACACAATTCATTGTCTGATGAATTAATCCACAACTGTTCATTTAAAAACATATTTAAACAAAATCTCAACACTTAAAGATAATACCGAAGAAAATAAAAAAGTACAGCTTAACAGAGTATATATCACGGAATCTTAGCTACGTATGATTATCCCTAATTTCCAAATTAATTTCCAAGGTCTGTCACTGCAAATGCATTGGAAACTGTTCAATACGATCATGCAAGAACAAAAAGATTAAGTAGCTGTGTTACATTTACTCTCTCCGATCTACCAGAAAAAGTATTGACCCATTAGTAGTGATACAACATTTGTATCAAACACTAGCATATTTGAAAAAGAAAATGCGTTTTCAACAAAACAGTTGTTTGTCAGAAATACTTCACAGATGAAAATTATTTCTAATCTTGAACAAGAGCTAAAGAGCAGAAACAATCGAAAATGACAAAAGTTGTTGAGCAAAAGCCAGCAAATGATTTTAAGTAATACAGAAATTAAAATGATTTTATTCTAAAATGAATTTCTAAAATTTGTTTTTATCATATAAGCTTTTAGGATATACGATCCCTAATAGAGATTTTGCAACTGGCAAACAGGCATCTTAGTACACATTACACAATACATTTTAAGAAAGTGTAATGTTATACAGAAATTAAAATGATTTTAATTCTAAAATGAATTTCTTAAATTTGTTTTTATCATATAGAAAATGAAAGGATATGGAGTAAATGCACATGGGACAAAATCGCACACAATACATAGAAAACATAGAAAATTATCAATGAACAGGGCTTTTATTCCTCTTCTTCATCTTGACAGTTGATGTAGGGTCTTCAACAATGAACAAATCATTCATACCCTACAACAAGGTCAAGACGGCTAACGTCCACTTAAGCGGTACTATTGATAAAAATAAAGTAATTTTGAAAGACATCGATCGCCGCTAAAATATGCCTTGAAGTTACACATGTCGGGAGCGGTCAATGAATTACATAATTTATAATTACGGGCGAGGTTTTGAACATATATTTGTCATACATTGCCCAACAAAAGACCAATAATTTCGAAACAACAAATGATAGACAAAACATATAAAACTAAACAACAAATGATAGACAGCACAGGGCACATCGAAATATTTGTAAGAAAACCTAGCAGTTTAAAATAGTATGAAAGGGCAATATACAAAACAGATGACCAGACCAGTATTTTGAAGAAATTTAACCAAACATGAAATTTTGACGGTGTATTAACATGAGAAATTCTCACATGAACAAGCACACCATAACTGTAAATATTATAAGAGCATACACCTCAAGCACGGGGAAACGTTCTACTGCCTCCACACAGCACTAGAGACAAACTCTAGAATCAATAGAAAATGAAAGGATATGGAGTAAATGTACATGGGACAAAATCGCATACAATACATAGAAAACATAGAAAATTATCAATGAACAGGGCTTTTATTCCTGTTATCCATCTTGACAGTTGATGTAGGGTCATATGGAAGCTATTAAGATATACGATCCTTAATAGAGATTTTGCAACTGGCAAACAGACATCTTAGTACACAATAAATGTTAAGAAAGTGTAATGTTTCTCATTACACCTTATACATATGAACTTCTCCATTAAACACGATATAAGCAGATTGTTTCTGGTTTTGTCAAGATAAATACCATGCGGCTGATTTAAACCATCCTCTTCCCCAACAAGACGTCTAGCATATTTACCATCGGGTGACATAACGACGATACTATTATTTCCATATGATGCAACGTAAACATTGTCACCCTGGAGAGTAGTCACACCGCGAATACCATTCAATACCGTTTCATCGTTGTATTGCCAAACCTTCTCTCCTGTGATGTTGTAACACGTGACGGTGCTAGTTGCAGGATTTGTAAAGTTTACCTTCAGAGGCTGTAACATAATTCCAATTAGACATCTGTGGTTGAACCACTTAAGTGTAAGCATCATCACCAGAAAAATCTACTGACTGAATACCTGTCCCGTTCAAGTAATATATTAGCCTTCTTTTTCTATTTGTTATACCGTAGCACGAATTTAATGTTTTGATTAGTTTCTCCTTTTGCTTAGAAGATATGTTTATTGTCTCGATTTGAAATGGACGATAGTTATGGGTAATTGCAATATTTTGTCATCAATTACAACTGACATCTATAGGCTGAGTTGATAATTTTGTTTTACATTCAACTGACTCATTTTCCTTAAGGATGAATACTTGGCCATGATTCCAATCCACAAGAACAATCTTACCTGTAGGTGTGATTGTACATCCTGTTTAACTACTTGTTGGATTTATTTCGGGGATTTTAAGCTTCCTATGCAAAGAAAGGTTGATATCATTAATTGTTTTCGTTGCGAAAGAATGGGCGATAAAGAATTGTGCTTGTTTATTTTTCTCGAACTTTATGGCAACTGTAGGGGAACTGGTAACGCGGAATATCTTTCCATACATAGGAATGGACAATACATCGGACAGTTTTTGATCTTCTTTAAAATCGATATCAATCTGTTGTAGACTACACTCTTCAAACGAAGACACCATCTCTGAAATAACTCCTTTTTCTGTATCCTTTAATTTCTGTAGTATCTTTTGCTCGATGCTGTCTAGATGTTTATTGATTCTGTCGCGCATCGTCTGTATTTCAGACAGTATTTTCTTTCTTCGCTGTTGTACTACTTGATAAATTTTGTTCTCTATCTTCTATTATTTTTTTTCCAGATTTTCCTTTAAGCCTTTCAGACTTTGTTCCAAATGTCACAATTTTGTCCAGACCAAGACAAAATATACCAGCTGTACTGTTTACAACACGAAAGTCCTTGTAAGGCGGATGTTTTGGAAGTTTTCACAATTTTGTCAATTTCCGTTAAGTCGCATTTCTTGTGGCTTGTTGTAACACAAAGAAGGCAACAAGGACTTTCGTCTCGTAAACAGTACAGCTGGTATTTTTTGTCGTGGTGTGGACAAAATTGTTGGATGTTGGCTACAAAGGACGGTAGCTGCTTGTAGTTATCGACAGAGATGATATCGTGATTTCTCGTCGACTTGGAGGCATTATGATACTTTAAGCATGTCGAACACAGACCTTCGTCACATTCAGGACACCAGAAGGTGGCGTCTGTCGTCACGTGCTGAGATTCACATACACCACACGATGTACCACTTGAAGATGCCATAACCTGTAACAACAAAAACAATTTAAATTAAACGGATCTTACTTTAAGGTGTAAACGTTTTAGTTCATTGGTGAAGACATTGCAGCAACAGCCGAGATAAGAAGCAGCAATATATGTTTAATATTATTTCTTTATAACATTTTCATTGAAATATTGTCTCGTGTACATCCTTCAAATGCTTTGTCCTAGGAAAAATATTAAACCTGCCTAGTTTAGGAAATGGGGACAATTACGCAAAAATCCACTAAAAAAAATATTATCGATAGATAAAGTTCTGTTTACTTTTTTCGTAATGAGTATCGTTCATAAACTAATGATTAAAGTGTTATACAAGTTCAAGTTGAAATCGAGTTTTAGGTAGCAGCAATGCATATGCGGAAGGAAGGGATAATGACACGATACATACAACTAGTTTATGAAAATATAAAACAAAAACAAAATGAAATTAAAATTTAATACAAGTATTGAAAATGTGTTCATTTACAATCAGAAATCAAGATTAGAAGATGTAGGGTCAATTTCCCCTATATTTGTTTGTCACAAAAGGATATATGTATGTATATTTCCATTTCCGAAAAAAATAGGATTCGGTTAAGGATGACCTTTTTATAATTTTTGTGAAAATACCAAAAAATTGTAGTTTTCAGCTATCTTCAGGCATTTATAATTTGATTATCTGATGAGAAATAATTATAATAGACATAGGAAGATGTGGTGTGAGTGCCAATGAGACAACTCTCCATAAGCCATTATATTGTTAGAACTCTGAAGTACACACAAAGAGCTATGATATCAGTAATTAGAAACATATTTTTTTGAAAATTATCCTCGTTTGAAATAAATTCAGGAAAAAATAGCCCTTCCTCTGTGAAAGAGGTTAGATAACGCCATCTTGAACAAAGGAGTTGAACAAAAAAATCCCAAAATCGCAAAATATATTTTATCCTTCAATGTATTTTTTTTTTTAAATAAAATCTTGTAGCTTAACTCATTTTAAGTTTTTACCTCAGAAATAAATTATATAAATGAATTTTGAATTTCGAGGAAAAAGTGTGTTTTTTTTCAAGTCTGAAATTCAAACCGGGTGGATACGTTTTTGTAAATACTGTGCATTGTTTCTTTCGTTAACAAGTATATTTGATTATGCAACTCAAATTGTATATTCCATCTAGCACATCTCTCAAATACCACCACAGTATTGAATATGTTGCAACCAGAAACAATTTTTTTGAGGTCACAAATGAGGATGTATTGCGATGTCGAGAAATCCTATACAACTGTTTGTTTGTATCGTAAAGGCATGCAATATAAATTGTCATGCTTTAACCCAACTAACATGATTATTTAGACAGTGTCGAAAATCGTTGAACGATGAGGGCGAAACTTGTATTTCACAAAGTTTCCTGAATCAGTGTAAAGTAGTGTGTATAGAGAAACAACAGCATAAATGCTATAATGCACGTATTTACCTGCTTCTACCACAAGGAAGTTAAAAAGAACCATGAACATTATCAGTATCACTATGTTTTTATACCCAATGACTGACCTTCTACGATAAATAAATCTATGTTGATATACTGAATATATTATATAATGCAACATTCTTACATAAAAACAGGTGCACAATGAATTTCATTCTTTATCAGTATTATGAGATTCGACATGTAAAATATAATTCAATGTGTATTGGGTATCTCTCTTTCTGACATGCTCTATAGTGCGCTTGGCTAAAGGACGCGCGAGCTATTGTTACTTAATTCGCAGTCGGATCGAACGAACTATTATTAATGAAATGAATGCTTCTTTTTGTAATTTTATTGGGGTGTAAAAGTGTTGACCGAAGCCCATTTTGTATGAATCGCGGGAAAGCGCTTTATTCTAAAAATGTGTGCATGATCAATACTTTTACACCCCAATAAAATAACAAAAAGAAGCATTCATTTCTTATAATTACATTTTTATGCTAATAAGACCTTGAAAAAACAAGTCGTATCATGTTTTTCTTTTATTTACCTGAGCACTTTTTTGTGGAAGCACGTGTCGTCGCGAATGTATACACATTAATTGTTACACATTGAAAACAAGCTGCTTTCTTAAAAAGCAATACGTGACTCGTCACCAAAAAACTGTTGTTAAATATTTTGGCTTTTGATTTGAAATAATCGACTGCATCAATCAACATCAACATGAATAAGATAAAATTGAGAATAATGGGGAATGTGTCAAAGAAACAACCACCCGACCAAAGAGAAGAAAACAGCCGAAGGCCACCAATGGGTCTTCAACACCGCGAGAGAATCCCGCACCCGGAGGCGGGCTTCAGCTGGCCCCTAAACCAAAATGTGTCCTAGTTCAGTGAAAATGGACGTCACACTAAACTCCGAAACTAACAAAGGCTAGAGGCTACTGACTTGGGACAGGCGCAAAAAGGCGGTGGGGTTAAACATGTTTGGTGAGATCTCAACCTCCCCTATACCTCTAGCCAATGTAGAATAAACAAACACACAGCAATACGTACAGTAAAACTCAGTTTAAAAGAAGTCCGAGTCCGATGTCAGAATAGGTAACAGAAGAAACAAAGCAAAATGACAATGATACATAAATTAACAAAGGACTACTAGCAGTTACTGACATGCCAGCTCCAGACCTCAATTAAACTGATTGAAAGATTATGTCTTCATCATATGAATTAAAATCAAGCACAATCCCTATGATAATGTTAAAACACCTTTTTTGAAAATATTTAATTGTTTGTAGATTATTGCACAAGTCAATTAAAAGCCCTGTTCCATTTTAGTTGTAAATGGAAAAGTGTATATAGCTGCCATTTGAATAACCTATTAAGGTAGTTCAGGGGTATACCGCCATCTTGAATTGTACAATCACAGTACATAATCGGTCTAGTTCTTTGCCCAAATCTGCAAATTTGGAGACAGATTTGCAATTTATTGGTTACACTGTTTATTTATATAACGAAAACTTAGTGATTCATTGCATTATCGAAAATGTTTTAACAAATACCAAATATTTGTGTTTTTAGAATCAATTTTTCAAATAAGCCATTTAAGGGGAGATAACTCTTTTAGTACAAAATTTATACTGAACATATAGAGAAATTTTCATTTTTTACTTGTAGCAAGAAAAAGAGTTCGGTGACACCATTTTTTCTTTCCATTTTCTTAAAATATATTATAAAACCTATCTTCTCATATTTTATTTCAAAATTCTGTCTTATAGATTTCTTTTTATGCACAAAAATGTGTTTTTTCATGAACAATCTAAGCAAATTTTGGCAATTTTGAACTACTCGTACCTTGCAAAATAGCGCGGTGACCCATACTTTTTATTATTTTTTTGAAAAAAGCATAATAAAATCTTCATTTTGGCAAAGTATAAGAAAATTCTGTCATTTTTTTTCTATACCCCTGAACTACCTTAAGGCTTGCCTATTGTATTTATTACTTGGGAGTATAAATCATTTTATCGTCGTGTTTAATTAACAAAGTTCTGATTCTTTTGCCATTTTCCAGTTTCTGCAAACCGGATGTCTCAAGCAAATTGCACAGACCAATCGCAATACAAACAGCACTAGATTTGCTTTATAATCTGGATGCATTTATTTCATCTTTCATATCTTCAAATTTTGTTTCCTGGATGCCTTCAATTTTTCTTATACTCATTATTGAAGCTGTCTGTGATAATCATATATTATTTATTTGTGAATGTAAGTCCTGGTGAAATATTGGATATCAGGGCAGTGTTAGTGTTAAAGTCTATACCAGTCACATGTTGGACAATTAAATGCCGATTTTTTTCGCATTACTTTTCTAAGTAACCAGTAAGAGCTTGAAACGTGACTTTGAAGCATGGCTTTCATTTAGGTACATTAACCTCTAGTTTTTCTTCTTTTTTTTGTGGTGTTACTGTCCTATTAACTATACCCAATGATATTCTTTTAGGTAAACGGGTTCTTTTGATAGCATAATCAGGTATTCATAATACTTGTCAGTATATGAGAGGTCCGGTGTGTTATTTACTCCCAAGAACAAAAGAACCCTTATAAGTTACTTTCAAATGGAAATTGAACGTTCAATTTCTCTATATCACATCTACCATGAGTAGTTAGTCATAAATAGGTAAGCCTTCAAAAATAAATGAATTTTAATCCTCATGATGTATACAGTTTTCCTCTTTTCAAAAAACACAAACTATTGAAATTAGTTTACAAGCATATCAATTTATCAAATTATGTAAATGAAGCAATAAGTTGTCAAAGCAAACACAACTTGTCTAAAGACAACTCTGTATAAAATAAGATAAAGTATGTTGCCAATGAGACAACTATCCACCAGAGACCAATGAATGTATGCATTTAAATAAATTTTAGTCTTAGATAAATGATTTTTTTTAGTTGTTATTGGCTTTGAACTAGCTGTCAGTAACTGCGAGTACTCTCAGATCTGTAGTTAGTGTCTCTGTTTTGTTAGGGATGAGGGATGGATATATACCCTGCCACGTCCTGTCTGTGTTTTTGTTTGATGTTTTTTTTTTTGTATCGATCTGATGAGTTAAGCCTTTTATAACTGATTTTAATAGTTAGTTCTTATGTTGTGCTGTTACACCACTGTCCCAGGTTAGGGGAGGGTTGAGCTCTCACAAATATATCTAACTCCGCCACATTCTTTATGTGCCTGTCCCATGTTAGGAGCCTGTAGTTCAGTGGTTGTCGTTGATTCATGTCTGTCATATTTTTATTTTTCGTAAATTGTTTTGTTATAAGTTAGGCCGTTAGTTTTCTCAATTGAATTGTTTCATATTTTTCATGTCGGGGACTTTTATAGCCGACTATGCGGTATGGGTTTTTCTCATTGTTGAAGGCCGTACGGTTGCTAAAATCCACTTCATTTGAACTTTGGTGGATAGTTGTCTCATTGGCAATCATACCACATCTCCTTATTTTTATAAAGACAAATATGTATAAAATAACATTAATATGTTGCCAGTGAGACAACTATCCACCAAAGACCAAATGAACATATGCTTGCAAATAAATAAAGACAACTCTGTATAAAAATTAGATTAATATGATGCCAATGAGACAACTATCCACAAGAGACCAAATGAACACATGCTTGCAAATAAATAAAGACAACTCTGTATAAAAATACGATTAATATGTTGCCAGTGAGACAACTATCCACCAAAGTCCAAATGAACATATGCTTGCAAATAAATAAAGACAACTCTGTATAAAAATTAGATTAATATGATGGCAATAAGGCAACTATCCACCAGCGACCAAATGAATGTATTTAAAAAAAAATTGTACGGGATGCTCTCCTGTTAATTTGTACTTCTACCTATAATCTATTATTTACACGACTTGTGTTTTCCAAGGAAGTTTCGACAATCCATTACCGACTGAATCAGTATTTACATGTATAGTCCACAAAAAAGCATACGTCTTTTACATAACCTGTGTAAGCTGTCTCTATTTTAAGGGTTGTGCACTTATTCTGATCTTGTATAGTGCTTGTCTATCTTTAAATTCTCTTACTGAGTTCTAAATATTTTTCTTTACAAAAAAAATTTGAAAAGAAAGAATTAGTTAAGAGTTTACCTTTATCTGATTAAGAGTTTTTTACGCTGCCTTTTTATTGATTTAGTTCTAAATTACTGCTGCAATCGTCTAAACATACATTGAGTATGGTATATATGATATTAAGTCTTTTTTAAATCAAGATTGATCATTTCTTTTCTGTCGGATAAACAAACAAAGTTGTCATATGCAGTTCTCAGTTTTGACTTTTCAGGCTTCACTGTAAGATTTTCTCTACAAGGTAAGAAGGTAGCAATACCTGTTGAAGGTTTACACGATTTATAGATATTTATAAATCGCAGGATAATTTCGGTTTATTCAAATTTTAGGTATGTGCAGTCATAAAGTGCTGTTGAACTGACATTATTATTTTATCGTTTGTCGACAGTAACCGTCCATAAACATAAGCAATCATATGGTGTTTTTCAAAACTCAACATAGTTTTGATATGAAATTGCAGAAAGAGTAAACTTATAGTAAGACATTTTTCAAAAGCTTAACCATTAATTGAATCAGCGAGTATATTAAAATAAGGAGATGTGGTATGATCACATTTGAGACAACTATCCATCATAGGCCAAAGGACGAAGATATAATTCAAACAACTATTATAAGTCATTGTACGAACTATCATGTCTATGGCTACATAGAGACCTGCTTTGGTTGGTCACATATCAGTTAAAACATTATTACCATAAAGTTTATAGGTTTAGAAATTTCAGATTTTCACACATTTCTTCTTTCATCACTGCTGTGATCTTGCGATTCACAGTACTAACTCAAAATTAGTATATAATTATGTACTAGTATCACACTTATTATTTCCCTGGATAACAATTTTCTTTTTGAAATTTGAAATGATATCTTTTTTTTTCATAAATTGAAAGAATCGTCTATAAATGCATCATTTCCATAAATATTTATTTAATTTTTGTAAAATGTTCTATTTCTTAGTTTCAACTTTAATTGTGCATCATACAGCAAACAGGATAATCAAGTATAACACTAAATCAATGATATAAAAAGAAGATGTGGTATGATTGCCAATGAGACAACTCTCCACAAAAGACCAAATGACATAGAAATTAACAACTATAGGTCACCGTACGGCCTTCAACAATGGAAAAAGCCCATGCCGTATAGTCAGCTTTAAAAGGCCCCGAAATGACAAATGTAAAACAATTCAAACGAGAAAACTAACGACCTAATTTATGTACAAAATAATGAACGAAAAACAAATATGTTACCACATGTGGAGCAGGATCTGTTTACCCTTCCGGAGCACCTGAGATCACCCCAAGTTTTTGGTGGGGTTCGTGTTGCTTAGTCTTTAGTTTTCTATGTTGTGTCATCTGTACTATTATTTGTCTGTTTGTCTTTTTATTTTTGGTCATGGCGTTGTCGGTTTGTTTTCGATCTATGAGTTTGACTATCCCTCTGGTATCTTTCGTCCCTCTTTTACACAGCAACAAACGACAACCACTGAATTACAGGCTCCTGACTTGGGACAGGTACATACATAATGTTGCGGGGTTAAACTAGTTTAAAGCGCCAGCCCTCCCTCTAACCTGGGACAGTGGTGTAGTGGTATAGTGATAGTACATACTTTATTTCTATGTTCTTTATGTTTGGTAAGTTCCCTGATCGAGATTGAAAAGGGGGAAGGTTGAGATATGTAAAGAAGTTGAACTCCGCAATATACATGTAAATGTTTTCTGTTGTTTTGAGAATTTGGTGTTGATGACAGATGCTTGATAATCTGTGTTTAATTAATTCATAACTTTTTGTCGTTGTATTGAGGTCTCATTTATGTATAATCCACATGATTTTTATTTATTTTATACTTGATATTTGAGATTTTGTAAAGCATTTAATTAATTTGTTAAAAAATATCAGCTTTTTATGAAAATATGATATTGGCTAAAAAAAAATTTTTACTATGCTTTAAAAAGTATAATATGATAATCATATAATACTTCATTTACCGGTCGTACTATTCTTTCCCAAAAACAACAATGTTAGTTGCTACAAAAAAAAAATGCCAAGCCCATCTGACACGTGTTGGATAAACGTGAATTAGATTTTTCGAATGTTGGAGAACCGTGAAAAGATTGAACCAACACATGTGTCGTTGCAAATCGTATGAGACCAATTTCCTTGTTTTAGGGCTCTGTTTTTAGAATAACCTTCATCCGGGAAACTTGATGACAAAAATGTGTTAAACCAAAAATATAAAACATTTAAGAACACAAAAAACCAAAAAACAAATGAGAAATTAAACATAACCTTGCTAAAAGGGAGTTACAGCAACTAATTCATTAATGATACAAGAACATTCCAAGAGTAAAAGGCAACAGTACCCTACCTACAGGACGAGGCTTTGTATTAGGAGCACATCCCTGTTAATATGTCGATATAAAAATGATACTCAACACTTTACTCCTTTTGCTGCCTTTTTTATTGTTCTGTTAACTATAAGAAAGAAAAAAATTGAAAGTTTTCCGTTCTTTTTGGGTAATATGATTAATCGAACAAAAATCGAATGAGATTTTCTGAATAAAACATTCTTTTCAATTAAAGAAAGCATTAACGCGATATTCATTGGCTTAATTTCCTCAACCAATAGTGTTGTTTCCTGACTATAGAAGCATGTTATATAACAGAACCTATGCGCCATCACAGGGAAAATATATTTCCATTACAGAGAAACATAAGACGTTTTAAACGGAATTTCTATTGGTAAGTGAATTATTTTAAGATCGAAGACAAAATAAATTATTTCATGTTTGATTTTATTCGTGATTAATAATTGTTTTCTCGTTTTGAAAACTTTAAAAGAATGTATCTCATACGGACCAAACTTCCTCTTAACATTTGTCTATGTTGTAGTTGTGATTTGTAATTGCCATGCATGTGTCTCACATCGCATGTATTTTTCAAGAATATGAATATACACGTGGTTACCAAATCAATTCTATTCATCTTATAGAGAATATGTACATTTGTATTTTTCATCGTAAAACGTTATTTTAAAGTAGATGTTAAGTTTTCCAAAAAGATAAAGTCATGGTGTAAATTTAAGAAAGGAATTGAAAATATATAAAATAAAACTGAGAATGGAAATGGGGAATATGTCAAAGAGACAACAACCCGACCAAAGAGCAGACAACAGCCGAAGGCCACCAATGGGTCTTCAATGCAGCGAGAAAATCCCGCACCCGGAGGTGGTCCTCAGCTGGCCCCTAACTAAAATTTTGTGCTAGTTCAGTGAAAATGGACGTCACACTAAACTCCAAAACATATAAATGAACTAAAATTAAAAAACATACTAGACTAACAAAGGCCAGAGGCTCCTGACTTGGGACAGGCGCTAAAATGTGGCGGGGTTAAACATGTTTTGTGAGATCTCAACCCTCCCCCTATACCTCTAGCCAATGTAGAATAAAGAAACACATAGCAATACGCACAGTAAAACTCAGTTTAAAAGAAGTCCGAGTCCGATGTCAGAATAGGTAACAAAAGAAACTAAGCAAAATGACAATGATACATAAATTAACAAAGGACTACTAGCAGTTACTGACATGCCAGCTCCAGACCTCAATTAAACTGATTGAAAGATTATGTCTTCATCATATGAAAATCAAGTACAATCCCTCCCGTTAGGGTTTAGTATCATACCATCATAAAATATATGAGAAGAACATAACCCGTATCATACCAACAACTGGTTTTAGAATAAATGTGTTTATTTTCGATGCAAAGACCCTATGAGTGAATCAATATTAATACCAAAATATGCAATCCTTAATGACTTGACAACAGTATCGTAACTATATCCTTTCCGAATAAGTCTGTTTAATGGTTTGGTTAGCTTTTGAGGTGAATGCCGACATTTTTGTGCTTTGTAAAGAATATTCCCATAAAATATTAGATGTGAAATACCTGAACGTATAAGATGTCTGCATGTTGATTTATATTTACGAATGATGTCCTTGTACCGATGATAAAATTTAGTAAATGTTTTGACTACTTTGTGATATCGAAAACCCTGGTGTAATAATTTTTCAGTAATACAGAGATTTCTTTCGTTGAAATCAAATACGTTGTAACATACACGAGCGAATCGAACAAGTTGAGATATATAAACACCATAAGATGGCGACAAGGGAACGTCACCATCTAAAAATGGATAATTAACAATAGGAAATGAAAAATCATCTCTTTTATCATAAATTTTGGTATTAAGCTTCCCGTTAAAGATAAAGATATCAAGATCCAGGAAAGGGCAGTGTTCATTGTTAGTATTAGCTTTATTTAAAGTCAGTTCGGCAGGATAAATCTCTTTAGTGTACATACTAAAGTCGTCATTACTGAAAGCCAATATATCATCTAAATATCTAAAAGTGTTATCAAATTTTTGAATCAGAGGTTGTTTCAATGGGTCTTTGCTGATTTTAGTCATAAATTGTAACTCATAACAATACAGAAACAGGTCCGCAATAAGTGGTGCACAGTTAGTCCCATGGAATTCCGATAACCTGACGATATACGGAATCTCCATGGCGAACAAAAATGTTATCTAGTAAAAATTCAAGGGCAGTTATAGTATCAAAGCAGGTCCAATTGACATAGTTCTTTTGTTTGCTGTTACTAAAAATGACCTAAAAGAGTTTGAATATACATATTCGCATTCTGACTTTTAAATGCCCATTTAATCAGGTTTGTAAATTTTTCTTAATAAGATTATAAGGCAACGTGGTATATAGGGTAGAAAAATCAAAACTTTGAACAGATTCGAAATCACCAATATAAGCATGCAATTTATCAAGAAACATATATATTTATAAGTCTGAAGATTTGAGCAAATCTTTATACTGTTATTATGTTGTCTTATCTGCGCAGTATCGCCTATTCTAGACGATCCGGTACATATTAAACTTGCTGGTTAAAACCAACCAGCCAAATATATATATATAGATAGATAGAAGTCTATTAAAAGACTAACCAGCAAATTTAATATGTACCGAATCGTCTAGAATATAATATTAGGCGAAACGCTTGTGCATACTAGCGTAATAATATGCATGCAAAAGGCGTTTCTAAAACGTATATAGAATTAGGTAGATGTGGAATGATCGCCAATAAGACAACTATCCACCAAAGTTCAAATGAAGTGGAAGTAAGCAATTATAGGCAACCGTACGGCCTTCAACAATGAGAAAACCCCATACCGTACAGTCGGCTATAAAAGGCCCCGACATGAAAAATATAAAAAAACAATTCAATTGAGAATAGTCCGTTTGAGTTCTACAAATCTTCAACAACAAGGAAAAAGAAAAAAAAAGAATTATAAGTAACCAGATAATAAATTCATTTTGCTATTTTGCAGTGTATATTTATATAATGTAGTAAACGAACTCTGCCAAATAATGTCACAATTTTTGCTCAAGTAATTAAAAATTTGTCTAATGTTAAAAATTTGTAAAGGTAAATAAGGGCATAGTGGAGTGAGTGAACTGACCAGCAACTAGTCAAGTATTATTTTCATAATTCTAAACAGAATAATTTAACTTATGAATAGAAATCATCTTGGACTTTTATTTGTATTTGAGTAAATGGTACTGCTAATGTTAGTAGAATGCCTGTTGTAGTCGAATATATATTCACGATAGACACCTAATAGCAACTTTTTTTCTATGTATCAACCAAAAATTGTCAGAGATCGTTTAAACAAGGAGAACAATACTGGATATAAATTCAGCTACCCCATATAATTTTTTTGGATTTTTATTACTTAATTTTGAAGATTTATAAAACTCAAACTCAATATATATAATATTCCTTGTTTTACTATCATGTTCTTGTATTTTAGGTGATAATTTCGGGTATATATTCATCGTATACCTATGTTCAAATGCCCTTAATTACACAGAAATATATTATCATTGTCTAGAATAAAACAACTTGCATAATTTTTATTCTTGTTTGTAATTCCGAATCTATAGCCGAACTTTTAATTTCTTTCAGCAAACATACAGAAGGCTGGTAGCATGTATTTCAAATTAGATGTTCAGAATCTGGAAAGTATCATTGTCAAGACAGGATTGTTTGGGATAATTCTAATTACCAACGTATTTGTTGTTACTATTTGGCTTTCCCGAAACATCAGAACACCAGTATCCGTTCTCCTTTCCATTATAGCTATATATGACACACTTGCTATGATGTCAGGGCTTGTAAAAAGTATTTCGTCAAACATTTTCGGAAATTGGCCCCATGTTACTGGTTGCTACATAGACATACTATCACTTATATTAGCCATACTCTTTCATTCTTTATCCATCCTTTCGACAACTTTCCTTGCTATTCAGAGAGCTGTTGTTTGCGCGTTCCCATTTACAGGCCCACGGTTATGTGGCACTAAGACGACAGCATTCTTTGTTGTTGTTTCCTTTGCAGCAATGATGACTTTCTGTATACCTTTGGTTTTATTCCGAGACGTACAGAGTATTATTAAGCTATCGGCCAACAACGTATCAGCTATGTACTGTAGCTTTGATAACATTGTTTGGTTCAAAGATATGTGGAAGATGTACTCTATTGTACGATTTGTTACTTTGCATCTTACACCAGCAGTTTTAATAACTATATGCATGGCTATCTGCTTGTTGACTATCCACAGAAGACAAATGGTGTCAGGTCAATCGTCTAACCGACAAATCAAATCCAGAACAACCGTTATGCTGGTTCTGGTTATGTTTATATTTGTACTGGGTGAGCTACCCACGACAGCGTTGATGTATTACTACAGTTTCCTGCCCAAAGAGCCAGCATGGATCAAGACATCAATGGGTGTATGGTTTTGTAACACCACTCTAAACATTTCATACATGATGAATATATGGGTTTATATTGCAATGTCTAAACAGTTTCGAGATCAATTGAAAGAAAAATTCACTGTATGTACAACTAGTTCTAGCCAAGGGAAAACAGGCAACACAAACAGGCAAATTGTCAATGCGGAAAGTAACATACCACCTGAATGATATATTTGTCAAACTTAATATTAGTACATTTGATATGTTGTAGATACTTTAGTGCGTTTTATAACAGGTGCTTGGGACATAAACCCCTCTTTTTAGGGGGTTAAAGGTGAAAAATGAAACCAGAAGGGCCACACTTATATGGGTGGATAAGATCAAATATACACAAAATAAGGGAAAATAAGTTGAAATATTTAAGCAAATTAAATAAAAAAATCCTCAACACAAGAACAAAGCAAATAAAAATGGGGGTTTATGCCACAAGCGCCTGTGTGTTTCATAGATAGACAAAGCATAACTAATATAATTTTTACTGCCTGTTGAATAAAACATTTACAGGTATTCACATCATAAGGAAAATGTCGAGTTCTCGGAGAATATCAAGAACATTGAATAGTCGAATGCTTATATAGAAGTCTATTACTATAAACGTATATACTAAATTATATATCAAGAATATCCAGAGCTTTTCTGAAGTGTTGGTGCAAGTTTCGTAATGATATCCTGGTAAGTAAACGAGCAGGCATATGTCTCATTTAGGGACATTCCTTGTCGATATAATCAGCCTTTATTCAAACCAGACTCAAACATCAAAAGTTCCATACTCTATTTACATCTACCGTTTTACTATTTTATGTTGTATATATAGTCCTATAAATAACATATCAAACTTTTACAGCGAGGATGTATATATATATATATATTGTAACATCTTGTGATCCGTTTATTTGGCAATCGCCAATGGCAGTCAGCAGGGTTTAAGAACATATGTTGTTCGACCTGTTAGTCAAATGCGTTTTGTTAAAATATATTTCACTTTTTGGTCTTTTGGAAAATGTTGTTTGTGCTGTATTTAGACCCTCTATCAGCGGAATAATCGGGACATAAGAAACAACAGCTTGTTCATATATCATTTTCGATACCTACCGTTACATAGTTACGTTAATCATGTATAGTTTCACCTGAAGATTGTTATGTAAAAACTTGAAAGTACTTGTGAAATAAAACTATTCATACCGGAAATGTTGGATTTATCAGTAATCTATATATATTTCTATACACAACAACATTTATTATAGTGATCTTTATATGGAGATTCAATGCAGAAGTATGATTCCACATGCAGGGATTAAACTCATATTTTTATTTCACACCCACCTTTTTACGGCAGTGTAATGTGTAAAGCTATCATGTTAAGGAATTGTCCTTTAAAGATTTCTTGTTGGCTTAATATAGTTTCCTGTACTGTGTATGACTTTGCTCTGAAGTGCAGCCACTGACATTAGAGGGTATGACGACACGTTTTCATATTACATTGAAGTAGGTTACGTACATTAACCTTGCTTTTAGTAGTTGCATGCGAACATTCTTTGATACGGCAAGTTTTTTATTGTTTAACTTGTAGTTGCAATTCTGTTATATATTACAATGTTATTAAAGAGTAAAATGCTTTTCATGTATTGATATTTTTTGTTCTTTATGTAATTTCATTAATCGAGATTAAAAAGGGGGAGGTCGAGATTTCTAAAAAAACTATTTTAATTAGAAGGGAACAATAGAATGCGATTTAAAAAAATTATTATTAGTACACTTTTAGTAGCTGCGAACATTCTTTGATACGGTATAGTTTATTACTGGTTAGCTTGTACTTGCATTTCTGTTATATATTACAATGTTATTAAAGAGTAAAATGCTTTTCATTTATTGATTTTTCTTGTTCTTTATGTAACTTCATTAATCGAGATTGAAAATAGGGAGGTTGAGATTTCTAAAAAAAACTATTATAATTAGATGCGATTTCTAAAAATATTATTATTACACTTTCAGTAGATGCAAACATTCTTTGATACAGTATAGCTTATTACTGTTAAGCTTGTAGGAAGAAAGATAAGAAGTTAGCAATATCCTTTAACTTTACTTTCCGCTATATAGATGATGCTCTCTCACTAAATAAATCAAAATTTGGTGACTATGTTGAACGCATCTATCCCATCGAACTAGAAATAAAGGATACAACAGATACAGTTAAGTCTGCCTCATATCTTGACTTACATCTAGAAATTGACAATTAGGGTCGGTTGAAAACAAAACTTTACGACAAAGAGATGATTTCAGCTTCCCAATTGTGAACTTTCCATTTCTATGTAGCAACATTCCAGCAGCGCCTGCATACGGAGTATATATCTCCCAATTGATACGATATTCCCGGGCTTGTATTTCCTATCATGATTTCCTTTATAGAGGGTTGCTGCTCACAAGGAAGCTATTAAACCAAGAGTTCCAAACGGTGAAGTTGAAATCATCCCTTCGTAAATTTTACGGACGCCATCACGAGTTGGTTGACCGTTATGGAATAACCGTTTCACAGATGATATCGGATATGTTCCTTATGTCGTTATTACAATCCACTTCCTTTTTCACCACGAATGTGACCTATCGCATTATACTATTTACCGGATTTGTAATAACATATGAGCAACACGACGGGTGCCACATGTGGAGCAGGATCTGCTTACCCTTCCGGAGCACCTGAGATCACCCCCAGTTTTTGGTGGGGTTGCTTAGTCATTAGTTTTCTATGTTGTGTCTTGTGTACTATTATTTGTCTGTTTGTCTTTTTATTTTTTAGCCATGGCGTTGCCAGTTCATTTTCGATCTATGAGTTTGACTGTCCCTCTGGTATCTTTCGCCCCTCTTTTTGTACTTGCGTTTCTTTTATATATTACAATGTTATTAAAGATTAAAATGCTTTCGTGTATTGATTTTTCTTGTTCTTTATGTAACTTCATTAATCGAGATTAAAAAGGGAGGTTGAGATTTCTCAAAAATGATTTTATAAGTGGGGGATAATAAAATGCGATTTTAAAAAAATATTAGTAGTACTTAGCAGTAATCAATAGCTGCCTTCTAGAAAACATGTCAAACATTGGATTGATATATTAACAAGGACAATACATTTTGGCACCAGTTGTTTACAAATAAAACATATTTAATCTAAAAAATGTATATCGTCAAAAACCGATTCAAAATGAGATACATCGTATTACTTTACATTATTCGAAAAATCGGACAACAGTGAATTAAAAAAAAAATAAGGAGATGTGGTATGATTGCCAATGAGTCAACTATCCACTAGAGTCCAAATAAGTAGATGTAAGCATTCATAAAAGTCACCATATGGTCTTCAACACTGAAAAAAAAATCCTTACAGAAAAAATGTGAAACAAGTCAAAAGAGAAAACAAAAGGTCTATTTTATAACAAAACAATTAACGTGCACGTGCACCCCATGTTCTATTGTAATTAAAACATGGCTTTGTTTATAAAGCAAAAGAAGAGCGTCATATTATATAACCACTTTGGTCAACTCAACAATTTTCGTACGTTTTGGACGTCGTCGGTTCTGTACGCTATTAATGTCTTTTCGAATTCTTTATTTGAAAGTTTTAATTTGTTTTTTTTTTTGTTTTTTTGAATTTCTCAAATGCTTTTAAAATCAAAAGTACGATTCGACCAAATTAAGTTTAATATTGGATAACAAAACAGAATAACATACTCTCATATGTTATATGCGAATAATCTATAATACTAAAATAACGAGGTCCAATTTGTTAGCCGGCATGACGCAAAAACGACGAATCAAAGAATTCAACTGTATATATAACTAATAGAGCACAATGGCGTTGATTAAAAATTCCACAATTCCAGGTCCTTTTGTTTTCCACATAATTCATATTACCAATAATTAACAAGTTCCGGATCGAATCCGATACCGATACCAATAGTATATGTCACAAGTAGTTTCCGGTTGTATGTATGTATGTATGTTCCTATATTTTCCCTCTTTATGAGGAGCACCACCATGGGTTATGGTGTAAAGGAGGACATTTAATACACTGTATCGGTACAGATTAAATGCGAGCATTTGCCTACACAGTTTCCCATTCTGGCTGTGACGGGTCTTACTACCAGAAAGTTAACCTTCCGCAAAACAATAAGTACAATGCAATACGAAAACACAGTTACCTGATTCGCTCATCCTCAAAATAAAAAAAATGCAAAATATAAAAACAGTTAAATACAAAATAAAGGATAAGGTCACTCCGGATGCTGCACAAATGCCATGGCAACGAACGGGAAACCGGTAAGGACATACTGTAGTAAGAAAACCAGGACAGGTTCAAACAGAAAGATTTTGAAAGCAGAGAAAACTGTGCACCTAATAATCACATGGCAATATGAATACTAAAAATTTAGGCTTGAAATAATGCGAGGGTATTTTAATTCCGTCACGCATGTCGCGGGTGTGTTCTAGTAGAAAGAAAGATAGCAAAAGCAACGAACAAATGATATTTTAATAAATAAACCTTTCTGAATAAGAAATATTAATTATATCTACACACTCCGATACGAATCTTCGAATCGTGTTATACAACTGTGATAATAGTCCAAATGGTGAAATTGAGAAAACGCAATTTATTGGAAATTAAAAACGCTCCAAATTGTAAGCTACTCAAATTCTGATTCAAATGAAGATATTTGCGATATAAAGGATGTTCTTTTCGAAAACGTCGTTGAAAAGACGATGGTTAGAATTTTAGCAGAGGATCCAAACTATGAACAATACCTTAAAGTTACAGTAAAACCTTAAAGTTTCAATAACCCCATATAATATTGAAAAAAAGTATTTTTATGAATGCGCTGTTTTTCTGCTTTCATAAATATGTGCGGAATTTAAAAGTTTAAGTAGGACTTTATCAATTGTTTGTAACCAAGTCTCCACTGCTTTATTTAAAAAAGAATTTTTTTTTTCTTCTTTTTGGAACTAAATTTTAAACAATTGCATTTCATTACATTTCATACCCAATTAATTTACTCGCTCATTTAGAGAAGTATCTACATTAACCAACACGCACAACTTTGACGAAAAAAATAGCGTTTTAATTAATACCCTTTAAGAATGAGTTTATTCAAAGAAATCAATGAGTTTACATGGATCGTATCTAAATTGACCGGCTCTATGAACAACGTCACAGTAAAAAAATAAGTTTATTCAAAAACTGATTGAGAATTTTAACTCTGCTACTAAATTGACAATTCAAAACCAGATATATCGTCTTAGGATCTTTTAAGATGTAGGGCATATTTCCTCTGAATTTATTTCACTCACAGGGTCAAAATTCGAAAGTTGCTAAAATCTACTGGAATTGAATATGAATTAAATAGATAAATGATATTACTGTTGTCAGGTCATTAAGGATTGCATATTTTGGTATTAATATTGATTCACTCATAGGGTCTTTGCATCGGAAATAAACACTATTATTCTAAAACCAGTTGTTGGCATGATACGGGTTATGTTCTTCTCATATATTTTATGATTGTATGATACTAAACCCCTAACGGGAGGGATTGTACTTATTTTCATATGATGAAGACATAATCTTTCAATCAGTTTAATTGAGGTCTGGAGCTGGCATGTCAGTATCTGCTAGTAGTCCTTTGTTAATGTATGTATCATTGTCATTTTGCTTAGTTTCTTTTGTTACCTATTCTGACATCGGACTCGGATTTCTTTTAAACTGAGTTTTACTGTGCGTATTGCTATGTGTTTCTTTTCTACATTGGCTAGAGGTATAGGGGAGGTTGAGATCTCACAAAACATGTTTAACCCCGCCGCATTTTGCGCCTGTCCCAAGTCAGGAGCCTCTGGCCTTTGTTAGTCTAGTATGTTTTTAATTTTAGTTCATTTATATGTTTTGGAGTTTAGTGTGACGTCCATTTTCACTGAACTAGTAAACAATTTTATTTAGGGGCCAGCTGAGGACCACCTCCGGGTGCGGGATTTTCTCGCTGCGTTGGAGACCCATTGGTGGCCTTCGGTTGTTGTCTGCTCTTTGGTGGGGTTGTTGTCTCTTTGACATATTCCCCATTTCCATTCTCAATTTTATTTATTTCAATAGGATAACCCCATTATCCCAAAGCTAATACTCTTGAGGGTCCTCAAAACATCCCAAATATATATATATATATATATACAACACTACATTATGTACACAAATAATTCCATATTCATGTTATTTACAGCAAATGCTTCAACAAAGTATCCAGAGATTATAACATGTATCTTTAAACTGAACCACCTTTATGTTTAGGCTTGTACAAATTGGTTACATGTTTAGAAGCACGCCATAATGTTGTTAGATCCTCAACGTACACGTATGAAGCTATAATACTGTCAATTTTAGGCCGAGAAGTTTTTCCCTGGTGTGAAAAACATTCAGGAGAAATTAGTCATACCCCTTTAAATTATTCTGAAAAATGGGAAAACAGTGCAAAGGATTATTCAAAAGATCAGACATTTTCACTCTGTAACACGGAAGAATACACTTATTGTTATCAGTAGATTATTTCTGGAATGAAAAATGAGCATCAAAACAGGAGAAAACTTTTGTAGCATACATACCAAAAAGGAAATGAATAAGTACAATAAGTAAATTTTTGTAATCTTAAGTATAAGTCAGTAATTAATAAAGCAATAATGCGGATGAAATGGATGCGATACGAGGATTTTTGATAACACAATTGTTTCACTACATACATCGTGATGCATTTTATGCGCTACATTGTTGTTAAGATGAATAAAGATTATACTGAACTGACAGAGGATAAAGAGATTATGGATTTAAAGCCTATATGTATATACACACACAAAGAACTTTCTAAAATAAAAAAATATTAGGCAAAGATTGAGGAAAAAAATATAAAACAAACAAAAACATGTTAATTAAAAGCTACGTAGGAAAGATCATCCGATCAAATTTAATTATTAGTTCAGGAATCACTATACTAATAGATGAACAAAGCTTGTACGGTGATCTCTTGGTACTAACTTCAGTTCTACGTCGTCGTTTGATCTCTTTTGAAAAGCTGTTTCATTGGCAATAATATCCCATCTTCTTATTTTCATATTATAATTCGCCATCCATCGAAGATACGACAAAGTTGAAATAAACTGAAAAAACTAAGACAGTTCTTTTCATTTTCAATTCAAAATCCTTGAGCACTGCGTGAGAGGAAGCACACGAGACTTGCAGAGGATATGTAATTGTATCTTCTATAGAATTATCAACATTTTTAGAAAACTATGCAATGTGATATATACCGTTATATATACATGTATATACCCTGACACAGTTCCATTTAATAAAAGTAGATGTGACACGTAGGTCCCTAAATAAAATGAAATAAAAAAAAAAAAAAAAAAAAACGAAAAACTCAAATAACACACAGCAACCAACGACAACCACTGAACTACATGATCCTGATTTTACTTCAACTTAAAAGTGATTTTCTTATTGTAACATAGTGCGTTGCTTTCTTGTGAAACAACTTCTTTAATAGATTTTTGACAGCACCCTAGAAACTCCTCTTCCCCCATCTCTCCTGTGAAGTTGTAACATGTGACGGTGTTAGTTGTACGATTTGTATGATAAAGATTACCCCCAGACGCTGTAACATAATTCCAATCAGATATCGTTGGTTGCTCCACTACAGTGGAAGTATGGTCACCAGTAAAATCTACTGACTGAATACCTGTCCCGTTCAAGTAATATATTAGCCTTCTTTTTTTATTTGTTATACCATAACACGAATTTAAGGTTTTGATTTATTTCTCCTTTTGCATAGAAGATATGTGTATTGTCTCGATTTGAAATGGACGATAGTTATGGGTAATTGCAATAGTTTTGTCATCAATACAACTGACATCTATAGGCTGAGTTGATACTTTTGTTTTACATTCTAATGACTTAATTTCGTTAAGGATGAATACTTGGTCATGATTCCAGTCCACAAGAACAATCAAATAAAGAATTGTGCTTGCTTATTTTTCTCGAACTTTATGGCAACTGTAGGGGATCTGGTAACGCGGGATATCTTTCCATACATAGGAATGGACAATACATCGGACAGTTTTTGATCATCTTTAAACCGATATCAATCTGTTGTAGACTACACTCTTCTAACAAAGACACCATGAACATATCTGCATGTCCAGGTTCAATCCACCATTTTCTACATTTGAAAATGCCTGTACCAAGTTAGGAATATGACAGATGTTGTCCATTCGTTTGATGTGTTTTATCATTTGATTTTGCCATTTGATTAGGGACTTTCCGTTTTGAATTTTCCTCGGAGTTCAGTATTTTTTGTGATTTTACTTTTTTTCTATATCCTTCTCAATTTTCTTCATTCCAACAAAAATCTGAAGGTCAGAAGCATACTTCTTAATAGCAGACATATTTATCTTTAGTTCATCTACGGTTAGTGTGTGATCGAGGACTTTTGTTTGAATACGCTGTATCTCTGAGTTTACTACTTTTTCTGTATCCTTTAATTTCTGTAGTATCTTTTGCTCGATGCTGTCTAGATATTTATTTATTCTGTCGCGCATCGTCTGTATTTCAGACTGTATTTTCTTTCTTCGCTGTTGTAATTTTGATAAATTTTGTTCTCTATCTTCTATCATTCTTTTCAGATTTCCCCTTACGTCTTTCAGGCTTTGTTCCAAATTATCAAATAAGGACGATGCTTTGGACGTTTTAAGTACCTGTCTTTGTAAGAATTATGCAGAGGTTGATTTATAACATGTCACAAAATTCATTTTTTTTTTGGTTCTTTATAATGAGAACACGGGTAGAAAAGTTAAATTTTCATGTATAATGTTCGCTGCCATGGCAACGGTACAAACAACATTTTGCCTAAATACATGCGAAAAGTAGCCTTTGAAAATTGAAAATAAGAGGAATTTAAAGTACAATGGAAATAAAGTTAATCAATAAAAACAATAAGAATTTTTACAATGTTGACAAACAAAACACCACACTATTCAAAAATGTTAAAATTTTAGATTTACGTTATAGTTTGTTTCCATAGCAACCACTTAGAAATACGTTAAAATTCCAAAATAAAAAAATAAAAATCGCCAAATTTTATTTCTGTTTATCTCACATGACCAACAATACCCTAACTTGTCACTGACAAATTTTGAAAGACAACATATGAGATATTTAAAAAAAAAAAAAAAAAAAAAGTCGTGTTTTTCTTGTTTTAAAAAAAATATTTTTATTCAAAAATTGTCCATTTTTACAAAAATCCAGATTGTCATACACTTTAACAATCAAACTTCTTGGATTTAATTGCCAAAATCTTCCATTTATTTGTGAATTTCTGACACAAATTTGTTAATTACAAATGAGAAATTATGATTAATGAAGTTATATTGGTAATGAATGAAAATTTATTACTATGGATATGGTGCACCCCCCTTTTTTTCCAAAAAAAAATCAGTTTTTAAAATAATAAAATTTGTCAAAAAATAAAACAGGTTGTATTAAAATATGCTCCTTGTGAAAATTTTGGGTATTCAAGCATGAAATTGCTTCAAGGGTTGAGGGCAGTACACGTACCCCCTCTCCCTTTTTTTATTTTTCAAAAAAAAAAAAAAAAAAAATTGAGAATGTGTCCATGGGACACAGAAGATCAGATAATGCCCCCGCTTATATATAATGTTATAAAGAAACATAACTAGAGAACCGTAAAAGTAAAGACAATGAATAAATTAAAACAATATTTGCTCAGGAAACTATCACTTTCAAGAAGCTTCTCTCAAAGCTTTGTGAAATTTCCAGAAGGTTTTGACATAGTTATTCAAATTTTAAAATCTTTAATTACAGACTGTGCCTACATATCAACGTTGAGTATAACTATAACTCCATGACAGTTTGAAACAGATAATTGATTTAAACATAGAATGTATGATCTGTTTCTAAATGTTAACACACAAAAAATGAAGTCCATTTTCTGTATAACATGTAAGATATTCGGAAAGTTTAAATTCTAAATATCCTTTTCTTCATCTTGAAGAATTTTGAGTTTAAGTTTCATAGAATTCCATAAATGTTTGACAAAGCTAGGCAAAAAAAAATAATACCTGTGTTTCTCCTTACATGCGGAAAATTGCGGTCAATAGATATGCAAATAATTCTATTTTCAAAAAGTTTTTTTAATTAAATAGTGCTTGTTTATAAATGACAAAAATATCTTTATGGTAGGCTTAAAATCTAATGTAGGTAGGAAGGATTAGAGGAATTAAACACAGGTATTTTTGTTCAGGTCTTATTGATTTCTACGAAATATTTTAACCACAGACAAAACATAATTGTTGACACTGATGTCTGAATGTAGTATTGCTACGTCACACCTTTGCGACCTTTGTAGCAGGCAATACAATAAGCAGCTTAGCTCATAAAACACCTGTTTTGTGCATATTGAAATTGTTAGAAGAATAAAGTGGGATATTTAGACATGTTAGAGTAAGGCATCTAATCGAAGTTGTTCAAATGGTTTAGTTACAAAAATTGCAAGAGAATATGCTCTAGGGAACAACCATTTAACTCTGAAGGAGAGGAGGGTAATGGTTTTTCGCTAAAAAAATATATTTTGATTCACAACTTTGAAGAAATAAATAAATTGACCAGGGAAAAGGGAAAAAAATAATTTTCTGAATGAGAGTTTTTTTCATTAGATATTATGTTAAGTTCTGAAAAAATTCCAAGCAAAAAAAAAACAATTAATATTGTGATGTTTGCATGGTACCATAAAAAGTTTCAGAGCGAAAGAAAAAAACATAAATCCCCTCAAAGTAAGATAGTCATTCCCTAAGCGTATAGATATAACTTCAAAAAATGTCTGTTAAAAGTCTCATTGAAAATATATTATTGATATTGAATAAATACAACATCACATACAGTTTTGTGAGTCGATACATGTATTTTCATCTAATTATTATGCTTATAGTGCCTAACAAGATTTTGTGAGGTAAACGAAATTGACCTTAAAACGATCGTATTGAATTTTGAAGTCCAAAAATAGGCAGATCGGTCATATTTTGACTTTATTTACTGACTCCTTTTTTTGTGAATAATTTTAATTATAGCATTATAATGAGACTGAAAAGTGTTTTTTGTTTGTTTGTATAAAAGATAATTTTACCTGGCGTAGCCGTGCGTAAAATGTATTTCGGCATTTCTCTTTGAAAAATTACTTGTTTAATGGAATAAAACGTCTGATTTGTAAACTTTCATTTTTTTTTCTCCGGAATAGGCTATTTAAAATAATTTATCTACTCTATATGTGGAAAATTTTGTGAAAATATAAGAAGTGGCAATTCTTGCCTTTCATACCTTTAGTTTCATTAATAAAACATAATATGGACTTGTCCAGTGTCTAGTTTGAAGGTCGTTTAAGATACTTTACACATGCATGCATGCTCTGATTTAATCAATTTACGGGTGTGAAAAAATAAACCGTTTGAAGGTAAACTAATAATAACTTAATCCAATCAAATTGCGTAAGATTTAATAACAATGACCGGTCCACATCATAATTAGTAATAAGGGTAAACTGGGTAGGGAGAAAATGACAGATTTTTATGTTCATTTTTTGCAATAACGAATAAAAATTTGTCAACCAAAAGTTTTGCTATAATTACAAAAACATCTAGTTCTGTATTGTTATAGTTTCCCGGATCTTTCATTTGCGTACTTCAAGCAATAGAAAGTTTGGGCTTCAAAAGTCTACATAATTATTGACTTTATACAGAAAATTCGCCCTTTTAAAACATTTAACATTTCATGATTAATACATGGATACAAAGTAAAATCATTTCTTAAAACACTGCAAAAAAATTCATTCTGATTGGTATAGTGTATTGTAATAAAGTGCGTTGAAATGAACAATGGTATAGCAAACATTGAATTCCCTCACACACTATAGAAGAAATCTAAAGGTCCCAGTGAATAAACTACACAGAGAACAATAGCTATTGTATTTATTCAATGGGACAATTGAACTGATAAAAATTTAAATACCTTGACCAAGAGGAGATGACTCTGTGGAAGAGTGAATTATTTCTTAATTAATATTGACGTTTTAAAATAATTACTAATTTAGTCCTTAGGGGTAAACTTTTGTTATCATACTTCACGTTTAAATGACATATTTTGATTGTTTAATATGAGGGAGGTATTCTACTCTATCCCATGACGTATGTATAGGTTAGACAATGCGTGGTCATGTTTTATGAGTATGTCATGCCCAAGCCGGAAAAACCCCTTAGTTTTTGAACAATTTATCCTTTTTGTCCTCACAAAACCTCAACAGGATAAATTGTTCAAAAGATTTTTTTTCCGCTTCAGGTACATAAAATTTAATACTTATATATCTTAAATGTCTTCATTTTAAAAAGTTCACAATGTTATATAAATCAGCTTTTTGAAATTAGTATATTTTTTGATATTATGAAACCCACTCAATAAATATTAAAATTATGATCATTCAACATCAGATGCTTACTTTTTATTGATGAATTTACATGTATTGGGTTTTTTTTATTCGAAAACATTCCTTTGCTTTATATATATAGATATCAACAGTCATTGTTTTCTTTGACTCTAAGGTCTGGTATGAAATTAGATTAAAGATCATTTACCTACACCTTTGCCCCCTTTTCAATGTTCCTGTTTTGTTCCATATATGTAACATTATAAAAGTTTGCAATAATCATAATGTTTTCATAATTCTATTCTCTTTCATCTTTAATAACAGTAGACTCTTTTCCTATGGAAATTGCCTGAGGGGATTGTATGCTCTCTTAGCACTTAAGATCATCTTAAGATCATCTTAAGAATAACTTAGTGACTAAGAGTGTAACAAGAAGCAATCTTATATCAATCTTAGAATGATTGACATTCCTTAACACATTCGAATTTCTTACCGATATAAGGGAATTCTTTGCGTCCCCTCATTACAAATTTATCCATTCGGGTAACTTGAAAACATCTTTTATTTGTTTGTCCTTTATTAAGAACTCTGGCCTCTGGTCCCTAGTTTTTACATTAATATCAATATGACATATTTAGATTATCATAAAAATCAAGTCAAATTAGTGCTTTGATTCAAATATCGATGTTACAAACAACTATATAAATACAATATCCAGGCAACGATAACTATAATCATGTTTGCTTTTTTTTTCCATATGATAAAGCATATAAAGGATATGCACTAGACAATATTCCAATGAAAATGTTATGAAAGTAATATATATAACAATACTTTTATTGCTGTTGTTTATTTCGGCTGCTGCTGGAATGTCTTCATCAATGAACTCAAAAGTTTATACCTTACAGTAAGATCCATATTAATTGTTCTCTTGTTGTTACAGGTTATGGCATTATCAAGTGGCACTTTGTGTGGCGTGTGTGAATCTCAGCACTTGACGACAGACGCCACCTGCTGGTGTCCAGAATGTGATGAAGGTTTGTGTTCGACATGCTTAAAATATCACAATGCTTCCAAGTCGACGAGAAATCACGAGGTCATCTCTGTCGATAACTACAGGCAGCTGCCGTCCTTTGTAGTCAGCGTCCAACAATATTGTCCAGACCACAACAAAAATACAAGCTTTACTGTTTACAACACGAAAGTCTGTGTTGCCCTCATTGTGTTTCATTCAGACACAAGAAATGCGACTTGATTGTATTCGACGTTAAGTACCTGACTTTGAAAGAATCATGCAGGTTACTGTTGATTCACGATTCATGACCCCTCTTCAAATGTCTTTATATTTTGTTTTTGAAGTTGGTATGGTATGAAATTAAGTATCATATATTTATTTTTTCCTTTTGACCCTTGTTGCCATGGAAACCATCCAAACAACATTTTGCCTAAATACGTGCAAAAAGAAGCCTTTGAAAATTGAAAATAAGGGAAATTTAAAGTACCATGGAAATAAAGTTAATCAATAAAAACAATAAGCACTTTTACAATGTTGACAAACAACCCACCACACTATTCAAAAATGTTAAAATATTAGATTTACATAGTATTTTGTTTCCATAGCAACCATTTAAAAATACTTTAAAATTCCATAATAAGAAAATTCAAAAATCACCAAATTTTATTTCTGTTTATCTCCCAAGACCAACAATGCCTTAACATGTCACTGACAAATTTTGAAAGACAACCTATTAGATATCAATAAAATAAAAAGAAAGTCGTGTGTTTTTTGTCTTTAAAAAATATTTTCAATAAAAAATTGTCCATTTTTAAAAAAAATTCACATTGCCATACAGATGAACAATCAAACTTCTTGAACTGAATAAGCCCAAACCTTCAATTTATTTGTGCATTTTTGACACAAATTTGGTAATTACAAATGAGAATATATGATTTATGCAGTTATATTGGTACAGAATGAAAACTAATTACTCTGGATATGGTGTACCCCCCCTTTTTTCAAAATTATAAAATTTGTCAACAAATAAGAAATGTGTTATTTTATTGTGCTTCCTTGTGAACACTTTTAGCATTTAAGTTGATCAATTTTCTATTACAATTTTCAAGGTCATAGGTCAAATCTGTCATTTAAGGGCAATAACTTCTATAACAAATCTTCTAACAGTTTCGATGAAAACGGACAATATGTAGATCTCATTATTTTGAAAATTTCTGCTCCTGTCAGATTTTCTCTATCTATAGCGGTTTTAAAGATAATAGACAAAACTTGCATTTTACCCCTATGTTCTATTTTTAGCCATGTCGGCCATGTTGGTTTGCAGGCGGGGGTCATCGGACAGATTTTTTGTACTAAATATCCTAACGATAGTTTTGGCCAAGTTTAGTTGACAAGTAGTTTCGGAGGAGAACATTTTTAAAAAAGTTAACGACGACGGGGACGACGGACGACGACGGCTGCAAAGTGATACAAAAAGCTCACTCACCCCTTCTCGTCCAATGAAAAATCAGTTATTTCCCTTTCAATTTTCATAGTACATGGCTTTCCATGCTATGCATGAATGACTTTTCATTGTAGATTAATTATGACAGTGAACTCTTAATAACTACCTGTACTCTAATGAAGCTTCTTGTTATCGGCGTCTGTATCATGAAATAATCTTAGATCTTAATTTTAAGATCGTCTTAAAATAATTTTTGCTGATAAGTTTGTATCAAGAAGTGATTGACAGCCCATTAAATTATTCTTTGCGCCCGGGTTCTTACAGATAACCTTTTTTTCATAGTGCTCTCTTGGTTTTCATCTATTAACTTGATATCCCAACCGTCGAAAATGCATGCTTTTATATATTGTATTGTTTAAAAAATATGCTAAACGAAGAAGACTTCATAAGTCTGATTGACGTGTGTCTAATCCAATTTGTGTTCTTGCAGATAGAATATGTTTAAACTAAAACCGTCGACAATCATTGTGTTCGTTTATAATACTAAGGGAGTATCACCATTCATTTTTGATTAATATGTAAGATGAAATTCGAAGAGTATGGGCACCCTAACAGCTCTCTTCGTGAAGAAAATAACATTCACTGTCTTTTTGCATATGTAATATAGAGAAAGAAATAGGACATCAAAAAGACATTCTGAGTATCGTTCCTATTAAAAATTACAAGTTCCAGTTGAAATCGAGTTCTCAGCAGCAGCAGAACATAATTATGTGGAAGGGGGGAATAATACGATGCATAAAACTAATTTTATGAAAATATAAAACAATAACAAAATGAAATGAAAATTTAATACAATAGCAAGTTTTGACAATATGTTCATTTACAATCAGAAGTCAAGTAGAGGTCGGGCCAATTTCCCCTGTGTTTATTTGTCACAGGGACAAATCTAAAAAGGTCAAAACGTACTTAAATTTAATTTAAAGAGTCAATATCATATAAAGATTTCTTAACAATTTAGCCTATTTCCGTAAATCAAATGTGTTATTAAGAGCTACATGTTGCTGCTGAAGGCGTGTTGATGCAAAATTGCCAAGAGTCAAGAAATTTACATTGAAGGATGTCCCTAACCAACATGAATTACTTAGTTTCCAAAAGGATATATATATATATATATTTATTTCCGAAAAAAAAGGATTTGGTTAAGGATGACCTTCTTATAAATTTTGGTGAAAATACCAAAAAAAATGCGGTTTTGAGCTATTTTCGGCCATTTATAATTTTATTATCTGATGAGAAATAAGCCATTACATTGTTAGAACCTCGAAGTACACACAAAGAGCTACGATATCAATAATGAGGAAAAATTTTGAAAATTATCCGGGTGTGAAATAAATAAATCCAGGGAAAATTGGCCCTTCCTCTTTGAAAGAGGAGAGATAACGCCATCTTCAACAAAGGAGTTGAACAAAAAAACCAAATCACTAAATATATTTTATCCTTCTGAATGTATTTTTAAAAAAAATAAAAATCTTGTATTTTAATTAACTTTTTGGTTTAAACCTTAGAAATTAATCATATAAATGAAATTTGAATTTAGAGAAAAAACGCTATTTTTAAAATCTGAAATTAAGAGCTTCAAGCAAAGAACAGCAGACGGAAATATTAAGTTTTTTAAATCTTCATTGATACAACTGCGTTGTTTCTTTCGTTAACGAGTATATTTGATTATGTTACTCAAATTGTATATCTCATCTAGCAAATCTCTCAAATATCACGACAGTATTAAATATGCTGCAACCAGAAACAAGTGTTTTGAAATCACAAATGAGGATTCTCCATTTGAACTGTACACGTATACCTTACAAAAAATTATTTTCATTTACCTGTGTTGAAACTAACTGCAAATGGCTGATATTTTTGTTCAAGCATATTGTTTTTCTTAAATTGTTTAACATTTCATAGCGGTATAACATGTTACTTTAATTATTCTTCCCTTAGTTTATTTATTTTGTATTTACATTGTATCATAGATCAAATTTATTTGTTCAGTGTATGTTAACTGGTGTTTATATGTCTTTTGATTGAGTTAAGCCATTTCAATTGATATTTTATAGTGTGTCTTTCTATGTTGCGATGTTACACTATTGTTTCAGATAAGGGTGAAGGTTTGGTACCATTAAAACGTTTACACCCGCTGCAATTGTTTGCACCTGTCCTAAGTCAGGAATCTGATGTTCAGTAGTTGTCGTTTGTTGATGTGGTTCATAAGTGTTTCTCGTTTCTCGTTTTTTATATAGATTAGACCGTTGGTTTTTACCGTTTAAATGGTTTTACACTAGTAATTTTTGGGGCCCTTTATAGCTTACTGTTCAGTGTGAGCCAAGGCTCCGTGTTAAAGACCGTACTTTGACCTATAATGGTTTACTTTTATAAATTTTGACTTGGATGGAGAGTTGTCTCATTGGCACTCATACCACATCTTCTTATATCTATGTATTACAATGTCGAGAAATCCTGTACAACTGTTTTTTTGTATCGTAAAGGTCTGCGATATTAATTGTTTGCAGACTGTGTGTGTGAATGGTTTTCTGAAGTGAAAAAGATACACTTGTATTTAACAAAGTATCCTGAATCAGTGTAGAGCTATGAGTATAGAAATACCTGCTATAATGCACGAATTTACCTTCTTCTTTCAGAAGGAGTTAAAAGAACCATAGACATTGTCAGTATTTTAACTCAATCACTGACCTTCTACGATATTGATTTACTGAACATTGTATTTTATGCAACATTCCCACATATTGACAGTTGCATAATAATGATTTCGTTCCTTATCAATATTATGAAAATCGACATGTAAAATGCAATTCAATGTATATTGAATATCTCTCTTTCTAACATGCACTTTACCGCGCTTGGCTAAAGGACACGCGAGCTATGGTTACTTGATTCCCAGTCGGATAGAACGAAATATCATATACAGTATAATTGGTATATGCTGCTTATCGACCGACATTTTCAAGTATGATATGATATTCAGATTCTTGTAAGCTAGCACATTTAAAATCCGTCAAAGCTTGACGACATAGTAAAAAGTAAAATCAATGTATCACATTTGATGATATCGTCTTGAATATGGATGAAACATCGTCGAATGCATGGGCGTTTATAAATCGTATCGCTTCATTCCCCAATCGTACTCTCTCTCGGAAAGACTCGGGGGAATTTTAGCGCAATTTATATGACCTATTATGTAGACCATAATCCCACCTCCTGGGGTCTTTTCTGGTTCCATGGTGAGGTTGGGTAAAAGTCGTTTCGCTGACTGTATCTTATTTCTCCTTTCATTTGTATAACAGTGATATCAAAAATGTATTAAATATTTCTAAAAAGACTTACAACCTACAGTTATTCACTTTCAATATCTAAAAATAGCAGCATTAAATTGTTTAATTTAGTAAGAAAAAAGCAAGTCACTATGAAGCCCATTACGAAGAAGCATTGTAAGAAATCAAAATTGTATGTACCATATGTAGTACATTTTGTAAATAAGTCACATTTTGTAACCGTTTTATTAGTGTATACACATTGTTTCTAATGTAGAATGATAAATAAACAGAACAAAAAATAATTGAATGAAATAAGAAATAATATGTCAAATGTATTGTTTTTATAAATTCATGATAAAGGATGAGAGAAGTGGATGAATTTTTGTCGGTCTACAGTCATCCTTGCATGAAATTGATCCTCAAAGAATTTTATTCCCCATGAATAGGTTAGCTTAGCTGTATTTTGTAAAACCCTTCATAATTTGGGTCCTAAATGCTCTCCAACTTTGTACTTTATTTTGCCTTATTAACTTTTATATTCGAGCGTCACTGGTGAGTATTTTGTGGACGAAACGCGCATCTGGCGTACACAATTGTAATCCTGGTATCTATAATGAGTTTATTTATAGGTAAAATAATTCACGAACAGAGCGTGAAGGAGATTTTAAAGCAGCAGTTAAGTATCATTTCAGATATATATATATACCTTATTACACAATCATTGTGTTGTATGAATAAAAATAAGTTTTGTCATTCATTTAAATTCCATTATACTGCTCTGTCATGCATTTCATGTTTTAAATTACTGTCGAATAATGATTTAATACTTTAATATTCACTGTGGAGGCGATTCATTTGTATTGTATATGCGGTGCATTTTTACGGTAGGAATTTTATTCGTTACATCAAATAATGTCGTAGAGAGGCATTAACTGTCAAATTCATGATCCGACTTGACTTATATTATCGATTTTGATTTATAACACACTTAAACCTATATCCAAATGACAAAATGGAAAACAAGATGCTTTCACAAAAAAAAATAAAAGCAGTACGTGACTCGTCACCAAAAACTGTTGCTGAATTTTTTGGCTTTTGATTTGAAATAATTGACTGCATCAATCAACATCAACATGAATAAGATAAAATTGAGAATGGAAATGGAAATGGAAAGTGTCAAAGAGACAACAACCCGACCAAAGAGCAGAAAACAGCCAAAGGCCACCAATGGGTCTTCAACACAGCGAGATAATCCCGCACCCGGAGGCGGGCTTCAGCTGGCCCCTAAACAAAAATGTGTACTGGTTCAGTGAAAATGGACGTCACACTAAACTCCGAAACATATAAATGAACTAAAATTAAAAAACATACAAGACTAACAAAGGCCAGAGGCTATGAAAGGCCGTTCATGTCAAAAACCCGATAAAGTAACGCGTGAACATTGAACGCGATAAAATCACATTTGACGCGATAAATACAGTTTTAACGCGTTATTTAATTATTTAACGCGTTAACTACTTAACTACTTTAACTTAAACGCGTTAAAGTTTCTTTAACGCGTTAACTACTTAACTACTTTTACTTAAACGCGTTGAAGTTTCTTTTAACGCGTTAAAGTTGCTTCCAACGTGTTAAAGTTGCTTTTAACGCAATATATATATGATAGAGTTACAGGGGAGGTAATGACGTTGCAAACGTAAAATGTTATTTTCGCGACGTCAAACTGTGACATATCGGGAAAAGATAATGTTTCGACTGTTTTTTATGATTTAAACTGATTTAACTTGAAAACGATTACATGGACCTCTCTATTTTAAATGGCATTAGGTTTGATTACGTCTGAAGATTATTTGTACCAATTTGAATGAAAAAGATAAAATTGATTTTTTTTTAATTTGATAAATATACCGCAAAAAATTACGTTTTTTCCCTAAAATCCTGAAACTTTGTTAAAAATCAATTATTTTCAAAGAACGGTTGTACATATTAAGAGCATATTTATGTTTAAAAGATTTTCATAATGTTTCTACAAAAATCCGCTTGTGTTTATCCAAAAAACCGAAATTTTTAGTAAATGTCTAAAATTTCGACCCCTTTTGTTACTTAAGTAGTACATGAAGGTATATTATTTGTTACATATTTGAATTGCTTAGGTGAAAAAATATCTTGCATGCAAATTTTCGTAAATAATTGATCATGGGATCGAAACTGTATCGTATGCCCTTAAACTAAAGTTATTGTCCGGAAACCAAATTTGTCGTCGGACGACGACGACGACGCAGACGACGACGACATCATAGCATTATACGAACCCAAACAATTTTTAACGGTCGTATAAAAATCGCTTGTATGCGTTAAAAGCAACGTTTAGATTTAAGCTTACTTTTAATGTATATATATATATATATGCATATATATATGCACTGATTACGTTGAAAAAATGGTCATCTAGATTTACCTTTGTCAACCTGTCTTTACGTCCCGTCTTGAATAAATTTTGTTTATATGTCAGGTTTTCGGATACTTCACTCAATCTTTTTTCATCTTTAGATGTATGTATCTAACCTTAGGGTTCACCAAAACTAGGGTTGTTTGACGTATATTTACATAAGTCTCTGCAAGTGAAGTTTTTTTCTTCTAAAGGTGGTGACAATGTGACATATCTATACTTTATTTATCAACCAGACCTCAGTTAAATATTTCCATCGGATACTGTAACACGGCTGTCAGTCGGATAACCGAGGACATACCAGTTAGCAATCTTGTGTGAATTGTAAACATGCATAAAACAAGAGGCTCTCAAGAGCCTGAATCGTGCATCTAGTGACCATGCCCAATAAGGTTATGAATCTGTGCCAAAAGTTTCACCAGTAAAAGGTGTAAGAGGACGACCATTTGATATTCATGTGAGGGGAGGATTTTATTTTTTATTTTCACTTCTTACTAAGTCGGTTTTTTTTCGCCGCGCCATCATTTATTTTCGACATTTTTTACATCTAAATACTGCGTTGTTTGTAATATGACATGTACGGAGAACAGATTATTTATTTTTCCCCTGAAATGGGCCTTATTATTAGTGCCCTACCTGCAAAGCTGAAAGAGACAGTCTCTCTGTCTGTCCGTTCGTCCGTCCGAGGATATGGTTGACTTTCTGAAATTGTTTATAATCTCACTCCTTATTTTACTGATTTTGTATTTACATTGTGTCATATTTCAAATTTATTCGTTCAGTGTATATTCACTTGTTTGTGTTCATATATCTTTTGATTGAGTTAAGCCATTTCAATTGATATTTTATAGTGTGTCTTTCTATGTTGTGATGTTACACTATTGTTTCAGGTAGGGTTAAGGTTGGTACCTATTAAAACATTTGTTTGCATCTATCCAAAGACAGGAACCTGATGTTCAGTGGTTGTCGTTTGTTGATGTGGTTCATAAATGTTTTTCGTTTCTCGTTTTTTATATAGATTAGACCGTTGGTTTTCCAGTTTGAATGGTTTTACACTAGTCATTTTGGGGGCCCTTTATAGCTTGCTTTTCGGTGTGAGCCAAGGCTCCGTGTTGAAGATCGTACTTTTAATGGTTTACTTTTACAAATTGTCTTGGATGGAGAGTTGTCTCATTGGCACTCATACCACATCTTCTTATATCTATTTAGGCATTCAAAAACCACATATTTCGAAATCATCATTTTTCAATTTTTGTCATCTGCCCACATACACACTAGTTGTCTAGTCTCGTAGGACCCTCTGAAGGATTTGCTTCGCCCATACGTACAAATCGCCACTATGCGGCACGTCATTAATATCTTCTGTCACACGTAATTCATTCCTGAGTGTGCTAAAATGTTATCATCTTCATTGGTGTCATCTTCTTGTGTTTGTGGTGGTATATTGTCATTTACAGCACTTGTGTTTAGTTCTGATAGTAAATCGCGTAAAGCGATACATTCAGAGTTCGTGTTGTTTAAGATTCCTGTTACAAATAGGACATTAGGACTTTTATAGTTTTCCGTTGACAAACCGTGGTTGCTATTTTGAAATCTGGTTTGCTAAAGAGGATGGTTTAATCTTGGGAGGAAAACGAAATGTAATATCTTCATATCCTCCTTGTCTGTGATGACACCACGATATTCCAAAAAATGCAAACAGATCATAGTATTCATTAACATCATTATTCCATACTTCCACCCAACTACGTTTTAACACGTTAAACAATATTTTAACGAGTTAATCGATGTTTTAACGCGTTAACCGAAATTTTAACGCGTTAAACGATGTTTTATCGCGTTAAATGATGTTTTTTAAAACGCGTTAAAGTAATGTAACGTATTAACGTAATTGTGTTCAATTTAACGCGTTAAATGTGATTCATTATGACACATGTGGCAAGTGCGTCGGGTATTTTATCGCGATAAACGTCTTTTTTCACTTACGGGTTAAATCTCAAACTTAATCAATGTAAAGTTTAACGCGTCAAATATATTGATTTCTTTACGCGTTAAAACTGTATTTATCGCGTTAAATGTTAACGCGTTACTTTATCGGGTTTTCGACATGAACGGCCTTTCATAAGAGACTCCTGACTTGGGACAGGCGCAAAAATGCGGTGGGGTTAAACATGTTTTGTGAAATCTCAACCCTCCTCCTATACCTCTAGCCAATGTAGAATAAACAAACACACAGCAGTACGCACAGTAAAACTCAGTTTAAAAGAAATCCGAGTACGATGTCAGAATAGGTAACAGAAGAAACTAAGCAAAATGACAATGATACATAAATTAACAAAGGACTACTGATATGCCAACTCCAGACCTCAATTAAACTGATTGAAAGATTATGTCTTCATCATATGAAAATCAAGCACAATCCCTATGATAATGTTAAAACACCTTTTTTGAAAATATATTTAATTGTTTGAAGATTCTTGCACAAGTCAATTAAAAGCCCTGTTAGATTTTAGTTGTGAAAAGAAAAGTGTATATAGCTTCCATTTAAATTACCTTTTAAGACTTGCCTATTGTATTTATTACTTGAGAGTATACATCATTTTATCGTCGTGTTTAATATACAAAGTCCTAATCCTTTTGCCATTTTCCAGTTTCTGCAAACCGGATGTCTTAATCAAATTGCAAAGACCAATCGCAATATAAACAGCACTCAATTTGCTTTATATAAAGATAAGAAGATGTGGTATGAGTGCCAATGAGACAACTCTCCATCCAAGTCACAATGTTAAAAAGTTAACAATTATAGGTCAAAGTACGGTCTTTAACACGGAGCCTTGGCTCACACCGAACAGCAAGCTATAAAGGGCCCCAAAATGAATAATGTAAAACAATTCAAACAGGAAAACCAACGGTCTAATCTATATAAAATACGAGAAACGAGAGACACCTATGAACCACACCAACAAACGACAACCACTGAAAAACAGGCTCCTGACTTAGGACAGTGCATAAAAATGCAGCGGGTTTAAACGTGATAGCAGGCACCAACCTTCACCCTAACCTGATACAGTAGTGTTACATTACAACATAAAAAGACACACTATAAAATATCAATTGAAATGGCTTAACTCGATCAAAAAGACATCAAAACAAAAAACAAGTAAATATACACTAAACGATTAAGTTTGATCTATGACACAATATAATCTTGTAATCTGGATGCATTTATTTTATCTTTCGTATCTTCTTATTTTGTTTCCTGGATGCCTTCAGTTATTCTTATACTCATTATTGAAGCTGTCTGTGACAACCATACATAACTTATTTGTGAATCTAAGTCCTGGTGAAATATTGGATATCAGGACAGTGCTAGGGTTAAATTCTGTACCAGTCACATGTTGAACAATTAAATGTGGATTTTCGCATTACTTATCTAAATTCAGCACCAGTAAGAGCTTGAAACGTGACTTTGTAGCATGGTTTTCATTTAGGTATATCGACCTCTAGTGTTTCTTTTTTTTTATTGTGGTGTAACTGTCCTATTAACTATACCCAATGATATTCTTTTATGCAAATGGGTTCTTTTGAAGGCATAATCAGGTATTCATAATACTTGTCAGTATATGAGAGGTCCGGTGTGTTATTTACTACCAAGAACAAAAGAACCCTAATAAGTTGCTTCACACAGAGTTACACTTCAAATGGAAATTGAACGTTCAATTTCTCTATACCACATCTACCCTGAGTAATTAGTGATAAATAGATAAGCCTTCAAAACCAAATGAATTTTAATCCTTATGATGTATACAGTTTTCCTCTTTTCAAGAAACACAAACTATTGAAATTAGTTTACAAGCATATCAATTTATCAAATTATGTAAATGAAGCAATAAGTTGTCAAAGCAAACGCAACTTGTCCAAAAGACAACACTGTATAAAATAAGATAAAGTATGTTGCCAATGAGACAACTATCCACCAGAGACCAAATGAATGTATGCTTTCAAATAAGTAAATTTTAGTCTTAGATACAAGATTTTTTTGATTGCTTTTTATTGGCTTTGAACTAGCTGTCAGTAACTGTACAGATCTGTACTTAGTGTCTTTTTTGTTGTTAAGGATGAGGGATGGATATATACCCTGCCGCGTCCTGTCTGTGTTTTTGTTTGATGTTTTTGTTTGTATCGATCTGATGATAAGCCTTTTTCAACTGATTTTAATAGTTTGTTCTTATGTTGTGCTGTTACACCATTGTCCCAGGTTAGGGGAGGGTTGAGCGCTCACAAACATATTTAACCCCGCCACATTCTTTATATGCCTCTCCAAAAACAGGAGCATGTAGTTCAGTGGTTGTAGTTTGTTTTGTTATAAATTAGGCCGTAAGTTTTCTCAATTGAATTGTTTCATACTTTTCATTTCGGAGCCTTTTATAGCCGACTATGCGGTATAGGTTTTCTCATTGTTGAAGGCCGTACGATTGCCTATAATTGCTTACATCCACTTCATTTGAACTTTGGTGGATAGTTGTCTCATTGGCAATCATACCACATCTCCTTATTTTTATAAAATAATTATGTATAAAAATAACATTAATATGTTGCAAATGAGACAACTATCCACCAGAGACCAAATGAACATACGCTTGGAAATATATAAAGACAACTCTGTATAAAAAAAAAGATTAATACGTTGCCAGTGAGACAACTATCCACCAAAGACCAAATGAACATATGCTTGCAAATAAATAAAGACAACTCTATAAAAATATATTAATGTGTTGCCAATGAGACAACTATCCACCAGAGACCAAATGAAGATATGCTTGCAAATAAATAACGACATTTCTGTATAAAAATATGATTAATATGTTGCCAATGAGGCGACTATCCACCAGAAATTAATATGTTGCCAATGAGGCGACTATCCACCAGAAACCAAATGAACATATGCTTGCAAATAAATAAAGACAACTGTATAAAAAAAGTTTAATATGTTGCCAGTGAGACAACTATCCACCAAAGACTAAATGAACATATGCGTGCAAATAAATAAATAAAACTCTATTAAAATAGATTAATATGTTGCCAATGAGACAACTATCAATCACTGACCTAATGAACATATGTTTGCTAATAAATAAAGTCAACTCTGTATAAAAATTAGATTAATATGATGCCAATGAGGCAGCTATCCCCTAGCGACCAAATGAATGTATTTTTGCAAAGAAATAAGTACGGGAAGCTCTCCTGTTTATTTGTACGTCTACCTCTTATCTATTATTTACATGACGTGTTTTCCAAGGAAGTTTCGACAATCCATTACCGACTGAATCAGTTTTGATATGTATAGTCCACCAAAAAGCATACGTCTTTTACATAACATGTGTGAGCTGTCTCTATTTTAAGGGTTGTGCACTTATTCTGATCTTGCATAGTGCTTGTCTGTCTTTAAATTCTCTAAATGAGTTCTAAATATTTTTTTCTTTACAAAAACAAATTTGAATAGAAAGAATAAGTTAAGAGTTTACCTTTATCTGATTAAGAGTTTTTTTCGCTAAAATCATTTAAATAAGCCTTCACATAATTTATCCCTAACTATATATTACATAATTGGTTAACATTTATATTTAAGTTTGGTAAGTCTAGTTCTTCCAGGAAAAATATAATACTTAAAAACCATTATGTTTTATTTTGTAAATGTAACTCTTTATTACAAATGTATGTATGCCTCATATGGTAAACCGTCCTGTTTGTTCTAAAATCTGTGAGCATATTATAACACAATTTTCCATCAATGTTAAAAACATATGGAATATGGACCCCCCTCCTTATTCAGACATAACAGCAAGATTACTGGCTTTTCTGTTAACCTCAAGAATATATTTCTTAAATAGTGTGAATGTGATTTTCAGATATCTTTCGAAAACATGATAATCCCCCAAAGTTGATAAAGTCCGTTTGATGACCATCAATGTACCCACAACTCTGGGAGGTTTGTAAATACATTGTGATAAACCCCCCTAGTATTAAATGAAAAAAAAAAAAAACAATTCTGATGCTTCAGATAAAAATAATAACAAAAATACACATGACATAGGTTCAGGCAGAAATAGAGAAAAGGGGAGTAAGAAAAAGAAAGAATATTGCATTATTCTACACTGCGGTTTTAATTGATTTAATTCTAAATTACTGCTGCAATCGTCTTGACATACATGTAGTATGGTGTATATGATACTAATAAAATTGAGAATGGAAATGGGGAATGTGTCAAAGAGACAACAACCCGACCACAGAACAGACAACAACAGAAGGTCACCAATAGGTCTTCAATAAGTCTTTTTTAAATTACGATTGATCATTTCTTTTCTGTCGGATAAACAAACAAAGTTGTCATATGCAGTTCTTAGTTTTGACTTTCCAGGCTTCACTGTAAGATTTTTTAAGACAGACAGACAGATACCATAAACATATTGATATATAAATATATCAGCCAGAGTTTGAGCTTGTTTTGCTATATGTATAAAAACAAGATTGACGAAAAAAGGTCATTTATTCAAAATCATAAAATGCAAAAAATTACAATTTGCAAATAAAACATTTGACATAAAAGTTCATAATTAATACGAAATTACATCAACTAAAATCACATCAATTGAATAAATGACAAAGAATAGCAAAGGTGGGGAGAAAAATCTGCCTGGTCACTACAGAGACATCGTAAAATTTACAATATAAAGTTCTCATTCTTTATATCAGTTAAAGCTATAAAACTACATAATTAATCTTCTTTGCTGTCTTAAATTATTTGATTAAGAGTTTTTTTCGCTAAAATCATTTAAATAAGCCTTCACATAATTTATCCCTAACTATATATTACATAATTGGTTAACATTTATATTTAAGTTTGGTAAGTCTAGTTCTTCCAGGAAAAATATAATACTTAAAACCATTATGTTTTATTTTGTAAATGTAACTTTTATTACAAATGTATGTATGCCTCATATGGTAAACCGTCCTGTTTGTTCTAAAATCTGTGAGCATATTATAACACAATTTTCCATCAATGTTAAAACATATGGAATATGGACCCCTCCTTATTCAGACATAACAGCAAGATTACTGGCTTTTCTGTTAACCTCAAGAATATATTTCTTAAATAGTGTTAATGTGATTTTCAGATATCTTTCGAAAACATGATAATCCCCAAAGTTGATAAAGTCCGTTTGATGACCATCAATGTACCCACAACTCTGGGAGGTTTGTAAATACATTGTGATAAACCCCTAGTATTAAATGAAAAAAAAAAAAAAAAACAATTCTGATGCTTCAGATAAAATAATAACAAAAATACACATGACATAGGTTCAGGCAGAAATAGAGAAAAGGAATAAGAAAAGAAAGAATATTGCATTATTCTACACTGCGGTTTTAATTGATTTAATTCTAAATTACTGCTGCAATCGTCTTGACATACATGTAGTATGGTGTATATGATACTAATAAAATTGAGAATGGAAATGGGAATGTGTCAAAGAGACAACAACCCGACCACAGAACAGACAACAACAGAAGGTCACCAATAGGTCTTCAATAAGTCTTTTTAAATTACGATTGATCATTTCTTTTCTGTCGGATAAACAAACAAAGTTGTCATATGCAGTTCTTAGTTTGACTTTCCAGGCTTCACTGTAAGATTTTTAAGACAGACAGACAGATACCATAAACATATTGATATATAAATATATCAGCCAGAGTTTGAGCTTGTTTTGCTATATGTATAAAACAAGATTGACGAAAAAGGTCATTTATTCAAAATCATAAAATGCAAAATTACAATTTGCAAATAAAACATTTGACATAAAAGTTCATAATTAATACGAAATTACATCAACTAAAATCACATCAATTGAATAAATGACAAAGAATAGCAAAGGTGGGGAGAAAAATCTGCCTGGTCACTACAGAGACATCGTAAAATTTACAATATAAAGTTCTCATTCTTTATATCAGTTAAAGCTATAAAACTACATAATTAATCTTCTTTGCTGTCTTAAATTATTTTATTCCGCTTCTTAATTAGCAAATAAAATTGGTTCTCTACAAGGCAAAAAGATAGCAATACCTGTTGAAGGTTTACACGATTTATAGATATTTATAAATTGCAGGACAATTTCGGTTTATTCAAATTTTAGGTATGTGCAGTCATAAAGTGCTGTTGAACTGACATTATTATTTTATCGTTTGTCAACAGTAACTGTCCATAAACATAAACAAATGGTGTTTTTTTCAAAACTCAACATAGACATGATATGTGCGTAGTTTTGATATAAAATTCAGAAAGAGTAAACTTATAGTAAGATATTTTTCAAGAACTTTACCATTAATGGAATCAGTGAGTATATTAAAATAAGGAGATGTGGTATGATTACATTTGAGACAACTATCCATCAGAGACCAAAGGACGAAGAAATAATCCAAACAACTATTATAAGTCATCGTACGACCTATCATGTCTATGGCTACATAGACCTGCTTTGGTTGGTCACATATCAGTAGAAACATTATTTCCATAAAGTTTTAAGGTTTAGATATTTCAGATTTTCACACATAAAATTGAGAATGGAAATGGGAATGTGTCAAAGAGACAACAACCCGACCACAGAACAGACAACAACAGAAGGTCACCAATAGGTCTTCAATGCAGCGAGAAATTCCCGCACCGGAGGCGTCCTTAAGCTGGCCCCTAAACAAATATATATACTGGTTCAGTGATAATGGACGTCATACTAAACTCCAAATTATACACAAGAAACTAAAAGTAAAATAATACAAGACTAACAAAGGCCAGAGGCTCCTGACTTGGGACAGGTGCAAAATGCGGCGGGTTAAACATGTTTATGAGATCTCAACCTCCCCTATACCTCTAGCCAATGTAGAAAAGTAAACGCATAACAATACGCACATTAAAAGTCAGTTAAAGAGAAGTCCGAGTCCGATGTCAGAAGATGTAACAAAAGAAAATAAACAAAATGACAATAATACATAAATAACAACAGACTACTAGCAGTTAACTGACATGCCAGCTCCAGACCTCAATTAAACTGATTGAAAGATTATGTCTTCATCATATGAATATCAGGCACAATCCCTCCGTTAGGGTTTAGTATCATACCATCATAAAATATATGAGAAGAGCATAACCCGTGTCATGCCAACAACTGGTTTTAAATAAATGTGTTTAGTTCCGATGTAAAGAGCCTATAAGTGAATCAATATTAAAGCCAAAATATGCAATCTTTAATGACCTGACAACAGTATCGTAACTATATCCTTCTTAATAAGTCTATTTAAAGGTTTTGTTAGCTTCTGAGGTGAATACTGACATTTTAGTGCTTTATAAAGAATATTACCATAAAAGATTGGATGTGAAATACCTGAACGTATAAGAAGTCTGCATGTTGAGCTATATTTACGAATGATGTCCTTGTACCGATGATAAAATTTAGTAAATGTTTTGACTAGTTTGTGATATCGAAAACCCTGGTGTAATAATTTTCTGTAATACATAAATTTCTTTCGTTAAAATCTGAAACGTTGTTACATACACGAGCGAATCGTACAAGTTGAGATATATAACACCGTAAGATGGTGACAGGAACGTCACCATCTAAAATGGATAATTAACGATAGGAAATGAAAATCATCTCTTTTATCATAAATTTTGTATTAAGCTTTCCGTTAATGATATAGATATCAAGATCGAGGAAAGGGCAGTGGTCATTGTTAGTATTAGCTTTATTTAAAGTAAGTTCAACAGGATAAATTTCTTTAGTATACATACTGAAGTCGTCATTATTGAGAGCCAATATATCATCCAAATATCTAAAAGTATTATTAAATTTTGTATCAGATGTTGTTTCGATGGGTCTTTGCTGATTTTAGTCATAAATTGTATCTACTTTCATTACGGCTGTGATCTTGCGATTCCCAACACTAACTCAAAAATAGTATATAATAATGTATTACACTTATTATTTCTCTGGGTGACAATTTTCTGATTTTATTTTTTTCATAAATTGAAAGAATCGTCTATAGATGCATTTTGAATTCATGTCTTTTATTTTTGCTTATGTACTTTTGTCTGTATGCCATTTTGTGTTTCTTTGTTGAAACAGTTATTTTTATAGTGAATAACTAAGATTGTACATATTACAAAGTTTACTGCTGTACCCCAATTTTTGACGTTTTTACCTGTTATGTCTGTTTATTTTGCTCACACATTGCTGTCAATATAATGGAATTTAATGCGACTGTTTTAAAGTGATTAATATATCCACCAGAATTAGAAATTGAAACAACAGACACGGCTTCCTCCGCCTCATTTTTAGACTTATACCTCGAATTTGATATACACAGTCATCTCAGTACCAGAATCTATGACAAACGAGACGATTTTAATTTTGAAATTATCAATTTCCCCCACCTTAGTAGCAATATACCAACTTCACCTGCATATGGGATATACATTTCCCAACTTATTCGGTATTCAAGAGCTTGCAGCTCCTACTCAGACTTTGTAAAACGTCACCAGTGTCTGAGCAGAAAGTTGATGAACCAGGGGTATGTCAAAGAACGTCTCGTTCTTTGTCTAAAAAAGTTCATCGGAAGGTACCAAGACCTTGTTGATAAATATTCCGTATCAACTTCACAAATAATACACGATGGTCTTGATGTATAGATTCTGCGTACTGACGTTGTTTATCATCTTAATAACGTGTTATAGTATTCTTTATTTGTCTTTATTAATATTACTTTTACTGTTAAGTCTGTTTTATGAGATATCCATTTGACGTGACTCTGTACTTATGTATCCCATCATACTTTGAACGACAAAATTATTTTATTTATTAATATTACTTTTACTGTTAATTAAGTCTGTTTTTTGTGATATACATTTGACGTGACCCTGTACTTATGTATTCCGTCATACTTTGAACCACAATATTATTTTATTTATTAATATTACTTTTACTGTTAAGTCTGTTTTTTGTGATATCCATTTTACGTGGCTCTGTACTTATGTATCCCGTCATACTTTGAACGACAAAATTATTTTATGTCTACCTGTGCGAATTTCAAAAGCGATTTTACGCCAGTACTTAAAACCTTCCATCCTTTATGGGTGGATTTTATATAGATAAATATAATCGTATAATAATAAAGCAAAATGAGGATGTTAAATTTGATGTATGCCTTTTTGTGCTTCTTCGTTACATTTGTTTGTTTTTATAGTGATTAAGATGATAACACAAAGTTGACTGCTGTACCCCTATTTTTGACATTTTTACCTATTGTGTCTGTTTGTTTTGTTCACACATCGTTGTCAATATAATAGAATTTGATGCGACTGTCATATAAGTGAGAGGTTTAGCTAGCTATAAAACCAGGTTCAATCCACCATTTTCTACATAAGAAAATGCCTGTACCAAGTCAGGAATATGACAGTTGTTATTCATTCGTTTGATGTGTTTGAGCTTTTGATTTTGCCATTTGATAATGACTTATATCTAGAAATTGACTATGAGGGTCGGTTGAAAACAAAACTTTACGACAAAAGAGATGATTTCAGCTTCCTAATTGTGGATTTTCATTTTTAAACCAAGAGTTCCAAATGGTGAGGTTGAAATCATCACTTCGTAAATTTTACAGACGCCATCACGAGTTGGTTGACCGTTATGGAATATCCGTTTCACAGATGATATCGGATATGTTCCTTACGTCGTAACTACAATCCTGTTCCCTTTTCACGAATGTGACCTACCGAATTAGACTATTTACCCCTATTTGTGACATTTTTACCTATTGTTTTTGTTTGTTTTGTTCACACATCGTTGTCAATATAATGGAATTCGATGCGACTGTCATACAAGTGAGAGGTTTAGCTAGCTTTAAAACCAGGTTCAATCCACCATTTTCTATTTAAGAAAATGCCTGTACCAAGTTAGGAATATGACAGTTGTTATCCATTCGTTCGATGTGTTTGAGCTTTTTATTTTGCCATTTGATTAGGGACTTTCCTTTTTGAATTTTCCTTGGAGTTCTGTATTTTTGTGATTTTACTTTTTACTTCATACACTGGTCGTTCTATTCTTTCCCAATAACAACAATGTTAGTTGCTACAAAAAAATGCCAAGCCGATCTGACACGTGTTGGATAAACGTGAATTAGATTTTTCAAATGTTGGAGAACCGTGAAAAAACCGAACTGACACATTTGTAGTTTCGAGTCGTAAGAGACCGGGTTCTTTGTTCTAAGGATCTGTATTTAGAATACCCTTCATCCGGGAAACTTGATGACAAAAATGTGTAAAACTAAAAATATAAAACGTTTAAGAACACAAAAAAAAGTGTGATAATAAACAAAACCTTCAACCTTTTGAGGTAAACTTTCTAAAAGGGAGTTTCAACAACTAATTCATTAATGATACAAAGATATTCCAAGATTAAAAAGGCGACAGTACCCTACCTACTGGATGCGTTTTTGTATGACGATTCAAAAAATGAAGTGAATAAGAAATGAATAGGCAAAACGGATAAAAATAAACAAAACACAACATCCAACACTTTACTCGTGTTGCTGCAATTTTGAATGTTCAGTAAACTATACAAAAGAAAAGATTGAAAGCTTTCCATTCTTTTTGAGGAATATAATTAATCGAACAAAAATTGGAATGAGATTTGCTAAATATAACCTGCTTTTTAATTAAAGAAAGCTTGGAAGCAATATTCATTGGCTTTATTCCTCAACCAATAGTGTTGTTTCCCGACTATAGAATCATATATATAACGGAACCTATGCGCCATCGCAGGAAAATATATTTCCATTATAGAGAAAACACAAGACATTTTACACGGAATTTTCATTGGTAAGTTTGATTTTTTTTTAAGATCGAATGCAAAGTAAATTACTTCATGTTTGGTTTGTGTCATAATTAATAATTTTTTTCTCGTTTTGAAAACTTGAATAGAATGTATCTCATACCGACCAAGCTTCCTCTTAACATATGTCTCTATTGTAGTTGTAATTTGTAACTGCCATGTGTCCTCATATCGCATGTATTTTTTCAACAAATGTGGTTACCATGGTCATTATTTCATTGTAACACGTTATTTTAAAATAGATATTAAGCTTTTCAAAATACGAAAAGTTATGGTGTAAATTCTAAAAAAGTAGAAGAAAAAAAGAATATATGAAAAATAAATATTAGGTGAAACACTTGAGCATAGTCGCGTAATATGCATGCAAAACGCTTTTACACGTAAAGTCCGTTTGGGTTCTATGAATTAAAAAAAAAAGAATTATAAAACATCATATAAAAATATTTTGCTCAATGTATATTTATTTATGTAGTATTCGAATTCTGACAAATAATTTCAGAATGTTTGCCCAAGTAATTAAAAAGTTGTTCATTTTGTCTAAAATAAATGTTAAAAACTTAAAAAAGGAAATAAGGGCATACTGGAGTTACTGAATTGACCATGACAGCAACTGATCAAGTATTCTCTTCATAATTCTAAACAAAAATAATGTGAATATGAATAGAGATCTTCTTGGACTTTCATTTGTATTTAAGTAAATGGTATTGCACATATCAATAGAATGGCTGTTGTAGATCAATATATATTCACTATAGAGGACCATAGAGACAGACTTATTAAGCAATTTTTTACTTATCGACCAAAACTCTAACAAAAATTGCCATAAATCATTAAAACAAGGAGAAAAATATCTGATGTTAATTCAGCTACACCATATGAAATTTTGATTTTTAATTATTCAATTCTGAAGATTTGTAAAACTCAAACTCAATATATATAATATTCCTTGTTTTATCATCAATTTCTTTTATTTTAGAGGTGATTTTGTTGGGTGTTTATTCATCATATACCTAAATGTTCAATTGCCCTTAATTACAAATATATTATCATTGTCTAGAATAAAACAACTTGCATAATTTGTGTGCTTGTTTGTAAGTTCGAATATATAGCCGAACTTTTTAATTTCTTTCAGCCAACATACAGAAAGCTGGTAGCATGTATTTCAAATTAGATGTTCAGAGTCTAGAAAGTATCATTGTCACGACAGGATTGTTTGGGATAATTCTCATTACAAACGTATTTGTTGTTACTATTTGGCTTTCTCGAAACATCAGAACACCAATATCCGTTCTCCTCTCCATTATAGCTATTTATGACACACTTGCTATGATGTCAGGGCTTGTAAGAATGATTTCGTCCTACATTTTCGGAAATTGGCCCCATGTTACTGGTTGCTACGTAGACATTATATCATTTGTATTAGCCTTACTCTTTCATTCTTTATCCATCCTTTCGACAACTTTCCTTGCTATTCAGAGAGCTGTTGTTTGCGCATTCCCATTTACAGGCCCACGGTTATGTGGCACTAAGACGACAGCATTCTTTGTTGTTGTTTCCTTTGCAGCTATGATGACTTTCTGTATACCTTTGGTTTTATTCCGAGACGTACAGAGTATTATTAAGCTATCGACCAACAACGTATCAGCTATGTACTGTAGCTTAGATAACATCGTTCCGTTCAAAGATATGTGGAAGATATACTCTATTTTACGATTTGTTACTTTGCATCTTACACCAGCATGTTTAATAACTATATGCATGGCTATCTGCTTGTTGACTATCAACAGAAGACAGATGGTGTCAAATCAATCATCTAACCGACAAATCAAAGCCAGAACAACCGTTATGCTGGTTCTGGTTATGTTTATATTTGTACTGGGTGAGCTACCTACAACAGTGTTGATGTATTACCCCAGCTTCCTGCCCAAACAGCCAGCATGGATCAAGACATCAATGGGTATTTGGTTTTGTAACACTACTCTCAACGTTTCATACATGATGAATATATGGGTTTATATTGCGATGTCTAAACAGTTTCGAGATCAATTGAAAGAAAAATTCACTGTATGTACAATCAATTCTGATCAAGGGAAAACAAGCAACACAAACAGCCAAATTATCAATGCGGAAAGTAACATACCACCTGAATGATATATTTGTTAAACTTTATATTATCACATTTGATATGATTATAGATACCTTAGCGTATATTATCACATGTGCTTGGGACATGGACCTCTTTTTTGTGGTTAAAAGTGGAAAGTGAAAGCATAATGTGCCGCACGTATAAACAATAAAACAATTACAAATGGGGGTTTATTCCGCAAGCGCCGATGTGTATCATAGATATATATAAAACATATTTAATATACATTTTTACTGCATGTTAGATAAGACATTTTGAGGTATTCACATCATAAGGAAAATGTAGAACTCTTGGAGAATAGCAAGAACTTCGAACAGTCGAATGTGGATATAGAAGTCCATTACTATAAGCTTGTATACTTAATTATATATTGCAGTTGGCTTACTTTATCAAGGATATCCAGAGTTTTTCTGAAGCTTTGGTTGTAAATTTGGAACTGATATGATGGGTAAACAAGCAGGCATATGTCTCATTTAGGGACATTCCTAGTCGATATCACCAGCCCTTTATTAAAACCAGACTCAAACATCATCAGTGGTGTTGCTAACAACCAGACGTTAAGACATTTTATGTTCTCATACTCCTTATACATCTACCGTTTCACGATTGTATATTGTATATATATAGTCCAGTAATAATATATTAAACTTTTACAGCAGGTGTTTATATATCTAAATATATTTATAGAGGCAGGATTAGATGCTGCAGATTTTTAAACTTAAAATAAATCATATAGCAAAATTCAATTTTCATTTAAAGATGAACAGATATCACATAATGTCGACACAAAAAAGGTCTTGAATAAACTCTTCTATTACATACAGTTCCAAATTAATTTTATGTAGCCTAATAAAATCTGAGATAAAAATAAAGGACTACTTATAAAAGAATCAAATTTTAAAACCAAACAGTTAATATCTAAATTTCGGGTAAGTGACCATAACATAAAAATTGAAATGGGAAGATATAAAAATATACCCAGAGACCAGAAGTTATGTAAATTTTGTAATAAACTTGATGATAAATATCTTTTTTTTTCTAGATCGTAAACTGAACTTAACTTTAAGACATCAGTTTTTTTTTTAAATCGATAATATAAAACCTGGTTTTACAAAACTACTGTTCAACCTAAAACAACTTTTAAATCCTGAATCTGAACTATTGACAGCAGTTGGTGACAGTTTATAAAGCAATCTTTAGAGTCCATCAAAAAGTTGCATTAACATTGCTGTTTTTGTTCTTAATATGTTTTAACTTGTAATTCTTGAATGTTTTGCTAATATTGTGTTATATTTTGTGCTAAATTTTGTAGGTTTTTTTTGCTTAACGTCTATTGGTGTAATTTGCAAAATAAAAAAATTATATATTATAAATTGTTCAAAACGTTTACTAAATTTTATTAAAAATAGGGAGATTCACTGTAGAAGTGTGATACCACATGCAGGGATTAAATTCAAATTTTTATTTCACATCCACCACCTTTTTACGGCAATATAATGTATAAAGCTACCTTGTTAAGAAATTGTCTTTTCAAAGAGTTCTTGTCTGCTTAATACAGTTTCCTGTTCTGTATATGACTTTGCTCTGAATTGCAGGCACCAATATTAGAGTGCATGACGGACACGATTTCATATCCGTAGATTACGTATACATTAAGCTTTCTTTCAGTAGTTGCGAACATACATTGATACGGTATAGTTTATTATTCAAGATGGCTGGTACAACTAAGATTGGTTGATAGGTATTGGCCACAGCTTTGTTATTATTGAGATCAAATTCAAATATTTACACACAGATACATTCATAGATATAAGATATAAGATGAAACAATCGTTAACTCATTTTTTGGTTACCTCACTGTTCTTGCAACCTACAATTACTATATCAATAAATAGATAGATATATGATCCTGGGATACAGTGGTCTACTAACTTAGCTGGTGGATCCTGGGATACAGTGATATACTAATTTAACTGATGGATCCTGGGATATAAAGATCCATAAAATGTACTTTATCAATAAAATATAGATCAACTGTAACTATTGTTTATCATACGCAGCGAAGTTGCCGTATTGATCCGGTATAGCAAAATCCAATTTTACCAAGCTGTACCGGATCAACCGCTACAAAAGTGGGGGTGAAGCTGCGAGTAGCTGTAGGCCAATATCTGTTATTTACAAGCTTATTTAATGTATATATATATATGATTATTTCTGTGACTGCATCCTACGATCCTTTACGATAGATAATTTAGCTAATCTGCAATCCATTCCATCTTCATGCCTAATATATCATGTACTGTGTTACAACTCTAGATTCCACTGACGAGGAAAGGTAACAGTAGGCCACCTAAAGCTGAGTTTTCAGTTCAGTCTAGGTGTCCGAGTAGTCTAGAGCGCTGGACACAGTGCAGGCGGTGTTGTCTCGATATCCCAATAGCATGAGTTCGAATCCCGGCTAGGGAAGAACATAAATTTGTTTGCTTCTGCAGATTTAACATTGTTGTGCTGATAATTAAAGTAATATATATATATACCAGTCTAAAATGGTACAACATCACCAAAAATGACAATAAACGAACAAATGTAACTATAAATATTTTTGATAACAGATATCCTTCATCAGTATGAGCACGATGTAAAATGAATCAGATCAATCTATTCTGATTATTAAACTATAGCAATCTTTAATTCTGTACAATAAAAAAAGTGAAACAGTTTCACCCGAACATCATATGTAGAGACGCTAATAAATTTTTAAATTTCCAAAAAAAAACGACTCAAAGACATGCCTAAAATGAAAATAGTAATTAGAGATATGAACTGGCACAACTCTAAAATTCCAAAATGACGTCAGTTAAGATGTTACAACAACTGCGTGTAAATACATTCCCAAAAAACAGCACTGATCGATATAAGCTGGTAAAATATGTCAAACAGAGGCTGCGTATTTATCATCCCAAATAAATAGCAGTTTTATAATGAAAAGAAAATATAATAGTAAATTTGGGCTAAGGTTAAATAATTGGACGTGGATGCGTACTTGTACATCCCTACCAAATGAAAAGAACCCTGGTATTTAAACTAGTAAAATTCCAAAATTCCAAAAGAATCCTTAAAACTATAAGAGTCAAGTGAGGAAGCCGGAGTAACTGGAAACAAATGATGTCAGGAAAATGAGTGATGGTAGGAAAATGAGTGACTCATTCTATGTTTTTCATTTATGCCCTCTGGGAAACTGTCCTTAGCTTTCTTACCCAAAACCTTTCCTGAGCAAGTCTTTCGGCCCTTGACCCACCCTCGTTGTGGTCTATGATTGTGATTGTAAGGTTTTGAGATCAGCTTGGTAGTGCCCAGATGATCTCAAATGACGACTTACGGGAGGTCGGGCTTGCAGGTGTAGTCACTTCGATGACCATTCATGCGTTTGTTGAATGACTGTTCTGTCTCGCCAATATACTGCATGCCACATCGACACTGAAGAAGGTATACAACATTCTGTGTTTTGCAAGTTACATTACAAAATATAGTGTACACAGAACCAGTGGAGTGGCAAGTAAATGTTTGAGTATTCAGTATTTGTCGGCAAGTCAGACATCGTCTGTTACCACACGACTTGCACCATCCTGCAGTTGAACAGCTTTTATTGGAGGAGACGTCAGCTCTCACAAATAAGTCTTTCAGACTTGCTGGTTTCCGAAAAGCTAAGACAGGAGGATTGGGAAAGATCTTGGACAATTTTGGGTGCTTGGCAATAGTTTGCCAATTGGCACGGATCAAACGTGAAAGGTTAGTAAAGGCGGGATTGTATGTTAAAACAAACGGAACTATTGTGCTGCGCCTCTTCTGTTTGTACTGTAATAGGTCATTGCGGCTGTTGTTATTAGCATGCGCAAACACCTTATCTATGTCCAATTTCTTATAACCTCGTTTGGTCAAAAAACCGTGAAGTTCCTTTAACCGTTTAGTGACAGCCTCCTCAAAGGAGCAAATCCGCTTTACTCTGAGAGCATGACTGTGCGGGATACTTTTTGTACAGTGTTTGGGGTGACAGCTTTGGGGAGAAAGGTACTGATGTTTATCTGTAGGTTTACAGTAGAGATCTGTTGATATGACACCGTCCTTAATAGATGTAGTAGTGTCTAAGAAAGATATTTTGGAGTCGGAAATTTCATATGTAAATTTAATTGACTGGTGTGCGTTGTTTGCATGTCTGATAAAATCATCCAATTTTTGTTGGGATTCAATCCATTTCATGTCAACATCATTGATGAAACGGAACCAAGACAGAGGTTTGGATAAAGATGTTGAAATAATTTGTTTCTCTAATTTTCCCATGAAAATATTAGCGTATGACGGTGCCATTTTCGTCCCCATCGCTGTCCCGTTTATCTGAAGGTAATCTGAAGGTAATGTTCACCATTAAAGATGAAATGCAACTTCATCTTTAATGGTGAACATTACCTTCAGATGACTGTGTATACTTATTGCGTGATCGTATGTATTGATGAATTTAAAATTATTCTACCATTATATTTTTGTAGGAAATTTCAAATGTTTCTCTCTGTTGAATTCTAACGTCTACTCTGTTTGCTGGTCAACGCTAAAAGGACGTTTACGTCATAATGCTACACCTATGATCTCTACTACGAAGAAGCACTGCAACGGACGATGTAAAAACCGGTCCATTGAATAACCCAATTTATGCTTAAAATATAAATTCTATTTTCATATGATTATAAATTTTCTATTTTTCTCATTAGCTCAAAGCATAGGAAATCCTCTTTGATAAAAAATTTTATTCACCACTGCAAAAATCTCGAGAGGTTAATATTAGATTTGGAACAGCGTCCGTGTACCTAAATATATAGATATTTCAAGAAAATTGGAGAAGGATAAAAAGTCATATATTTAAACAATTGTTGACTTTTGATTTCAGTGGCAATATCAACCCCAGATATATATGACATTCATCCTCGGTCGTTTGCCACGGTGATTATTATATCTATAGTATCGATAAAACCATGGAAGTATTATATTGACTATAATATATAATACTTCCATGATAAAACATTGTATCAACCTCATTAAGAGTAAATAATTGTATATTATTGTGCATTCCTGCCCTGTTATATTTTACAACGTTATTAGAGTAAAATGCTTTTCATGTACTGATTTTTATTGTTCTTTATGTGATTTCACTGATCGAAATTACAAAGGAGGAGATTGAGATTTCTCAAAAAACTATTTTAATTAGAAGGGAACAATGTAATGTGATTTCTAAAAATTATTATTAGTACACTTTCAGTAGCTGCGAACATTCTTTGATACGGTATAGTTTATATTACTGTTGAACTTGTAATTGCATCCCTGTTATATAATTTTTACAACGTTATTAAAGAGTAAAATGCTTTTCGTGTACTGATTTTACTTGTTCTTTATGTAACTTCACTGATCGAGATTAAGGTGGTACATAACAATACAGGGAGATAACTTTTTATGAACGTTTAATCACGTTCTTTTGTCAAAGAAATATTAAGCTTCCCAATAATCAAAATTAGTGTTTGTCAAACTGCTATATATCCAATGAAATTTTTCCGATAAAGTATGTGGTTTAAGTTTTTTGAAATTATATTTTTGTCAAAGGGTCAAAGTAAATATTTTGTCAAAATTTTATGTAAAATAAACGAGATTTCTCAAAAACGTTTTAATTAGCAGGGAATGAATGACTGATCTTTATTCTCATAGACTATATTCATAGTTACAGAGAAGATAATATTAAAATAATAACATATATTGAATAAAGCATGTGTGAAATACAATTGACTGTTATATAATATCATAATATACTTGTATCTATAGGGGAAAATAGCCATACCCGTTTACATTATTTTGAAAAAAGGGAAAACAGTGCAAGAAGTTTATTCGAAAAGATCAGACGTGTTTATCCGAAGGAATACACTCATTGTTATCAGTAGATTATTTCTGAAATGAAAAAGAAGCATTAACACAGGAGAAAACTTTTGCAGCATAGATACCAAAAGGGAAATGAGTTAGTATAATATGTATTTTTTTAAATCTTAAGTATAAGTCAGTAATTAAAGATACGAAGATTTTTTACAGCAGAATTGTAATGGAAAAATATAGAAGGCAAAGAATGAAGAAAAAAACACGAAACAAAAACATGCAAATTAAAAGCTACGTAGGAAAGGTCTTCCGATCACATGAAATTATATTCAGGAATCACTAATAACTAATTGTTCTCGACTTTAACAAATGAACAAAGCTTGTACGGTGACCTATAGGTACTAACTTCAGTTCAACGTTGTTTGTTCTCTTTTTGAAAACCTGTTTCATTGACAATCATATCACATCTTCATATTTTCGAAGGTACAACAAAGTTGAAATAAACTGAAAATCCTTACACTGTTCTTTTCATTTTCAAAAGTCAAAATCCTTGAGCACTGCGTAAGACGAAGCGCATGAGACTTGCAGAGGATATGCAATTGTCATATTGTATAGCTGCGTTTCTTTTTCTTCTATAGAATTATCAACTTTTGGAAATTGTGCAATAAGATATAGACCGTTATATATACATGTAAGTAAGTAAGATTATTTATTATAGTGACTTATGTAATTATGTGTCAATTAACATAATTTAACATAACATATACATATACATATACACCCGACCCAATGGGTCTATAAGTCACCTAATTGTTATTGTTCATATTCGATTTGTGTCACGGATTTGATAAAAAGTGCCAATAATCGATTTATCTAACCAGAAAATATAATGATTAATTCAGGATATATGTTTATCAATAACGTTTTAGATAGTATATCAAACTTGTCAAAATACAACTTGACATCGTTTCTTTATGGCGTCCACCAGATATTTAGCAGTTTTTCGTGGAAAATTGATTAACACATGGTAAAGTTTTTCGTCATTGCTTATTTGCAAGTAGTTTACAGAATGTAATGTCAAAACGGTAAAAAAGCATGGTGTGACATAATGACTAGACAAAAGTAATCGCTGACAGTGTCGTTAATATTTTCGACATATAGTCGAAATTGGGTTCAAATAAGTCCCTGAGATGTAGATTTTTATGTTATATAGTATTTTGTGTGCTGTAATTTCAAATGTGTTCCCCCCTCCAAATCTGTTTTATATGACTTATCATACTTTAACTAAAATGTAAAAAAACGGCGTTTTATGACATTTTGACTAGACACAAACAAAAAGGTCGTATTTATTTTCTTTTTATAATTTCCCTTGAAACTTCTATAACAACCATCAACAATTGTATCAAGTAACACAACTGACCACGCGAACCATCAACAAATGTATCAAGTAACACAACTGACCACACGAACCATCAACAATTGTATCAAGTAACACAACTGACCACACGAACCATCAACAAATGTATCAAGTAACACAACTGACCACACAAACCATCAACAAATGTATCAAGTAACACAACTGACCACACAAACCATCAACTATACAAATATATCAAGTAACACAACTGACCACACGAACCATCAACAAATGTATCAAGTAACACAACTGACCACACGAACCATCAACAATTGTATCAAGTAACACAACTGACCACACGAACCATCAACAATTGTATCAAGTAACACAACTGACCACACGAACCATCAACTATACAAATATATCAAGTAACACAACTGACCACACAAACCATCAACTATACAAATGTATCAAGTAACACAACTGACCACACAAACCATCAACTATACAAATGTATCAAGTAACACAACTGACCACACGAACCATCAACTATACAAATGTATCAAGTAACACAACTGACCACACGAACCATCAACAAATATATCAAGTAACACAACTGACCACACGAACCATCAACAATTGTATCAAGTAACACAACTGTACCACACGAACCATCAACAATTGTATCAAGTAACACAAATGACCACACGAACCATCAACAATTGTATCAAGTAACACAAATAACCACACCAACCAAATAATGAACGGATTAGAACTGCAGAATTTACAAGAAAACAGACATACAAAGTAAAAAAAAACAATAAACAATAACTGTTCTGATAGTCTGACTCGAAACAAGTCAAAATGTTGTAGGATTAAACCAGTTTTTAGTGCACGCAAATCTTCCACTGTGCCTGTCTAAGTCGTATGTCGTAAAAGAAAAAACTATATAGGGGAGTCAAATAAAGCCAGAATCTGTTATGAATCAATACGATTGAAGTAAGCTGGGACATGATATATTCTCAGAAGCAAGATAAGCATATGTTGATAGTTCCATAATAATAAAAAAAAACAATGTAACGGAGTATAGAAATAAGGCTTGACTTTTTCCCCGAAACATTGTGAAATTTCGTAGAAAGTAACACAAAATGCCCATAAAAATTCTAAAGATGTGAAAAATTTAGGTTATACTAGCATAGAAGAATTTTGAATTTTAGTTGAGAACTCTTAATAACTGGTTGCAGTCGTTAGTATGCATTCCGTTCGTATTATGAGCGAAAATGAATTTTACTTCTGTTAAGAACTGTTTAATCTAACTCTCTTTAGTGATGGATTAAACGCAGAGACATTTGTGTAGACATGCATCTATCTCTGATTGTTGAAGATTGGTTGCCGCTCCCTAGGGTTTTATAATAGAAAGGGACATCCAAACTTATAAGTCGAAAACAAACTGACAATGCCATGGCAAAAAACGTAAAGAGACCAAAAGCAATGGCGGATCCAGGGGGGGGGGGGGGGGTCCGGGGGTTGGAAACCCCCTTTTTTTTGGCCGATCAATGCATTTGAATGGGAACATATGTTTGGAAGCCCGCCCCCCTTTTTATCCTGGGTTGGGAACCCTCCCCTTTTAAAAATGGCTGGATCTACCCCTGAAAAGCATGTCCGGTAAGTGCTAATTTTTGCCCAAAATTTGGAGTACATCTGATGGAAATTTTTTGACATTTTTTAAACACTTAAGGTTCTACTTCAGTCGATTCAATTACTTATTTGTTAAAAATTTGAACTGACTTGGTCATTAAAGGCACTCAAATTCAATCTTAAATATGAAAAATCTATCAAATATGCCACAATTAAAACGTCACTTTTCAGATGGTTTTTGTCTAAAATGGAAGTGGCCGCATTCGTCTTCTGTCTCAACCTTTAAATATGTTATGTATTATCATCAAATATAACATATATCTAAATATTAATACTGAACACAAGTACGGCCACTTCCATTTTAGACAAAAACCGTCTACAAATTAGCACAAATTCTAAAATTGTGAAGATTTCAATAATTTTGCATGAATTAATGATGCTAGTACCAGATGCATGTGCATTGTATTGTCAAAAGCAGCCCATATTTATTTAACAAGAGTATTCTACTTTTCAATAAATAGCTATAAAATTTGCCTTTAAATTTTGGGCTGTTTTCTGCTCTTTGGTCGGGCTGTTGTCTCTTTGACACATTCCTTATTTCCATTCTCAATTTTAAGTTTACATTTTTAACAAATTTTTAAAATGCTATATTTTGGGGCCAAAAGGGGTTTACCGGGCCTACTCCTTTGGATTAAATTGACATTTGATAATGTTTTGCAAATTCGATCAGCAACATTTAAATGACACTTTCATGTAAAATATAACATTCAAGCATTTATAATCATTTAAATAGTTTCCATCCTCTTTTGATACTTCGTCTCAACTCGGGGTTGTTCAGTTATAATACCCGTGTGAATATTAATGTCCAAAACTACAGCATTAATATAGGCTACTTGAACAATAAGTTTTGTTTCTTTCATTTAACATCCCTATTATGAAATATGTTAAGTTCAGACAAACGCTATAACTGTTTTATCTTTATGAAAATTTTTCTGGCGGCGCCTATTTATGTTGCTGCGGACAAACTGGGAACAGTATGTTCAAATCCCTGGGACAAAACATATCATTTTTTCTGGCTGAAAAAAAAAGATGTTTAAACTATTTCTTTTTTCATCAGAAGTTGGAGTAAGGTGTTAGTTGAACTCAGTATTCACAGGAGGGTGTAACGGCATGCCCCCCTTCGCTCGGTACGTCTAAACACTGCTAAGGACTCCTTAGTGCACTAAGGACTTATAATATGCCACTAATGACTGGAAGGGGTGCTGTTACATGTAATTTGTTTTCATAATATGGTAGAGATTGATATTTAATGCATAAATTCCAAATTTTATAGAAAAGAACCACAAATAAATGAGAATTGACCAACTTTTAGGCAACATGTCGGTTTTTCTTTGATATTGCCGAAAATTAGTGAACCAACTGACACGTTCCTACGGAAGCCGTAAGGGGACACACAAAAAATAAGAAAATATTTTTTTTAATTCGAGATCACGATAAAATATTACCGTTTTAACGAGATCTCGATAAAAAATATATCGTTATCTCGATAAAACGAAATTGTTATATCGAGATCTCGGATTATTATATCGTTATCTCGATTTATTAAATCGAGATCTCGGATTATTAAATCGTTATCTCGGATTATTAAATCGTTATCTCGGATTATTATATCGAGATCTCGGATTATTAAATCGTTATCTCGGTTTAATATATCGAGATCTCGATAAAAAATATATCGTTATCTCGAGAAAACGAAACTGTTATATCGAGATCTCGGATTATTATATCGTTATCTCGATTTATTAAATCGAGATCTCGGATTATTAAATCGTTATCTCGGATTATTAAATCGTTATCTCGGATTATTATATCGAGATCTCGGATTATTATATCGAGATCTCGGATTATTAAATCGTTATCTCGGTTTAATATATCGAGATCTCGATAAAAAATATATCGTTATCTCGAGAAAACGAAACTGTTATATCGAGATCTCGGATTATTATATCGTTATCTCGATAAAACGAAATTGTTATATCGAGATCTCGGATTATTAAATCGTTATCTCGAGAAAACGAAACTGTTATATCGAGATCTCGGATTATTATATCGTTATCTCGATAAAACGAAATTGTTATATCGAGATCTCGGATTATTAAATCGTTATCTCGATTATTATATCGAGATCTCGATAAAAAATATATCGTTATCTCGAGAAAACGAAACTGTTATATTGAGATCTCGGATTATTATATCGTTATCTCGGATTATTTAATCGAGATCTTGGATTGTTAGTTATCACGTGTTAACTGATTACAAAATGGCGGATCAAGAGGTGGCAGGCAACCCGGCGGAAGGAGTAAGTATGATTTGTGTGTTTGAAAGCTTGTTTGAATGACTGTTCACTCGATATGCATGATAAAGAAGCCCGGAAAGTTACTTCCAATATTTGATGTGATAAGGATGTTTCACTATTATAGGTGCATTCACATAGGAATATATGATACGGGTAAGAAATCTGTATGGCAATATGTGAGTGAAGCAATTTCACAAATTCGTCAATTAGTCAATTTTTACAGTAAACAAACATGTCTTATGTTGAACTTGTACTGTTACACCACTGTCCCAGGTTAAGGGAGGGTTGGGATCCCGCTAACATGTTTAACCCCGCCACATTATGTATGTATGTGCCTGTCCCAAGTCAGGAGCCTGCAATTCAGTGGTTGTCGTTTGTTGTTGTGTTACATATAGAAAAGAAGAGGGGGTATGATTGCCAATGAGACAACTCTCCACAAGGGACCAAAAATGACACAGAAATTAACAACTATAGGTCACCGTACGGCCTTCAACAATGAGCAAATCCCATACCGCATACTCAGCTATAGAAGGCCCCGATATGACAATGTAAAACAATTCAAACGAGAAAACTAACGACCTTATTTATATAAAAAATGAACGAAAAACAAATATGTAACACATAAAACAAAAATATTTGTTTTCGTTCATTTATTTATACATTAATTAGGCCCTTAGTTTTCTTATTTGATTTGTTTTACATTTGTCATTTCGGGGCCTTTATAACTGACTATGCGGTATGGGCTTTGCTCATTGTTGAAGGCCGTACGGTGATTGTATTTATTATTTTGTGTCATTGATCTCTTGTGAAGAATTGTGTCATTGGCATTACACCACATCTTCTTTTTATATGGTAAATATAAAAAGAAGATGTGGTGTAATTGTCAATGAGACAACTCTTCACAAGAGACCAAATGACACAGAAATTAACCTTAGAAGTCATACTGTAAACGAACACGATCGTTTAATTCCTTCAGAAGTATTTTATAAAGCATTTTATTGATTTTATTATATTATTAAAAGCACTCACTGTTTTGGGCCAATAATCCGCGGCGACGAAAATTCATATAGACCGCCTGTCATCTAGGTACTGACGATTGCACGTCCATGTTCCCTATAGTTACAATAACGTTATCCGACTTCCAATACTCTTTCGTTAGGATTACGATTCCGTCCCATTAATCGTAATGAAGGAGCTCCAGGATAAGGCATGAATTACTTCTGCCACCAATATGCGTATTTTGCGATGTACCTAAACTATTTCAGTCAAAATATAGACCCTCAATATAGTTAGGAGATATGATATATAAGAACGATTTCCAAAAACTCTTGGTAAAAAGATATACATATAATAGCTTTGAAAAGGATTTTCTTTTGTTTGGTTAGTGTCACAGGCACTTATTAAGGTATATAGTAAAAATTATGAGACAAGTGCCTGTGGTGAGTGTCAATGTATATGGGTTCGTATATATATGGTATATGAGGCTAATAAAGTTATTTCTCTTTAGTGTATTACTCAAATTCTTATTTTATTTCAATGTGTTTTGTTTTGTATGTTTCATTTCTTGTTTTAATGGGACCCTAACATGCATGCATTTAATTATGCAAGCATGGTCTTGTATTGTTTATTTATGTTTTGGGATGGTTAACTTTCTGTTAGTAAGACCCGTCACGGCCTGTCTTTGAAACTGGATAGGCAAATGCTCACATTAATCTGTCACGGCCGAAACAATGTGCTAATATGTCTTCCTCTACAGCATACCTTATGGTGATGCTCCTTAGTAGGAGGTATTATACACATACAATAAGGTTCGTATCTTTCCCTTTATTATACTTCCCATGAACTAGGTAAGACATGTTAGAATATAGCGTATTTTCACCACTATTTTTGCAGAAAGTTTGCAGTCACTTCGACACATTCAAGATGTTAAGTGATCAGCCATACTCAGTTCTATAAAGTACCGACCATTTAAATCTAAAACAGGGGCTTTTGTTTAAAATTCCGAAACAAACAACACTTATTATGATCCTGAATTTTCAGGAAAAAGACCAGTCCAAATAATTATGACGTCTGGCAAGGCTATTTTAATTTTTTTTCTGGGACGCCTTCCTGCGTCTATGACGGCTGGCAAGGCTATTTTAATTATTTTTTTCTGGGACGATTTCCTATGACGTAGGAAGGCGTCCCAGAAAAAAAAATTAAAATAGCCTTGCCAGACGTCATAATTATTTGGACTAGAAAAAGACTAATTTGATAGAGGATCTTTTCTGAGGTGGCATTATTATGCTGTATGAAAATATCTTTCATACAGAATAATAAAGCCACCTCAAAGAATAATTAAATGTTCTGGCATGGTCTCACCAACGTTATAAATCCTTATTCTTACTGAGAAAAATAAATCAAATCCCCCCTCCTCACCCCGGCATTTCAAGTTAAAGGGTAACAGGACCGTTTCACTCTAGTTACATGTTCGCCTGGCCTAGGTCAGTTTATGTGAGTTCGTTCGCCCATGGATTTCGTTCGCCTAGGTTCGTTTGCAATTAAAAATACTTTAATAATTTTGAAGTCTTCAACTTTTCTAAAAACTCTGTGTTAGTTATATCTTTAAGATCACCCTCTGTGTTTAAAAGCAGAATTATCTCATTTGGAAAGGAATATGAAAGAAAATATTATAATTTGTCTTATTATATTAAAAAATTATCAAACAAAGGAATCTTAAATTATTGATAATCCCTGAAATCATATTAGGAGTTTGTAGAATAATCATTCAAATGTTCAGTGAGTGTAAAATCAGTCATGTTCAGGGATTATATATAATTACTAATGATTTCAGTGATTCTACATATTCCTGAAAATCAGGGATTCTACCATGATAATCCCTGATTATACAAATTCACTGTAACATATATACATAGACATGATAGATATAGGAAGATGTGGTATGAGTGCCAATTAGACAACTCTCCATCCAAATAACAATTTATAAAAGTAAACCATTATAGGTCAAGGTACGGCCTTCAACATGGAGCCTTGGCTCACACGGAACAACAAGCTATAAAGGGCCCCAAAATTAGTAATGTAAAACCATGTATATATGAAGAGGAAATACATGGTGTCTGTTCTCTCGAGTTAATGAATAAAATGTATAAATGTAAGCAAATACAGAACACGATAAGTCAAGGCACACCTTGATTTAAAGTCTCAATACAGTAAAACAAATTTATGAAGGGAAAAAAAATCACAAAGCACACAAACGTATATACATGTAAAACAATTTAGACATGTTAGACAATACAATAAAATTGTATCACAGTGATTATATAACTTACAGATAAATTAAATGATAGAAAATATACAGCAAAAACAAGATAAAAAGTTGGTGAAATTTCCAACAAACAATAAAATATATGAAACATGTATGAAAAATCAGCGTGAACAGACCTAGGACGAACAAGAAGTAGAGTGAACAGGTCCTAGGGCAACGTGAATTAGAACAAACAGACCCGGATTCAAGTTCAAATATCCCTAAAGGACCAACCATTTAACTTCAGGGGCCTGGTCCGAAATAAATATTTATAATATCCTGAAATTTGAGGAAAAAATTATTTGTCCAGGAAGGGTGGAATAAACTGATCTCAACATGCTCAAAGAGAAAATTTGGTCTCAAGGTACAGACCATTTAATTTTTCTGAGGGGAGGGGGCATCTGGGTTTTCTTAGATAAAATTATCCTGGCCCTAAGTTTGGCGAAAAAAATCTGGGTCCACATGAAAAGACAACCAATTCCCCTGAAAATCAAATGGTCCATGCAACAGTTCTGCCCTTATCAAAAATAGCTGGATTAACTGTAAATTCCTGTATCTTGAGAACAAAATGCTTTGTTTCGATGTGTGCAATAAATAAATAAAATTTCACGCACTGAAATTTTCTGACTCAACAGAGTATTATTTGCCTCACGGTCCTTTCTGTCCAGATTTTAGACACAGACAGTTAGTGTGCATTCATTGTGACATGTCCACGTTCTATGTGCCATCCTGGTTCCGTCAATCACTGAAAGCAGAGGACTCCTAGATCCACATTCTCACTACTGACCTACAGAACTAGAACTCTGTGCTATGGATATTGCGGTTCCGTGTGCCAGGATACCCGCGTGAATATGAAATAGTCCGAGTAAGCATGTTTAAGTCAGGCCTGGTTGAGTATAACTTAATCAGCCATAACCCTAAAACTAAAGTAAAGTTTTCCATACAATTATCTGTTTCTCAAAATGGGGAACATCTTTTCCCCATTCTTGGCGAATTTCCATATTTCTGCAGCCCTGATTTAATATTATTTAATTGAATTCAAAGGTATGTGTTTTCTCTGTGGAAGAGTTGTTGCCCTGATAAGCGTTATTTATCGATTTTTAAATTTTATTGTTTTTATTTATTGACTACTGCCCTGGATTTTTGCTCATCAGTTCGGTAATTTTGTTATTACTCTTGATTTGTAATGATCATATTGAAATTTGTCTTTGTTTTACAGAAAGAAATGGATGACTACTGTGAAGTGATTGAGTTTCTAAAAGATCGAAATGCATCAGATGAATCAATACAAAAAATTAAAGAAGAGAAGGTACATTATCATTATTACATGTATATTCACATTTTAATACACAATACTACATTATAATGCCAGGTTTTGACATTAATGTACTGTCATGACTGTAATAACATGTACACTGTGCTTAAACGACTTAAGTTACCCACAGCCCAAGATGGAGATGCCTTTCGTCAGTAAGAAATTTGTCTTTATATGATAACAATACCATGAATGAATGCATCACTTAAAACACTTAATTGAAAAGTTGTATCAATCGTTTAGGAAACTCCTTATCTTAACAGGTGATTAAATACTAAAAATAAACAATCACAGCACGAGTTTCAAAACACTTACATATGACTTAGGCTGTCTGCAACTTCAAAAACTTGTCCTAACTCTTTTCATTATACCAATAGGGATGTCCGTAACTTTCAAAGAATCGATATACGTGGATATAAAGTTAAAACATAAAATTGAGAATGCATCGAATATATAATCAGAAATGAAGTAGATTTCTAGTATGATATAATTCATTGTATTGATGAAAGACACAATCGGGATTAATTTGAAAAAATAATGATAAATCCGTAAAACTCTGATATGATTTTGTATACTGGCTACCCCAGGATAGCTACTGGATATGTTCTCTTTTCTCTTGGTTATTTTGATGCATATCGTAATAATGTATAAAAAAGTCACATGACAATTATTAAAGGTTCAGCCATAAAGAGTATATTCAAAAGACACTCATTTCCACTAATTAGAAACAAAAACAATTATATTAACAATCTCTGATACTATACAAAGAGGAAAAATACAAAACATACTAGGAAACATTCATAAAACAACCATTACACTATAACTAACTAGCGGGATGTATAAATACCGAGCCGCGTCAAAGAGTAATCACCAAAATAAACATTAAAAAAAGAAAGAGAGGGGTGAGTAAATAAACAGACAACTAAACTCCAAAATGTAAAACAGCATGACAAAGCCATGGTCCAAAGCGAAAAACGGTGACAAGACACACAGTAATCAATAAAAGTTAAAACACAGACAAAATGGCCAGGATCGAGTTCCACAAACCCTTACAAAAAAAGTATGATGCTATTTATAATTAAATCACATTTGGTGGTGAATGACCATTATAAACAGCCGTGAAGGTTACAAATAAGGGGTTTCATAGTGTTTATTATCCTTTAATTGTTGAAATTATAACTCTTAAAATTTTGAAATCAAAAGTTACCCACATCTGAAAATAAAGTTACAGACAGTCTGCTGAGATTCGATAAAAAGTTAGGGATGTCATGCATTTTTAAAGTTGGCCTTGCGCTTTAGTGAACTCTTAATTAACAAGTAAATTGTTATTGTAAGTGATTTCGTTATTCAAGAATCCTATAAATATTTACATACTGCATGAAAAACGTTGCAAAAGGTAGATTTTGTATGAATTAGATATCAACGAGTTAAAAGAGTCCGCCATCTTTGGCTGTGGGTAACATTAAGCACAGTGATGTATATGTTACCTCCTGTAAGAGTCACTGTACATGTATGTTGTTGATAAACTAACATTGATCAGGCGGTTAGTTTTTCGTTTGAATTGTTTTACATGTCCTCTAGGGGCCTTTATAGCTGACTATGCGGTACAGGCTTTGCTCATTGTATGAGGCCGTACGGTGACCTATAGTGATTAACTTCTGTGTCATTTGGTCTCTTGTGAAGAGTTGTCTCATTGACAATAACACCATGCTTTCTTTTTTATATGTAAGGCCTGAGGTGGAGAGCTGAATTAAATGTATAGGGTAAATACAGGGTCAGTAATATAGAGTGATTGTTATCGACATCATTATGTCCATTTTGTTTATCTGTTAAGTTAACAAAAGTATGATGCCACTAAAGGGATTTTGACGAAACATTGCCACAATCTTCTTTATGGTATATCTTCTTAAAAAATTGTGTCACACATAGCCATTTTCCTAAAAACATGGCTGCTGTTACTAAAAAATAGACCTTGGAGATGTGGACAGCCTATTTGGCCATATCTTGGACTATTATACTAAAAAAAAAAAAACTTATCCAAGCAATCACCTATGAATATGACTTTACAACAAACCGAACTTGCGTATCTCTTTTCAATCAAAAGTTATAAGACATTTTATGAATCATATACTTTTTCCACATCGTCCCCACGCTATTTTAATCCTGAAAATTTCAATTTTATATGTTATTTTTACAATTAAGGCGGATTTGGTGGTTAATAACAACTGTCAAAGATCGGGATATCTTTTTCATTAAAGTAATCATGTTTATATTAAGGATTATCATTTCTAATAACTATAAAATAGAACCAGGTGCTCAGGGCGCAGCTTTATACAACCGCAGAGGTCGAACCCTGAACAGTTGGGGCAAGTATGGTTACAATATTCAAGCTTGATACAGCTCTGAATTTGGGTTGTGATCAAATTTTGACATAATATGAGTTTTGACACAAAACAAATGTCAAGATCTTACAAATCTATTGCACAATATTGTGCAATTAAAGATTTCTTCTTCAAACTTTTAAAAGATTTGAAATTTGAGAAATTTGGAAAAAAAAATTGAAAACTACTTCCACCCCCCTTTTTTCCCCAATTAGTCCAAAACCTAACATTTCTTTATACATAATGTACAAGTAGTGTAATCTGAACATACCCAACGTTGTATGTTAAATGTTTTTGAATTACCTCCTTACACTGCTTTTAAATTGTCTTAATTGTCCATTGACCAGAAAACCTAGATTTTCCCTTTTTGGCCCTTTTGCCCTTATTCCAAAACCTCTTGAGCAATAACCCCAAAGTCAATACTAACCATCCCATCATGGTATGGAAACTTGTGGTATAATTTCAGATAGATTAATACACTTAAACACAAGTTATTGTTTGAAAACTACAAAAGGCTTATTTTGGGCCCCTTTTGCCCCTAATTCCTAAACTATTAAGACCATAACCCCAAAATCAATCCCTACTCTCTCTTTAATGGTATTGAACCATCTGGTAAAATTTATAGAGATCCATTCACTAAAACAAAAGTTATTGTCCGAAACTAAATGTGTCTTCGACGACGCAGACGACAACATGATATCATTATACGATGCAAATCATTTTATACAAATTACCGAAATTATAAGATCAAGGCACAATGTCACTGTCAAACAAAACAATATGGCGTATCGATAAATAGCGCAGGTAAAGTCTCGTTCTAACGGCTGTTATGTAAATAGTATTACACTGATTGGTGTAACGGTTTCCAGTCCCGTTAGTATAACAGTCCCAGGCCATATAGAGACAAAAGGAGTCAACATTCCTTCTACCGAATAAGAAGATCTGCTAAAGTCTCCATTGTACGGCAAGTCGTCGACAATCCCTTATTTGGGGTTTATCCTTAAACTTCAAAATTGACAATATTTGCTGTTAATTGCATATATTTTAAAATGGTATTATTAAAGATTATTACATGGCATTTTCCATATCGCCCTTTTAATAGCCAAAGACTCCCATATCGGACCAATGACTTTAGCCCAAGGTCTAGATATGGGTCAAGGGCTGATAATAGGGTCGATATGGAAAATGCCATATTCTTCTTCTTCTTTATTCTTTCCTCCACTATCTGGAGTACAGCTACTTTTGTAGTGTAGCACGGGTAAGCAACTGAGTAATGTAAGCAACTGTGTGCATGTGCAGGAATAATTTACAGTGAATAATAATCTATTTATCACATATTTAGCAATTGAAAAAAATGAGCTAAAAACATTGAATAAAGAGTGTTTAGTTGTTTAATTTATTTGTTTTATACATTCGTTCTTCATTCTTTATTTGTCGCATTTTCCGTGATTCCTCGATAATTTCTGTTACCACATCTGGTCCTTTCCGAAAATGAACTAAGACTTATTGTTACTAGCAATGACATAGAATGTCGCTTCAAAAATAAAAGATCTCACAGATTGTACTTGATTCTCCAAAGCAGTAAATAGAGGGCTTTTGCACGTGAGGGCCAATATGGATTTTACTTGTGAGGGCCGATATGGCTCTCCCATTGGAATAGCATGCATGGGAAGCCCATATTGGGCCTGGTTCAGGCCGTTATTTGCCCCGGCAGCAATTTGGCTAGCCCATATTGCCCCTGGTTCAGGCCGGTTATTTGCCCCGAGCAGCAATATGACTAGGGCAATTATGTGGTTATTACATATGGAAAACCCTATGTATTTGTAACAAATATGTGATAAATAGAGATTAATACATGGCCTTTTCCATATCAGTCTGGTATCATCCGAGACCCCATATCAGCCCGAGACGGAGTCGAGGTGCTGATATGGGTCGAGGCAGGTTGGCTAAAACCGGGTTTTATGAGTATTGCCCAGCCCAGTGGAAATACTGGGAAAACCCGGTTTTACTGGGTTTTAGTGGGTAATAGTGGGCAATACTGGGTAATATAAAATACTGGTCTAAATTTCATAGAGGATTCAATGATCAAACACAAATGTAATACATTTAAGATATATATAACTTGTTTTAGTTGTCCAGATTGGTCAAACTGTAAATATGAACATCATGATTTAACAAAAACCTTTTTTTCAAATAAGTACAACTCTATTAAGAAGTAAGAAAAAATACATTTAAATTTATGTATATGTACCGTCACTAATTAATAAGTAATTATTCAGATTAGAACACAGATTTGTTTATGTAACAATAATCAGCCCTTTCAATTCTATAAATGTTAATGGCATGACCCTTAGGGTGTTCATTTAGCAATATGAATGTATAACAATTCACTTAAAAAATGCATTTTATCAAAGTTTGGATTATGGAAACAATGCTTGGTAATTAACAAGGTATCCTTAAATGTGCAAATCTTGCATTCTGCTTACATATAGAATTAATGAAGAACTGAAAGAAATTGATTTTATTATTCTTCTAGAAAGGACTCAATGGTTATCTGTATAAAAAGTATATATTTAGCTGTAATACTATGAAACTACACCAAGTCTTAACTATTTTGTATTAAAATGAGCTTAAAAAATCATATTGCCCAGTAATGCCCAGTATTACCCATTTCTGAGAGTATTGCCCAGCCCGGGAAAACCCGGGTTTTCCCACCCGGGAATTCCCGGGCGGGTAATACTTTGCCAACCCTGGTCGAGGGATGATACCCAGGCTGATATGGAAAAGGCCATGTATTAATCGCTTTATCATATACTTCCGACAATAGTTTTATGTAAGGCAAGTAAACAAATGCAATAACTAAAACAGTTATGAATCAAATATACTATAATTGTCCAACAACAGCATCACTACCTCCATATATATTTAGGGTAACATTTCCTATATAGGCATTTTGAAACATTGAAAATTTGGAAGAGTTTTATAATCTTTATTACTCCATGTTTGTTGTACTATAAAATGATTCATAATTGTCAATGGCATTTGTTAGCAAATACTAAACTATCCCCACAAAGTTCCGTAAATTTTGACGTCGTCTTAAAAATATTTGACGTCACAAGGAAAAGTAAACAACCGATACCGGAAACACCGGAAGTAACTTGCATGAGAGGCACTATTATGGATTTTGTGCACGAGATGCACCTGATATGGGTTATCAGCCGGGTGGGAAATTATGGCTTGTGTACTTCCGCTCATTACACATATGCAAAAGCTATCGTATCAATGCTAAGTATATGATAAAGAGAAATATTGTATACATTGATGAAATGATCAGTATCAGAAGTCCTACAAAAAAGTCAATATGGTCGAAAGTTGTTATATTAGGGGTAATAGACCCGTAAATGTCAGTTTTCCCAACTGAAAATAATTTATACAATTATAGCTTTTCTCTCTGGTCAATACTTATAGCTTAATATATGGGTAAATCTATATCGCCCGGTTATTATCCCAAGACTGCAATATCAGCCTGAGACGTAGTCGAGGGCCGATATGGGAAGAGAGATGATAGTCGGGCTGATATGGATTTACCCATATATTAATCTATTCATCATATTCTTCCGACAATAAGGTAGAATAACATTGGAAGCTGATATGGATTTTCTGCCCTGGTTGATACGGCCATATTAGCCTGGGTAGTGACGTCATTGGGCTGGTACAGGGTTATCAGACCAGGTTTGCAAATACGGCTTGTCTCCTTCCAATCGTTACACATGTGCAAAAGCACTGTATAAGGCATGACGTATATGATGAGAGACTGTATCTGCCTGACAAATGGATATCAACACTTGTTACAGGCCAAAGTCCAATGTTGATATACATCTGGCATTTGGATATAACCATACCTGCCAACTGTCACTATTTGCGGGATTTCCCCATGGAGGCTCCCAAATTGAAATTTTGAAAGAGCAGATTTGTCCACAATTTAAACAAAACAACTAATTTTACAATGACTTTAGGCTTATAAAAGTATGAAGAAGCCAAAAAACAACATTAAAATGTATTTGCAGGCCCCTTGAAGGTTTTTAGGACTATGACAGCCATCAGATCTTGCACGCAAAACCCCCATGGGCATTTTGAAAAGTTGGCAGGTATGTATAACCTTGTATTGATCTGAGAGGAAAACTACAATTGTTATATTATCAATAAACAATAACAAATCTTAGATTGCTCAACTACTTATGGTAACATACTGCATGGATTGTTCAATTTGATTATGTATTATGTTTTTGCTCACCTGAAGCAAAGGGTCATGTGAGCTATCACGTTACCATCATTTGTCATCTGTCATAGATTAGATTACCGGTAATGATATATTACATTGTCCCATGGAAGACTTCCATGATTGTCCTATCAAAATCTTTGTCACAAAACAAATGCTCTGGTATCATTTGTCCAGAAACTCACACTTACACAACCACTATAACTGTTTAAGGTGCTGGCTCATACATGCAATAATTCTATTATTTTTTTTATAATTTTGTAGGTCGATCCCCAGACTTTGCTGGACATGACTGATACCGACCTGCACAAGTTCCTTATGATAAGTTATGGAGATATCCATGCAGCAAAACGTCATTTTAAGACAAAAGTACAAAATGTAAAAAAAAATCAAAGAACAGAAGGTCTGTTCCATAAATTTAGGAAAAAAATGGGACGCAAAGTGAAACATGATAAGTCATCAGACAGTGACCACAATGTCAGTGAGGAAGACAGCAAATTTTCCTATGAAAAAAAGAACAAAAGAAAGAAAAAAGAAAAAATTGCTCATGAAGAGGACACAAGACCCATGAACAGAAGTAAAAAGCTCAAAGGAAATGACAATGCCAAAAAGCACGAGAGGAAGATTGAAATTGGGTGGTTTGATTACGATTACAGAAGTAGTGAATATCGTCAAGTCAGGACACCAAATGGTGGAGGCGCAAGATACATCAATGCACCTAAGACCTGGAGGCAGGATGATATCCTGCAACATGGGAAGAAGGTATTTTTCCTGAATGGCAAATCGAAAAGAGGAAAAGTAACAGAATTTCAATTTGAAGTCAGAAATTTTATGGGAGACAGAATGGACAATGATTGCACAATTGGAGACCTATATACTTTGACAGGATCAAAACTTCTACGATTTTACATATACAGCAAGAAGTTACCAACAACTGCTGTGGGCTGTTCTGAAATGGAATCTCCATCTGATGATAGTTTACCTGATCCCAAATTACTACAAGTAAATAAACACGTTTCAACTGCAGCTGCAGGCAAAGGCGCTAACTTATCTTCTGATAAATTTAATCCATCAAATGATTCACCTTCAGAGACTTCATCATTAACTCCACAAACAGTCCAGCTAAGAGTTAATGAAGATGATACTTTTGTCATTTCTGGTCAACCTTCTGGCAATAATATGATGCTGGTGGCATTGAATCCATATGTAGATATAGTGCCACATCAGTTGACAGTTATAATGAAACATTGCCGCTAAATTTGCCAGTAAATCAATTGAAAATGATGATGAATCATCAAATGATTTAGTTCAGAATTTGTGTAACTTTGTAGAGGACCGTGTTGAGACACCATCCCAACTGATTCCTTCAAATGAGCCACAAGATTTGATAATGTCTTTAAATGAGCCGCCCCTCCAACAGCCCATTCCAAATGAACCACTGGTTGTGCCTAATATATTACTATATTCGGACGAGGAACATACCAAGAGAGTGATTAAGATTCACAAAAGCAACACATTTTGTGAGTTGATAGACTTATTTCGGGACAAAACTCTAGATCTTGGACAGTGTGAAGTAATACGGATTATGGATAATGGGAAAGAGGAAGCAGGGAAGGGATTGGTATCCTCAGAGACATATTTACTGATTTTTGGGACACATTTTATTTGAGATGTTGCGAGGTAATTCTACAAAGTCCCTATATTACGCCATGACATGCAACGTGGACATTGGGAGTCAGTAGCCTCTATTATTTGTAATGGGCTTCAATTTGGATATTTTCCAATCAAAATAAGTTTGGCAATTTTTGAAGATGCTATGTATGGGAAAACAGAAGTAGATTTGGTTGAAACCTTCCTACAGTATATACCTTACCCAGATAAAGTGACTATTCAGTATGCTTTAGAAGGATTTAATGTTGAAATTGGAGAGCTGATTGATGTGCTGGAGGTCTATAATTGCAAAAGTACCCAAATGCAGAAAATATTAAACGTTTGATAGAAGAAATAGCGCATAAAGAAATTTTACAAGAACCAAAATTTGTGATTGAATGTTGGAAAGATATATTCCGTAATAAACTTTCAGTGAACAGAAAAGAATTGGTCCAACTATATGAAAACAAGAACCCAACAGTTGCAAAAGTGTTGAAACTTCTAAAGTTTCCTGATGTTCTTGAACTCAAAGAACAGATTGTGGCTGGTTATCTTAAAAGTTTATAAAAAGTTTAGACAAGAAAGGACTTCAAAACTTTATGCGTTTTGTACTGGATCAAACCTCATGTGTTACCAATTAAATGTAGCATTTAGTATGCTTTCAGGTTTTGAGAGGAGACCCACAGCTCAGACTTGTGGGAATATGCTACAACTGCCATGTTGTTATGAGTCTGTTGCTGACCTCAGAGAAGACTTTATGAACATATTCAAAACAAACATGTGGGAGATGGATTATGCTTAGTCACTTCTTTGATTGAAGTTTGGACATTCCTTTCTTTTGCCTTTATCACTTACATTCAATAAGTTGGTATTGTATGATTTCATGTAATGATTCAAAGAAGAATCGACAAAATGTAAATTTGTCAGGGACTAAATGCACATTGTTTTAAGTTTGTATTGTATGATTTCATGTAATGATTCAAAGAAGAATCAACAAAATGTAAATTTGTCAGGGACTAAATGCACATTGTTTAACCATGCTTACATCAATGCTAGATCACTGCAGCATCCTTTGAGTGACTGGCCTGACTGAATCTAGATATGTTTAACTAAAGATTATAAATGTAGACTTGTGTATACTTGTCTCAACATAATAAACATGCATGGTTCAAATGGCATTAAAATAGGTCATTTGAAGTTAATCCTAGCTCTTGCATTTTTAGGTCACCAGTCTGAAAGTTTCATCAATATGGGTCAACTATCCATCATAAACATATTAAAATCTTTGACCCTGTAAAATCAAAAGGGTACTGATCTTAACTAGGTAAACATAATCTAAAGGGTTTACTAACAATGTTCAAATGGCTTAAAATAGAACATGAGGTTAGACTTAGTATTTGTAAAGCAGTAAAGCTATCAAAATATTGGTCAGCATATTAATTACATTGCTCCAATGTCTCGTCTTGGGAGATATGTCCCTTTTTTGCCTTTTTTTTAATAAGCTGTAGGAGTACTTTCTGAAAGTATCAGAGTAGTTTCCAGCAACTGGGGTAATTTTAGGCATGTAACCAATAAATAACCTTTCCAGCATTATTTTAACTCTTTGACACTTTTATTTAGCGTGAATTAAACTTTTTTTCTGAGTCAGAGGTATTCCTGTCGAAATTTAGTTTTCATTTTTTTCAAATTTAGACCCACTTATTGTTTCTTGCAGTCACAGTATGTAGGCCTTTTATATTTATACAGTGACTGAGAGGAGCAATTAGTAGGTCCAATTTAAATAAGATCATAAAGTTTTTAGCTTATTTTCTTTAGTATAACTTTAATATCATATGCACTGAATGTAACTTTTAATGTAAATATTATTAAGTAAACATGATTAAGTTTGCTTTTCAGTTCAATATATAAAATGTACTGAGTATGATGCATTACTGAGAATGACCTGAGCCTGTATTCATAAAAATACTGAAGTTAAGATTTCCATTTAGAGTACTAGTAGACGTCCATTGCTTTTGAAGAAAACTGTCCTTTACGAACAAATATAACCTTAAGATGTTTTATGCATACGGGCCCCATTTTTCAGCTTTATATTATTTTGTCAGTTTTGTTGACCAAAAAAGATATTGAAGGAGATTTCATGATATTTATTTTTAGCTTAGTATACCTAGCCGAAGACTATTTGTGCTTTTGCTTACCATCGTATGTCGCCCGTTGTTAACATTCCGAAAAATTTCTCTCAAAAACCACTGAAGGGATTTACTTTGAACTTGGCACAGTCTATCTTTCATGTCCTTATGCTACATTTTAAGCTCACCTGACCATCAAGTTGCATCCGTCGTCCGTCGTAATCTTTTCACATTTTCATCTTCTTCTTTGAAACCACTGGACGGATTTTAACGAAACTTTATAGGAATGTTCAGTTGAAGGTTCTTTACGAACTTACTTATTTTTGTTCTGGTCCAATGAAAACAGGGTCGCTATAGCAAATCTTAGATTCTCATTGGCCGATTTTCTAAAATCTTCTCCTCTGAAACTGTTAGGCTAAATGTTTTGAAACTTCACAGTAATGACGTACGACAGATCTATTTGCTAATTTAGTTGCGTGGGAATATTTGAAAGCTTCCGTCCTTCTACCGAAACATTTCTTGTGGACACTCTAGAATCAGCATGCTTCGTTTGATGATAGTCCAAAGCAATATCACTTTCAAAGTCAGAGGTCAAGGTCGCAGTAATACTTGTAATTGTTTATGTTGTCCATATCATCCCTTTGTGGACACTTTAGAATCAACATCTTTCAATGAGTTTTGACGAGTTTTGATGATAGTCCTTTGTAACTACTCGGAAGCTATCGATTTTCAAGGTCAAAGGTCAAGGTCTCAGCGTCTTTTATGATTTTTCAGTTCATAGCAACATTGCGGACACTTTAGAATAGACTCAACATCTTTCAATGAATGTGTACCAAGAATTGTACATTGTTAGTCCTTATCAGGATCTCGAACGCTATCGATTTTCAAGTTCAATGGTTAACGTCACAGTTGAACTTAAAAATGTTCATTCCGTAACATCTTTGTAGACACTCTAGAAACAGCGTCTTTTAATAGATTTTAACAAAAGTTTGTACTTTGCTAGTTCTGATGAAGATCTCGATCATTTGTTTTTGATTTCATTGATCGAAGGTCAAGATTGTAGTGGGACTTAATAATTTTCATAGTAAAACAATCTTTTGGACACTAGATTCAACATCCTTCAATTGATTTTAACCAAACGGATTACATATTACTAGTAGTCATTATTAAGATCTGAAACAATATTGATTTTCAGATCACAATTTGACTAAAACATCCCTGTGAACACCGCACATTCCAAACTGATTGAATCCTTTAATTGCCCGTGACAGTCACTGATTGAAATCAGCCCTACAATTCCTCCTGACAGTCACTGCATGGTTATTGTAGGATCTGAAAAAATTCCATGATACTTTCTATTCAGATGACCTTTGCAGAATCCTCGGGCTTTCTTATTAGGACAATGCTTCAGGCCAGGAAAATGGAAGATGCAATTTGATCGGTTAATCAGAAAGGTCATCAGAACAGAAATTATAACGGGATTTCTTCAGATCCTACATGCAGTTACTGTCAGGAGCAGTTGCAGGACTGATTTTAATCAGATTGTGCAGATTACGAAATATTTCAGTGAACTTTAACCAGACTTCTTACACTGTTATTTTTTCAAGGTAAGGTATGAATCTTAAACGAATTTAATGGGCAGGTCAAAAGTAAATTAAAACAGAGATTTTGACAATGTCAGAGAGACAAAAATCCCTTCTTCCAACAAACGCGTTACCCAAAGCTTCACTTCAATGTCTTCAACACAGTGAAAACCCACCCATGTTGTTTTAGCTCTGAATAGTCATAATGACAAAAACATAGTATTCAGTAAAAACGGCCAACGCTGTCAATTTTGTGTAAAAACTAAGGGAGACATTCGAATTACTGACCAAGGTACTATTGACTCGGGGACAGGCACATGTAATATGCGGCGGGGTTAAACTAAACTATTTTGTAGATACTTAACCCTCCCCCTTTCCGAACCAAATAAAATTACAACAAAGCGCACTGTAAAATTCAAGTCAAAAGTTATCATGAAATTCAAAGGACAAATATGAATCACACAACAGATAGACAAAAAATAGTACCATGAATGCTCGCAGTTACTGTAAGCTAGCTAAGGATACACAATCAGTTGAAAAGCATCGAGCCATCCAACGGTCACATTTGGGATTTGATTTATATCAAATTGATTGATAAAGCAGTACGTGTGATATTTAACGCATCGTCTATCCACAATTTTTGCATGTGACTACAAGAATATATGAATCCGGAGAAGGACCACAATTGAACACAGAAATCCTCCCAAAAGCTTTTCAGAGATAAAACCATTTTGCCGAACTATCCATTCAATAACCGTTTGACCAGTTTTCTAAAGACTCAAACACCTAACTTTCTTAAAGCTTAGACAGAGACATTTTAAGGATCCTTACACGACCCCGATTTTGCACTTAATGACCCTCGGCAAAGGGTCTTATAACGTTAGAAAGATTTTGTCGGATCTCTGGGTTGGGTTATGGTCGCTCTCAGTGGTTATTCATTGTACTCTTAGGTGTTGCTGATACGGCTCATGACTATATTTTAGGAATGGTGGTGTGTGTGCGGTGAAACGTTAGTCTGAATCATGCTTTACAGCGTTAAGAGTCGTTACTTTCAGGGTTTTGTCTCGCCAGCGACTTCTGTCGCAGAAAGCGAGACTTAGGAATAGTGATCCGGTGGCGGCGACGGTGGCGTTAGCGCTTGATTTAAAAGCTTTATTTTCCAGAAGGTAGATGACCTGGATAATTCATACTTTGTATATAGATGCCTTATGTTACGAACTTTTCGTCTGTCATGACGATTTTCCTTGTCATTTCCATGGTTCAGTAACTACTTGAGAAAAAATCTTTTTTTAGCAATGATAATTTCTCGCTTAATATAAGTAATAGGATACCCGTATATTTGATATGTACTACCTTGTAAGGTCCTCATGTCTGTCAGTCAGTTTTCACTTGGCCTCGACATCATTTCATGGATCAGTTAACAAGGTTAATGTTTGTTTATGTGTTACATATTTGTTTTCGTTCATTTTTTACATAAATAAGGCCGTTAGTTTTCTCGTTTGAATTGTTTTACAGTGTCTTATCGGGGCCTTTTATAGCTGACTATGCGGTATGGGCTTTGCTCATTGTTGAAGGCCGTACGGTGACCTATAGTTGTTAATGTCTGTGTCATTTTGGTCTTTTGTGGATAGTTGTCTCATTGGCAATCATACCACATCTTCTTTTTTATAAGTCCATATCTATAAAGCAATAGGTCTTCTATAATTGGTGTGTGCAATGATTGTAAGTTGTGCATGTCCAACTGGCAGGTGACATCTGACCGTGACCTCATTTTCATGATTCAGTGGTCAAAGTATATTTCTTTTGGTGTTTTGGTCTATTTTGCAGATACTATAAGCCAGTCAATTATATTTGGTGTATGGAATGTTTGAAAGGTGTACATGTCTATCTGTCAATAATAATCTGACCTTGACCTCTTTTCATGGTTCACTGGCCAAATTAAAAATTTTGTGATATGGTCTATTTCTCAGAAGTCAATTATATTTCGTGTATGGATTTCATTCTGGCAATAATCATTTGACCTTGACCTCAAGGTCATGGTTCGTTGGCCAATGTTACATTTATCTGATTTGGCCTTCTTTCAGATACTAAAGGGATAGTATAACTATATTTGGTGTAGGGAATAATTGTAAGGTGTGTATGTCTGTTAAGTAGGTGTAAGTTGATCTTGACCTATATTTCATGGTCAAGGTTATTTTTTAAGAGGTTTATTCGGAGATACTTTTAGCAATAGGTAAACTAGATTTGTTGTATGGAATGAGTGCATGAACTACATTTCTGTCTGAAAGGGTTTATCTCACCTTCGTCTCATGTACATTGATCATTTAAATGTTAATTTAATTATAATGCTTGTGGTTTAAACTTGTTTTTTATACTTACAACATAAGTTATATTATGAACACTAGAACAGGCGAGACATTTCAGTGTGTCCACTCTTTTTCATACGAATCGAAATGTTGCTCATAGTGCTCAAAGCTATGCTAATACGACTCATGTCTATTTTGAGGAATTTTGGACACAAGACACAAACACCTAACAAGTGAGTGAAAGAGACCGAGAGAGTCGTTGCTCGCAGGGTACCTCATACTACTCGTATGGTTGCTCATACGACTCGTGGCTTTTCGTATGACTCGTTGGCTTGCTCATACGACTCATGGTTACATTTTGCATCGGCCACAGTCTCTCTTCTCCTCCTTCGCTGTCAAAATAACGCCAAAAGTAGTAAAAGCAAGGTTGTGAGCACGGATCAGAGCAGTGTGGATCACCGGGGTACCGGGAATAGGAACGGAAAAGAGCCCATTGGAGCGAAAAAAACAAAAGACAAAGGTGGGGATATGTTGTGAGGGAGAGCTATTTTGAGCGAAAAGAAGAAAAGAAAAGGTTGGGATACGGTGTAAGAGAGAGCAAAGAAGGAGAATTTTTAGCAAAAGAACAAAAGACCAACGTTTGGATACGGTGTGAGATAGAGCAAAAGAAAGAGAAGCATTGGAGACTATCTCAGAGAATTGACATACGGAACAAGATGGAACAAGTGTAATTAGCAAACAGTTGATTGACAGTTCAAGTATCAAAAGACCTATATATGTACGCACTCGGTCTGATATACAACAAAAATCATTAGCATGGTTATTTCCACGTATCATTTTGGAACGTTTACAAAGTCGAAAGCCAAGATCTTTATAAAAAAAAACTACCATATTTTGTACCTGTGTGATAGAAGAACATCGGTTACACCCATTTTCGTAAAGTACTGCTTTGTATATCACTACATGCAAATACAAAAGAGCGAGAGCATAAACCAATTTATTTATTTTGTATCTCTTTCATTTTCATAGCTGTTGAATAAACCAGCGACGCAAACTTAGGTATAGCGCTATTGACTCATCGACGTTTTCGGGTGGTTTCAGTAGATTTTCCTCCATGTAAATGCATCCCAACTCAAAAATCTCTTCTTCGCATGGGTACTCGTCCTCTTCAGCGCATTCTGATCGACAAAAGTGTAGCACGTCGTCTACGACCTGTCGAATATGCTCCTCAGCATTGAACAAGTCGGGATAAAGATACATGTTGACAGGCCGTCCATGAAAACATATTCTCTACTTCTAATATAATGAGTGTTCCATACCTGCGCAGTGTCATCTAGTTCGTTCTGTAAAAAGACAAAGCCATTTTTCATTTTAATCAGGACAAAGGCCAATCAAATCACAAGATTTGCAAATGCAATCTGATTAAAATCTTCCCATTAATTGTACACTACCGTTAAAAGTAGGGCTGATCAGTTTGTTCCAAATGTCACTGTAAAATCCAATCTTGTTGGCGTAATTGTCTTCTCTAGGTTCTGATTGGCAAACATACATTAAGACGAAACGTCAACTGAAAGTATATGGGTCATTCTCAAAATATGTCCAGATTCAACAGCACACGATTAAAAGGTGGGGAAGTGGGTGTTCCGGGTATGTGCACCCCTTTTTTGGAAAATTTAGTTAAATTCATGTGAAATATAGGCCAAAATCGGCAAATAGTAGCCTGGCACACCACCCCCTCATTTGTTCTAGCACCCTTCCTTTTCAAAATTCTCGGATCGTCCCCTTAGATGTCTGTAATTTCGCGTTACCGAGAAATCCTAATGTGGGTAACTTTTTCTATATATATGATGTTATTTTTTTCTGTTCCAGATCACATTTGATATGTATGTCGTTTACGAGTTTATACGTTAAAATAGGATATTTTTCTCTTTACAAAAACTCCTATACGTTACAATCATGAAGAAGTCAGGTACAATTTATGGAATAAATGCCAATCAGATACCAAATCATCGAACAATTAAAGCGTGACATACGGAGGCCGCCATGCAGCATGTACACCATGTACGACCATCTATGTATGGTCCCATAGGGCATCATGAGGATATGCCAACTTAAAACCAAGGCAAACCAAATGAGGAACCTTCTCCCAGAAAGAAATTAAAAGATTAATTCAAATACAAACTCTGACAAAGGTTCCTGGCATAAGACAGGCACACACTTAAAAATATGAGGCGTGGTTAAATGTATTTAATGCAGCCTGTCCCTTATATACCAAGATGAGAATAACAATTTTGAACAAGTAAAACGTACAATCTAAATAAGAATTAAAAGGATCCAATTCATCGAGAAAAATCATAAGACAATTTACAGAAAAAGAAGACAAAACATAAATAAAAAAGATTCACAAGAGAACACTCGCTGTTGCTGACAGGCAGCTCAGACAACCTAAACGACTGATTAAAGAAAAAAAACCAAGCACCTCGATATCAAATCCTTCATCCTAAAATAAATTAGTCAAATGAAGATTACTACGATGAATACGGAGTGACATTCCAATGATTTAGTAGATACAGTAGATCGTGTAATGACCTAACTGATAACTAAAATAAAACAATTTTGAAGTGTAAGCCAATTACGTACTATGCTCCAAGCAACGTATCAAATAATCAATATTTTCCTTAAAATACCGTTTGTGAGGATTGATTAAAAACATAATACATTCCTTATATCAAAATAAAATTTTAACAAGTAAAACGTACAATAAAATTGGTATCAAAAGGATCTTTCAAAGAAAGCCTATTGCCATGAGCTCATATTGGAAGGTAAAACATTTCTACAAATAGAAAAGAAAGGTACCTGAAGTAACTGCATGCAACAAAATTGAATTAAGTTAATGTCAAGTTTGTCTCCTGAAAATTGTCCTCGTTCCTGAAGGCCTTTCATTGCTGATATCCATACTTGACAGCACTTCTTTCGCAAAATGCCCCACCAGGACTCAATTCTAGTGTTCATAGTGCTTTTCCGTAAATGAAAGGTATTGTCACTTCATCTCCAGCAAACAACGTCTGCCTTACTGCAACCAGCCCGTTTTCTGTGCCCATATCACCTCTCATGCTATATGGATGACCTCTATGCTCTTCTATGGCGTCTAAAAATACCTAGCTATGACTTTTGGATTACTACTAGATCTACCAACTTTGAGTCATATTATTTTCCTGGAAAACCCATCGATGCAAGCATTGATGCATAAGCCATATCTTTTCAATTTATCGTAGGAGTCCAAATGCCAACAAAATTTGGCCCCTTGAAAATATTCTCTTCTTTTAGTCTTCGCCGGGCTCTAAGATATACCCCATCTGGATCAATTGTGTTAAGCATGAGGCTAATGTGGTCTCTTTTATTTTAAACCCGTGCCGCTTACACTTCTGATACATCCAACGATATCCATGCGCTGGTCCGTATGACGTGACTTGCGTATGAACAAAGTTAAATACAGATCGAATATTTGAGTAATCTTTTCTACGAGCAAGATTCATTTCTTTTAAATACCTCTTAACCTGACGAAGTGATATACTAATGGCATGATTCATTTGTAAAATCTTGACAATATCTCTATATAAAATTCCATTTCAAAATATCTCTTCACCAAACGAAGCACGTTTACCTACAAAAGAAACTGTCAAGATCAAATATTTTGTATATATCTATAATACTAAAATAACGAGGTCGAATTTGTCAGTCGTCATGGGGTAAAATGACAAATCAAAGAATTCAACTTTATATATAGCTAATATAGGACAATGGTGTTGATTAGAAATTACACCACTCCAGACCCGTTTGTTTTCCACATAACTAATATTGCCAATAATTAACAAGTTCCGGGTCGAATCCGATATCGATATAAATAATATATTCACCTGTTACCTATTACCTTATCTGTACGTTCCGCATCTTACAGGCGCACCACAAAACGGTATATTTAGGATTTTGCTATATACACGGGTCATAATCAAAGGGTTGACACTTCTAAATTCAATCATTGTCATATTGTTCCCTATTGTAGTATTTTAATCAGTATGACTATCTAAGATGTCAATACGAATACAAAAATCTGGACTTAAAATAAGGCGTATAGGTACAGTTTTCGATTTGTTAGCCGGCATGACTTAAAACAGCGAATCAAAGAATTCAACTTTATTTATAACTAATATAGGACAATGCTGTTATTAAAGAATACTCCAATATTACCAATAACTGATAAGTTCCAGGTCGACGGGTTCAAACAGAAAGATTTTGAAAGCAGAGAAAACTGTGAAACTTATAATCGGCATGACTTTATCAGATGACAATACTAATACTAAAATAAGGCTTACGCATAGTTATATACTTTAATTCAGTCACGGACCCGTGATATCACGGGTGTGTTCTAGTATATACAAATGTTATGACTTTGGAACTTTGTTGTAATTTTGGTCTTTTGTCTACATACATATAGCAGATCTTCCGATTATCCGACTATAGAATTCAAAAGAAAGAGTTCCTCATATCTCATTGAATTGATAAAATGTTTACCCAAAGGATTACTATACACATAATTGATAAAATTGGGATGAAAATATAATCCTTTTAGCTCACCTAACTGAAAGTCAGTGCGAGCTTTTACCATCACGTTGCGTCCGTCATCCGTCGTAAACTTTTACATTTTCACCTTCTTCTCTGAAACCACTTGACGGATTTTACGAAACTATGCAGGAATGTTACCAACAATCCTACTTTTGTTTCGGTCCAATTAAAAACATGGCCGCTACAGCAAATCTTAGATTCTGAGCCTAGATCGTTCATATGACGGTCAATGGCACATTAAACAGATGTCAATATTTCTTCTAAAGGATGAACAAACACAATCAAAACATAAAATGTACCTCCTCTAAAGTTGATTTATCAACCCATCAAGAAGTACTGTGACGTTACGCACGGTATTGGTACCACTGAGCGTTACACGACGTTCTGAATAGAACGAGGATGTTGACATTGTTCCAAAGAACGATTCAAGCGTAAATGTTTTTAGCTTCCTCCTAGAATGTAAAACTAACAAAAACTAAGGAATAATCTATTTGAATTTTTTTTACCTTCTCATGATTTTATGTCTCTTACCGAGAACAAAAATAAAAGAAATGCTAAACCCTCTATCATGGACCATGTTAAAATATTGGCTCCTTTATAAAACAGTCATTACAAAATGTAGAACTGAGGGCAGAAGTCTTATATTAAATAAATAACAATTCTATAAGAAATGAACACATGGGAAATATTTTTTCGTTATTATTTATTTGTTATATTATGTTGTTTTTTTACAAATTAATTATGTTTATATGCCAGTAGCCTTTGTTAGTCTTGTATTATTTTTACTTTTAGTTCCTTGTGTATAATTTGGAGTTTAGTATGACGTCCATTATCACTGAACTAGTATATATATTTGTTTAGGGGCCAGCTTAAGGACGCCTCCGGGTGCGGGAATTTCTCGCTGTATTGAAGACCTATTGGTGACCTTCTGTTGTTGTCTGTTCTGTGGTCGGGTTGTTGTCTCTTTGACACATTCCCCATTTCCATTCTCAATTTTATCATCTGTAAAATGCCCTAAAATGACCGTAGAATTTACATTCTTTGATAAGTATTCTTTGCAGAGATTTCCAAAGTTACTTCATTGTATATTTTCGTTTTTTTTTCAAGTCAGGGTTGGCATTTATAAATGCAAATATTGCTGACATCCAAATTTCCATAGAATTAAAATGATATATTTAAAACTCGTGCAAAATTTGTATTTTTGTGTCAAAATTATACTCAACAGCAATGTTAAGCACTGAATAACAAGTTGGTTTCTTGAATGTATGTAACATGACTTTAAATCTTTTGTATATTATTTAGCGTCTTTCATTTTCAAAATACTGAATGTTTTGAAATTTTAAAATAATTGGATACTATGAGTGAAACAAATGCAGGAAAAATTGACACTACCTCTGTACTCATCGGACGAGCGTACTTCCAAAATATTACAGTTAATCTCTTCGTTTATAAACTTCGATGTCAAATTTTCTTAATTTTCTTTTACTGTTTGTGTGTTATCAGTTTCTTCTTTTTTTTAAAGTTTGGCAATGTTCTCTTTGTCGCAAGACTTCTTCAATCTTGGCGAGTGAAATGTTTAATTTTTTTTTTTGTTATCTCTTTCTCTTTTTTGTTTGTTGTTATTCAATAATTTCTCTCCCTGAATGTGTCTTTTTTTTTCAGTTTACATTAATATTCAAATGCATCTTAATTTTTTCTTTGAAAGTAGTTGATATTATTTCCATAATCTCATTTTATCAACACTTGTTTTTCATAAGCGGTCCGTTATATTTATTTTTCATAAAGTGTGGCTTATACTAGTGTTTATAATTCATATTTCATATTTTATCGGGTTAAACTCGGACAAATAATCCTCATCGGAAAGCACATTATAACAGCTTTCGTCTCATATATAAATACGAAGATGTGGTATGAGTGCTAATGAGACAACTATCCATCCAAGTCACAATGTGTAAAAGTTAACAATTATAGGTCAAAGTACGGCCTTCAACACGGAGCCTTGGCTCACACCGAACAACAAGCTATAAAAGGTCCCAAAAGACTATTGTAAAACAATTCAAACAGGAAAACCAACGGTCTAATCTTTATAAAAACGAGAAACAATTATGAACCACACCAACGACCGACAACCACTGAACAACAGGCTCCTGACTTAGGACAGGTGCATAAAATGCAGCGGGTTATAAATATTATTTTAAACTCTAACGTTTAGTTTTCTTTTATTCACATAGATGTACCTTTGCCATGTATAATCCTTACAAAATATGATAATTTTCACAAACTTAGGCTTTAAAAAGGTCAACGATCCATACTGTGTGTTATAATTTGAAATTTGGCAAAGTATGAAAACTATATCTCTTTTTATACAGACCAAAATTTAACCACTATTTGCAGACCGAAAGCCGATTTACAAAAAAATAGTAATAATAATGTGACAAAATTCATTTTTTTTTAATATATGCTTTCGTCAATATACATGAATTAATGTTTTTCTGATAGGAAGTAATATGGACCAGGAATACAATTAATGTATAAGTTGTTTTTAGCTATTCCAATTTCAACATATAACTGGGTATCGGTTTACACTCAATTTTCTTTGACATTTTTAGACCGTTTTCAAACGGGTTATTTTTGGTTTTCGGCGGTTTCAGTTGTTGATTTTGTTTTTAAAAGACTTAGAAGAACACGCAATAGTCCAGTCATGTTTTGTGACGTTCTGTGAAGATAAAAAATAGATCTACTATAAACCAAAAAATAAACATTTCACACAACAGATTGATTGATTGATTTTTTTGGTGTAGTAACGCCACATTCAGCACTATTAGCTATATCGTGGTGGTCAATTTTATTGTTGAAGGAAGCCATATTGCTCGGAGAGAACCACAGATTCACATAGCAGACATTTTGTGGTTAATTCATTTGTTAACAAAAAAACAGAAAAATATGATGTCAATTTTTTATACATACAGCGTGTTCAGTGTATAGTAAATAAAGATAAGGAGATGTGGTATGACTGCCAATGAGACAAATATCCAAGCAGGTTTAAATGAAGTGGATGTAAGCATTTATAGGCAACCGTACGGCCTTCAACAATGAGAAAAATCCATACCGTATAGTCGGCTATAATAGGCCCTGACATGAAAAATATGAAACAGGTCAATTGAGAAATTAACGGCCTAATCTATAACAAAACAATTTACGAAAAACAAATATGACAGACATGAATCAACGACAACCACTCAGCTACAGGCTCCTGACTTGGGACAGGCACATAAAGAATGTGGCAAGGTTAAACATGTTTGTGAGCGCTCAACCTCCCTTACAAATCAGAAAAACATTTAACAAAAAACAGACCGGACGTGGCAAGGTATTTATACTCCCATTACAACAAAAGACACAAAGTACAGATCTGAGAGTACTCACAGTTACTGACAGCTAGTTCAAAGCCAATAAGAACTAATAAAAATCATGTATATAAGACTATACATGTATATCAATCAGTACACATCCAACATCCAATAGATTTAGTGTAAAGACGTCATTAACAGTCAGAGAAAAATATGACCTTGTTTATTTTATTTTATTTTTTCTATAAATTGGTTATACATGCAAAGAATATTTAACTTCCCTAAAAATATACGCTTTCAAAAAATATAAGGAAGAAAGTAATTTCGGGAGATGTGGCGTAGAGTGCATGGTGACTTTTTTTTCGAAAGGGAGCTTAAACTAGGTTAAAATATACATATGATTGTCTGTAAATTAATACAATGGAGCCTGCTACATGTTTGCGTGTAATCCATTATATTTGTGGGACAAAATTATCCTAACAGTGAGCGCATATTTGCTTTTTTCTCTCTTTCTCTTACTCACAGCACAGACATTTATATATTTGCACTATTACACGGAGCTTAGAATACAAGTATGAAAACAAAATATCGACTCTGCAAGTTGGCTGAAAAAAAATTATATATATAGTTTCGATTCGTTTTATAGTAACGCTAGGAATGAAGGTCAGGGTGTATATTTTGAATCGTTTATAATCTGGCTAAGGGTAAAATAGATAAGATGAGCTCACTTTTGATCGCATTTTCATTTTCACTTTATGTTCCCTTTTTGTGACACTGTGATCATATGTAACTTTTATGGCCCCAGAGCCTGGTCTTCATCAATTATCTGAGTTAAATATTTCGTCATCTTAAATCATTTATGCAATGCTGATCTACTTTGGTGCATGTTAAACAATAACTTTATTTAATATAGATAAGATAATTTCATGAAATTAATTGTTTGCCAAATATGCAAGAAAAGTCATGTACAGTTTAACGTTATCATGACGTGAACCTCAAATTACAGTAATGGGGACATTTCATTGGACATCTCAGATCGTCTCGTATTTTCTATCTGCAGCTTAAACAAAAATTTATATCAAATCATTTTAGAGGAAATTAAATGTATTTTCCCTTCATATGAATTAAAAGGAGTTAGAAATTAGGGAACAAGTTAAATTTTTGTTTAATAAACAGCCTCCGAATTATTCTATGCGTCATTTTGTCCACTGGGACATTTTATTGGACACGGGAAAACTGACGATGTTTTAAAGGTAAGACCGCAGTTATATAGTGCTGACTTTAGAGAGCTTCTTTAGGACATGTATAAATTTTCTGATATTATTAAAAGCCACTTACATCTATAACATCTTATGATAGTGAAGTCAGAAAGTTTTTAGGAACTGGGCAGCTGAATGGGACATTTTCCTCTTTCTAATCTCAACGCTTCCGACAATTATCTTTCACTTACATTTAAAACGTCTACGGTGCCATTTGTCGTTGATGGTATAGAATACTGTTGCAAATTTTTTTCACATTTAACCTACTAATTAATCCGCACTGTGATTTCAAAGACGCGCACAAAACAAAATTGTAACAGCGGGACACCCCTAAAATGACGTTATAGGCCTCGAAATGAGAAAAGTTTTCCTTTAAATAATAAACAAAGCACTAAATCATCTATACTATTGATTTCTTTTGTTTATTTCCTTTCGAATGATATGTAGGACATGAATATTTATTCTGCAAGAAAAGAGCTTGAATTGGAATAACCCGTTATCTACCGCATTTTTTCAAAGAGACACCAATACCGTGCGCAACGTCTGTCCCTTTTTCTACCTTCCTGACGGAAATGATCGTGTTCTTCAGTGTTTACAGTATGATTTCTAAGAGAACTTTACCATGTTTTGTTTATACTGTAAACATTGACTAATTGACGAATTTGTTAAATTGATTTATTCAGATATTGCCATACAGATTTCTTACGCATATCATATATTCCCAGCTAAATGCACCTATAATAGTGACACATCACCATAACATCATATATAAAACCAGCTTTAAAACACACAAATCATACTTACTCTTTCCGCCGTGTTGACTGTCACCATTGTGTAATAAGTTAACACGTGATAAGAAGCAATTAAATAATCCGAGATAACGATATAACAGTTTCGTTTTCTCGAGATAACGATATAATAATCCGAGATCTCGATATAACAGTTTCGTTTTCTCGAGATAACGATATATTTTTTATCGAGATCTCGATATATTAAACCGAGATAACGATTTAATAATCCGAGATCTCGATATAATAATCCGAGATAACGATTTAATAATCCGAGATAACGATTTAATAATCCGAGATCTCGATTTAATAAATCGAGATAACGATATAATAATCCGAGATCTCGATATAACAGTTTCGTTTTCTCGAGATAACGGTATATTTTTATCGAGATCTCGATATATTAAACCGAGATAACGATTTAATAATCCGAGATAACGATTAAATAATCCGAGATCTCGATTTAATAAATCGAGATAACGATATAATAATCCGAGATCTCGATATAACAATTTCGTTTTATCGAGATAACGATATATTTTTATCGAGATCTCGTTAAAACGGTAATATTTTATCGTGATCTCGAATTAAAAAATATTTTCTTATTTTTGTGTGTCCCTTACGGCTTCCGTACGTTCCAACTTACATAACAACTGATTAAACAATCAGAATCTTTTTATTTTAAGTAATTAACAGTTGTATCGATCGAAAAGACTAGTACTAAATATGTATGATCAAATGTTTTGTTCTCATTTGAAGTTTGGTATTTTTGTGATTTTCCTTTTTACAACGATTAAAAGGACAAAACATTTGCTTTTATTATACTTCATGTCAAAATGCAACGCCTCAGTTGACAATGTTTTCTCGGGGTAACAATCTGCTCTATCACCCTCTCAGCTATGTGTTATTTATATAGTGTTTTATTTCTCTTGCCATAGGTGCACTGTTTTGATGTGTGTTAACTAATAAGTTAAGGTTTGGGCAGCTTGTTAAAATGTTTATGTAAGAGGTATCAGGACAAAAGGAATAGATATATTTATGAGTATTTCGTTTTTATTTTAATTCCGACAAAGATGCGTATATTTACAAATGGCTTCACTAAAAATATGAGTAAATTCTTCAAAACTATAAAACATAATGCTTGCTTTTCAACTTTTTATTACTTGCTCCATAGTTATTACGAATTGCGAATATATAAAATTGAAAAAATCATGTGGCTTCCTTTGGGTTTATAATACCACTAGTTTTCAACAAGTTTGATAGCTGTTTACAGAGGCTTCATACGGTACTAATTTTTTTTAACTGTTTTGTTTTATCTAAAAGTAAATGAATTTTAAAAAGTAATTAATCGAACTTTAATCAAATGAAGTTTTACTTTCAAATATATAAAGGAGACAAATATTTAAAAAAATGTTTAACTGTTTTAGTAAATTATGAACAAAAATTAACAGAAAAGCTCACTTTTAATTTGTCATGATTAATGTCGGCAATAATTAAGTTTGATATTTTTTGCTCAAAAGCCTTAATATACGAATAATTCCTGAGACTTGAGTTGAAATGTTCTTGTTATTTTCAGAATCGTATGTGTTAATTTAGAGCAAAAGATATAATTTCGTCAGAAAAAAGATTATGTTTCGTACAAATTCAAATAGCTTAGAAAATTTTCTTTCACCAAATGATGCGAAAATTATAACATTTGTAATACAAGGTTTTATAAATACTTACGATGCTTAATAAATTTATCTCGTGAAAAAAATGGAAAAAAAAACAAAAACAAAATACAAAAAGAATTTGTCCAACATAATTTGTTTAATTATGTTGTTCGATTGCATGTTGTTTTTCAATGCTTAGACACACACTTATTAATATGTTAGGCTTTCACTTTCATAGGGTCTTTTCAGTTCTTAAACGACAGCATTATCAAACATGTTTCCTAAGTACACTAATACAAAAAAAGTTGTGTCCGTCGTCGCCTGTCATTAAAATCATTTCATCGCTTGGTCTTAGTCATCGTCTCTTATGTTCATACTGTTTTGTCCAATAATATATTTCGTTAACTCCTTCAAATATTGGACTAAAAAATAAACAATAAAATCAACCATTTTATCCACCACTCAATGTGTCTGTCGTCTGTTTGTATAGTGCACATGCTGAATTCGTTTTTGTCAAGAAATATATTCCAGAAACGTGTTCAAGTATGTAAATAAATTCATAGGGTATCTTGTGGTAGTTGAAATTATTCAGTGCAATCATTTCGTGTCTGTCATACATACCATTTTCTACACATTTGTATAGCATACAAGTACAAAAAACACTAATATTTTAGTCATTTATTAATATGAATGCACAGGAAACAATTTCATTATTTATATGTGATAACGAAAATACTTCTTCATTCTGAAAAAAAAAAAAAAAAAAAAAAAATAAATTTGTTTACCAATCTTGTTGATACAACTTTACCACTTGTTCCAAAGATAAAAGTTGTATCAGTTATGTAATTTGACACGTGTTTAACGGTTCACTGATTTTCGGCAATATCAGAGAAAATCCGGCACGTGCCTAAATTTTGTTCAATAACTTAGAAAAACAAAGGATATGGGGTATTTAATTGTGATTGTTTTTCTATAAAATTTGGGATTTATGCATTAAATATCAATCTCAACATACTATGATTTTTTTTTTACACGTAACAGCACCCATTTCCTTAGTGGCATATTATAAGTCTTTAGTGCACTAAGGAGTCCTTAGCAGTGTTTAGACGCACCCCCCTTCGCCTCTGATTAATCACGGTCATGATTACATCGGTAACTAAAACCCAAATAAAATGACCAGAAAACTAATTGATACTGACGGAAGTAAATGTTTGATATGGCTGTAGATTATTATTATTATTATTAATTTTTTGGGAGGCAGCTTTTCTGATATGGAACTTGCGCCCTACTTAATACTTATTATTTGAAAAATAAAAATTCCCGTAGTATTTTGTATTGTTTCACGTGAGTTCTGAAGTTGTTAGTTTTTGTGAAGTTTTTACTGTGCTTTGAAGTTGTAATTAGGTAAAATTCTACAGATTTTTAAAAATATTTATATTGTCATTGCTTGTTGAATATATAGATAATTGCTTCGATATGTGTGGTAATAGAAGCTAATAAATGAAATAAATAAAATAAAATGAAATAAATAAATGAATCTGAATGTCCATCGCCAAGATGGAGATTAGATAATGTTTCCGATAGCCCGGTGTCAATTATTTAAGGAAAAAAGTCAAAGCTTTGTATACGTCAAATGAATAAAACATTGATAAATAAATAATAAAATTATCACATATTTCTTTTACCTACTTTCGGCTTAGCAAAAAATATTGTGTCTGAAATTCCCATAGATACCAAGAGACCGGTTTGAGTTGTAGCCCCTTGTTCAGTGAGGATTGTCGTGGTGCTGTGTATTGACCTCGACTGACCATGGGACCACCGAATACTCAATTTAGTTAGTAAATTTTTAACTGAAACCCTTTATTGACACCGTGACTTCGGGAACTACTATTACCATATGTTTTGAACCCAGAGATTGGTGTCCTGTTGCCATTGAGGCATATTGTGTTCAACTTACGTAGTTTAATGAAGAGTATGTGATACCAGCAGTACGCTTGCCATTTACGTTGTAGCTTTTTTTCCTGTTTAAAATCTAAAATAAGTTTAACAAACATTTTAACCATTAACAAGTTTGAGTTTTTTTTTTTTTTTTGATGGGACAGAACTCAATGAGTTCTTCCTAATATAGGTATATCCCGGTTTTTTTTTAATAAAAAGTAAAAACCAGTTTTAGTACAAGTGCCAATTAAGTAACACTTTAGTGTATCAGTCTATTCGTATCTTTAACGTATGTATAAATTGGTAAAAAATTATATTCTGTAAGGATATTTTTTAGCTGAAAGCTCTGTATTTGTAGTTTTTCAAGCTGTCTAATAAAGTAGATCTATGTGCGTTATAACAGTGTTTGCAATGAAGTAAGAAATGCTCTACGGTTTCTTCAACTTTACATGACTCACATTATTTAGTGTTAGATTTTTTGATTTTTGATTTTTGATGTTTAACGCCACTTTTAAGCACCGCTTTTGGGCTATTTCGTGGCGGCCAGTTTTTATTGGTGGAGGAAGCCGGAGTGCCCGGAGAAAACCACCGACCTTCGATAGGAAAACTGACAATCCTAGTCAATTAAGATTGGAGTCGAGTACTGAAGTACTGAACATCGGATGACCACAAGTTCTTGTGGATGGTCAAAAGCACTTGTCTCAGAAAAAAAAAATCACATCTCTATACCTGAAAGTGAGGTTAATGTACAGAGATATTTTTTTTCTGAGACAAGTTCGTGTGTGGATGATGAATATATAAATGACAGGCAATTCAACCTCACCGTAATAACTATTATATTGTAGCAGAGACATCTTAATATCTAGTATATATGTCTCTGATTGTAGTGATACAAATCAGTATACTCTGGATTGTTGTTATATATTATATTAATATTTGTATATAACAGTTACATGTATATATAATTTTCATCCATTTGTATATTATTCTATTCTACTATTCTAATAATAGTGCAGTGCAAGTGCATGGTGGACACTCTTCTGTAATAATTCGATTTTTCTAATAGATTGTGCTTGAGATATTCTTCCGCATGCGTTAACACAATTCTTCTAAACGAGTGCAAAGATAATAATGATTTTTACTTATATATATATTTCTAACGACAAATCATTTTCATATTATTAATTTATGTTATAAAATAAAATATTTTTATGAGTAATCATTAAAGAAATGAATTTATAACAGGCGATAAGGAATGCTATTTTGCACTCGATAATGTCCGCGTATTTATAGATCGGTTACCAGTCAAAAACGAAAGTTACGTAAGTAGAAATCTCTGTTGCAACAATACATCAGAAGGCCCTCACGGTCATCGCGATGTAAAAATCAGTTGTAAAAGGCTTAACTCATCAGATTGATACAAATAGAAATACATATAACAAAAACATAGGTGAACGTGGCCGGGTACTTGTACATCCCAACAACGAAAAGACACTTTAATTAGTGCAGATCTGAGTGTACTCTCAATTACTGACAGCTAGTTCAAAGCAAATAACAACTAATAAAAAAATGCATCTAAGACTAAATTATCAATCAGTGCACATCCAACATGGATTTAGTGTCAAGATCAGAGAAAAACATGACATTGTGCAATGCCAAGATACAGGAATCGACAGATTGTAGAGCAATGGAATTTAATTTACTGATAAAAACAATATTAATACCAATATATAGATTATTCAAAGAATTTAAGACAGCGTTGGATTGGTAACCTTTTAGAATAAGTTTATTTAAAGGATCGATAAGTTGGTTTGTTTTGTGTAATGAATTGCTATATTTCGATTAAAATATTATCAGCTTAAAACGTTGAGGCCTAGTATTATATAGTATTAAGGTATAAAGAGATAGGATATTTGTTAGGCCTATCCCTTTTATCTAGAATTATTATTTTTTTTAACGTAAAATTGCACTTGATCATGCATCTCAAATCCACTTATGCATATCTAGAAGCTTACGGTACAATTGTCGCACTTAGTTTGTTAAATATATTTCTAGGGGGTGGGGTCCCCTTTTATTCATAAAGCATTAAAGTGAGCATTCGTTTCCGGCATCATTTCCCTATCGGGATTTCCACACTAAGGGAGCTACCATTTGATTTTTACGGGGCTAGGATGAAATTTGAAAAAAAAGGCAGGACAGGAGTTTTGAGTAAAAAAAAAGGCAGGATGAGCAACTTTGCAAAAAAAAAAAGGCAGGATGACAATTAATTTATGAAAAAAAAGTTAGGATAAACTAATAAAAAAAAGGCAGGACCGAATAGAATGAAAAATAAAAAGGCAGGACAGAGATTACAAATAAAAAAAAATGCAGGACAAAATTTTTCAGGAGAGTATTATATTATATGAACTGTTTTCTGATCCATAGCACTGGGTTACCTTCAGTTCTACTTTTGTCTTGTTTCTGCTCAATTGCTTATCCGAAGCACCTGGGTTACCTTACAATTTGCGTGCTGCTGTTTTAAAAATATTTTGTTTATTATTGTATTTTTTTGTGTGTTTTGTATTTTTTATAGTTCATTTAGTGTGCCAAAAATTATGAAAATTTGACGTTCGTGACGTCACATACCAAACAATGACGTCATTCAATAAATTGCGTCACACCCGCATGCCCGTTCTATTAGACCTATTATGAGAAAAAAAATTCTTAAGCTTACATAAATAAAAACTGACTTTATGTAAAAAAAAAAAAAAAAAGGGGTGTGATAAAGGGTATGCGATAAAGGGTGCGCATCAAAGTTGCGCGATATGGATTAAACAGCAGGCTATTTATCAAATATGCAAAACTACTGTATTTACTACTAAACATATGATAAACACAAGTAATGAAAGTTTCGTATAAAAAACTAGGGTGTTTTCCTCAAGAAAAATCTAATAATAGCACTAACAAATAGAACGCCCGAATACCAAAAACAACTCAAACAACGCTGAATCGAACCTAAGAAAAAATACAACACAAATCACGTTACGATCGAGTTTTGAACCCCGAATCCCCTAACTACAGGTATATCCTATATATCATAAGACAGCTAATTACAGGTATATCCTATATATCATAAGAAAGCTAATAAAATGAGGAACAAAAGCTATATATGGTGAATATAAGGCACAGATCCGGTTTAAGGGGTAATAAAGCGGCCCAATACCGAAAACGGCCAAACAAAGAAAAAATACTAAGTACAACACAAATCACCTTACGATCGAGTTTTGAACCCCGAATCCCCTAATTAAAGGTATATCCTATATATCATAAGAATAATAAAAGAAATAATGATATATAGGTACAATTGTCGCACTTAGTTTGTTAAATATATTTCTAGGGGTGGGGTCTCCTTTTATTCACAAAGCATTAAAGTTAGCATTCGTTTCGGCATCATTTCCTATCAGGATTCCCACACTAAGGGAGCTACCATTTGATTTTACGGGGGGGGCAGGATGAGCAACTTTGCAAAAAAAAACGGCAGGATGACAAATTAATTTATGAAAAAAGTTAGGATAAACTAATAAAAAAGGCAGGACCGAATAGAATGAAAGGTGATTTGTGTTGTACTTAGTATTTTTCTTAGGTTCGGCCGTTTTCGGTATTCGGCCGCTTTTTCCCCATAAACCGGATCTGTGCCCTATATTCACTATATAGCTTTTGTTCCTCATTTTATTAGCTTTCTTATGATATATAGGATATACCTGTAATTAGGGGATTCGGGGGTTCAAAACTCGATCGTAAGGTGATTTGTGTTGTACTTATTATTTTTTCTTTGTTTGGCCGTTTTCGGTTATCGGCAGCTTTATTACCCTTAAACCGGATCTGTGCCTTATATTCACTATATAGCTTTTGTTCCTCATTTTATTAGCTTTCTTATGATATATAGGATATACCTGTAATTAGGGGATTCGGGGGTTCAAAACTCGATCGTAACGTGATTTGTGTTGTACTTAGTATTTTTTCTTTGTTTGGCCGTTTTCGGTTATCGGCAGCTTTATTACCCTTAAACCGGATCTGTGCATTATATTCACTATATACCTTTTGTTCCTCATTTTATTAGCTTTCTTATGATATATAGGATATACCTGTAATTAGGGGATTCGGGGTTCAAAACTCGATCGTCAGGTGATTTGTGTTGTACTTAGTATTTTTTCTTTGTTTGGCCGTTTTCGGTATTTGGCCGCTTTATTTCCCCTTAAACCGGATCTGTGCCTTATATCACTATATAGCTTTTGTTCCTCATTTTTTTTGCTTTCTTATGATATATAGGATATACCTGTAATTAGGGGATTCGGGGTTCAAAACTCGATCGTAAGGTGATTTGTGTTGTACTTAGTATTTTTTCTTTGTTTGGCCGTTTTCGGTATTGGGCCGCTTTATTACCCTTAAACCGAATCTGTGCCTTATATCACTATATAGCTTTTGTTCCTCATTTTATTAGCTTTCTTATGATATATAGGATATACCTGTAATTAGGGGATTTGGGGTTCAAAACTCGATCGTAAGGTGATTTGTGTTGTACTTAGTATTTTTTCTTTGTTTGGCCGTTTTCGGTTATCGGCCGCTTTATTACCCTTAAACCGGATCTGTGCCTTATATTCACTATATAGCTTTTGTTCCTCATTTATTAGCTTTCTTATGATATATAGGATATACCTGTAATTAGGGGATTCGGGGTTCAAAACTCGATCGTAAGGTGATTTGTGTTGTACTTAGTATTTTTTCTTTGTTTGGCCGTTTTCGGTATTGGGCCGCTTTATTACCCCTTAAACCGGATTTGTACCTTATATCACTATATAGCTTTTGTTCCTCATTTTATTAGCTTTCTTATGATATATAGGATATACCTGTAATTAGGGGATTCGGGGGTTCAAAACTCGATCGTAACGTGATTTGTGTTGTACTTAGTATTTTTTCTTTGTTTGGCCGTTTTCGGTTATCGGCCGCTTTATTACCCCTTAAACCGGATCTGTGCCTTATATTCACTATATAGCTTTTGTTCCTCATTTATTAGCTTTCTTATGATATATAGGATATACCTGTTATTAGGGGATTCGGGGTTCAAAACTCGATCGTCAGGTGATTTGTGTTGTACTTAGTATTTTTTCTTTGTTTGGCCGTTTTCGGTATTGGGCCGCTTTATTACCCCTTAAACCGGATTTGTACCTTATATCACTATATAGCTTTTGTTCCTCATTTTATTAGCTTTCTTATGATATATAGGATATACCTGTAATTAGGGGATTTGGGGTTCAAAACTCGATCGTAAGGTGATTTGTGTTGTACTTATTATTTTTTCTTAGGTTCGGCCGTTTTCGGTATTCGGCCGCTTTTTCCCCAAAACCGGATCTGTGCCCTATATTCACTATATAGCTTTTGTTCCTCATTTTATTAGCTTTCTTATGATGTATAGGATATACCTGTAATTAGGGGTTCGGGGTTCAAAACTCGATCGTAACGTGATTTGTGTTGTACTTAGTATTTTTCTTTGTTTGGCCGTTTTCGGTTATCGGTCGCTTTATTACCCATTAAACCGGACCTGTGCCTTATATTCACTATATAGCTTTTGTTCCTCATTTTATTAGCTTTCTTATGATATATTGGATATACCTGTAATTAGGGATTCGGGGTTCAAAACCCGATCGTAAGGTGATTTGTGTTTTACTTAGTATTTTTCTTTGTTTGGCCGTTTTCGGTATTGGGCGGCCGCTTTATTACCCTTAAACCGGATCTGTGCCCTATATTCACTATATAGCTTTTGTTCCTCATTTTATTAGCTTTCTTATGATATATAGGATATACCTGTAATTAGGGGATTCGGGGTTCAAAACTCGATCGTAAGGTGATTTGTGTTGTACTTAGTATTTTTTCTTTGTTTGGCCGTTTTCGGTTATCGGCCGCTTTATTACCCCTTAAACCGGATCTGTGCCTTATATTCACTATATAGCTTTTGTTCCTCATTTTATTAGCTTTCTTATGATATATAGGATATACCTGTAATTAGGGGATTCGGGGTTCAAAACTCGATCGTAAGGTGATTTGTGTTGTACTTAGTATTTTTTCTTTGTTTGGCCGTTTTCGGTATTGGGCCGCTTTATTACCCCTTAAACCGGATCTGTGCCTTATATCACTATATAGCTTTTGTTCCTCATTTTATTAGCTTTCTTATGATATATAGGATATACCTGTAATTAGGGGATTCGGGGTTCAAAACTCGATCGTAAGGTGATTTGTGTTGTACTTAGTATTTTTCTTAGCTTTCGGCCGTTTTCGGTATTCGGCCGCTTTTTTCCCCAAAACCGGATCTGTGCCCTATATTCACTATATAGCTTTTGTTCCTCATTTTATTAGCTTTCTTATGATATATAGGATATACCTGTAATTAGGGGATTCGGGGTTCAAAACTCGATCGTAACGTGATTTGTGTTGTACTTAGTATTTTTTCTTTGTTTGGCCGTTTTCGGTTATCGGCCGCTTTATTACCCCTTAAACCGGACCTGTGCCTTATATTCACTATATAGCTTTTGTTCCTCATTTTATTAGCTTTCTTATGATATATAGGATATACCTGTAATTAGGGGATTCGGGGTTCAAAACTCGATCGTAAGGTGATTTGTGTTGTACTTAGTATTTTTTCTTTGTTTGGCCGTTTTCGGTATTGGGCCGCTTTATTACCCCTTAAACCGGATCTGTGCCTTATATCACTATATAGCTTTTGTTCCTCATTTTATTAGCTTTCTTATGATATATAGGATATACCTGTAATTAGGGGATTCGGGGTTCAAAACTCGATCGTAAGGTGATTTGTGTTGTACTTAGTATTTTTTCTTTGTTTGGCCGTTTTCGGTTATCGGCCGCTTTATTACCCCTTAAACCGGATCTGTGCCTTATATTCACTATATAGCTTTTGTTCCTCATTTTATTAGCTTTCTTATGATATATAGGATATACCTGTAATTAGGGGATTCGGGGTTCAAAACTCGATCGTAAGGTGATTTGTGTTGTACTTAGTATTTTTTCTTTGTTTGGCCGTTTTCGGTATTGGGCCGCTTTATTACCCCTTAAACCGGATCTGTGCCTTATATCACTATATAGCTTTTGTTCCTCATTTTATTAGCTTTCTTATGATATATAGGATATACCTGTAATTAGGGGATTCGGGGTTCAAAACTCGATCGTAAGGTGATTTGTGTTGTACTTAGTATTTTTTCTTAGGTTCGGCCGTTTTCGGTATTCGGCCGCTTTTTTCCCATAAACCGGATCTGTGCCCTATATTCACTATATAGCTTTTGTTCCTCATTTTATTAGCTTTCTTATGATATATAGGATATACCTGTAATTAGGGGATTCGGGGGTTCAAAACTCGATCGTAACGTGATTTGTGTTGTACTTAGTATTTTTTCTTTGTTTGGCCGTTTTCGGTTATCGGCCGCTTTATTACCCTTAAACCGGATCTGTGCCTTATATTCACTATATAGCTTTTGTTCCTCATTTTATTAGCTTTCTTATGATATATAGGATATACCTGTAATTAGGGGATTCGGGGTTCAAAACTCGATCGTAAGGTGATTTGTGTTGTACTTAGTATTTTTTCTTTGTTTGGCCGTTTTCGGTATTGGGCCGCTTTATTACCCTTAAACCGGATCTGTGCCTTATATCACTATATAGCTTTTGTTCCTCATTTTATTAGCTTTCTTATGATATATAGGATATACCTGTAATTAGGGGATTCGGGGTTCAAAACTCGATCGTAAGGTGATTTGTGTTGTACTTAGTATTTTTTCTTTGTTTGGCCGTTTTCGGTATTGGGCCGCTTTATTACCCCTTAAACCGGATCTGTGCCCTATATTCACTATATAGCTTTTGTTCCTCATTTTATTAGCTTTCTTATGATATATAGGATATACCTGTAATAAGGGGATTCGGGGTTCAAAACTCGATCGTAAGGTGATTTGTGTTATACTTAGTATTTTTTCTTTGTTTGGCCGTTTTCGGTATTGGGCCGCTTTATTACCCTTAAACCGGATCTGTGCCTTATATTCACTATATAGCTTTTGTTCCTCATTTTATTAGCTTTCTTATGATATATAGGATATACCTGTAATTAGGGATTCGGGGTTCAAAACTCGATCGTAAGGATGATTTGTTTTTCTTAGTTGTACGTTAGTATTTTATCTTTTGTTTCATTTTATTAGCTTTCTTATGTTTTACCTGTATTAGGGATTCGAGGTTCAAAACTCGATCGTAAGGTGATTTGTGTTGTACTTAGAATTTTTCTTTGTTTGGCCGTTTTCGGTATTGGGCCGCTTTAAACCGGATCTGTGCCTTATATCACTATATAGCTTTTGTTCCTCATTTTATTAGCTTTCTTATGATATATAGGATATACCTGTAATTAGGGATTCGGGGTTCAAAACTCGATCGTAAGGTGATTTGTGTTGTACTTAGTATTTTTTCTTAGGTTCTGCCGTTTTCGGTATTCGGCCGCTTTTTTCCCCATAAACCGGATATGTGCCCTATATTCACTATATAGCTTTTGTTCCTCATTTTATTAGCTTTCTTATGATATATAGGATATACCTGTAATTAGGGGATTCGGGGGTTCAAAACTCGATCGTAACGTGATTTGTGTTGTACTTAGTATTTTTTCTTTGTTTGGCCGTTTTCAGTTATCGGCCGCTTTATTACCCTTAAACCGGATCTGTGCCTTATATTCACTATATAGCTTTTGTTCCTCATTTTATTAGCTTTCTTATGATATATAGGATATACCTGTAATTAGGGGATTCGGGGTTCAAAACTCGATCGTAACGTGATTTGTGTTGTACTTAGTATTTTTTCTTTGTTTGGCCGTTTTCGGTATTGGGCCGCTTTATTACCCTTAAACCGGATCTGTGCCCTATATTCACTATATAGCTTTTGTTCCTCATTTTATTAGCTTTCTTATGATATATAGGATATACCTGTAATTAGGGGATTCGGGGTTCAAAACTCGATCGTAAGGTGATTTGTGTTGTACTTAGTATTTTTTCTTTGTTTGGCCGTTTTCGGTATTGGGCCGCTTTATTACCCCTTAAACCGGATCTGTGCCCTATATTCACTATATAGCTTTTGTTCCTCATTTTATTAGCTTTCTTATGATATATAGGATATACCTGTAATTAGGGGATTCGGGGTTCAAAACTCGATCGTAAGGTGATTTGTGTTGTACTTAGTATTTTTTCTTTGTTTGGCCGTTTTCGGTATTGGGCCGCTTTATTACCCTTAAACCGGATCTGTGCCCTATATTCACTATATAGCTTTTGTTCCTCATTTTATTAGCTTTCTTATGATATATAGGATATACCTGTAATTAGGAGATTCGGGGATTCAAAACTCGATCGTATTGTGTTTTTGTGTTGTACTTGATATTTTTTCTTTGTTTGACTGTTTCCGGTATTGGGTCGCTTTATTACTCTTAAACCGGACCTGTGCCTTATATTCACTGTATAGCTTTTGTTCCTCATTTTATTAGCTTTCCTATGATATATAGGATATTCCTTTAATTAGGGGATTCGGGGTTCAAAACTCGATCGTAAGGTGATTTGTGTTGTACTTAGTATTTTTTCTTAGGTTCGGCCGTTTTCGGTATCGGGTCGCTTTATTACCCCTTAAACCAGATCGGTGTCCTATATTCAATATATAGCTTTTGTTCCTCATTTTATTAGCTTTCTTATGATATATAGGATATACCTGTAATTAGGGGATTCGGGGGTTCAAAACTCGATCGTAACGTGATTTGTGTTGTACTTAGTATTTTTTCTTTGTTTGGCCGTTTTCGGTATTGGGCCGCTTTATTACCCTTAAACCGGATCTGTGCCTTATATTCACTATATAGCTTTTGTTCCTCATTTTATTAGCTTTCTTATGATATATAGGATATACCTGTAATTAGGGGATTCGGGGTTCAAAACTCGATCGTAAGGTGATTTGTGTTGTACTTAGTATTTTTTCTTTGTTTGGCCGTTTTCGGTATTGGGCCGCTTTATTACCCTTAAACCGGATCTGTGCCTTATATCACTATATAGCTTTTGTTCCTCATTTTATTAGCTTTCTTATGATATATAGGATATACCTGTAATTAGGGGATTCGGGGTTCAAAACTCGATCGTAAGGTGATTTGTGTTGTACTTAGTATTTTTTCTTTGTTTGGCCGTTTTCGGTATTGGGCCGCTTTATTACCCTTAAACCGGATCTGTGCCTTATATTCACTATATAGCTTTTGTTCCTCATTTTATTAGCTTTCTTATGATATATAGGATATACCTGTAATTAGGGGATTCGGGGGTTCAAAACTCGATCGTAACGTGATTTGTGTTGTACTTAGTATTTTTTCTTTGTTTGGCCGTTTTCGGTTATCGGCCGCTTTATTACCCCTTAAACCGGATCTGTGCCTTATATTCACTATATAGCTTTTGTTCCTCATTTTATTAGCTTTCTTATGATATATAGGATATACCTGTAATTAGGGGATTCGGGGTTCAAAACTCGATCGTAAGGTGATTTGTGTTGTACTTAGTATTTTTTCTTTGTTTGGCCGTTTTCGGTATTGGGCCGCTTTATTACCCCTTAAACCGGATCTGTGCCTTATATCACTATATAGCTTTTGTTCCTCATTTTATTAGCTTTCTTATGATATATAGGATATACCTGTAATAAGGGGATTCGGGGTTCAAAACTCGATCGTAAGGTGATTTGTGTTGTACTTAGTATTTTTTCTTTGTTTGGCCGTTTTCGGTATTCGGCCGCTTTTTTCCCCCATAAACCGGATCTGTGCCCTATATTCAGTATATAGCTTTTGTTCCTCATTTTATTAGCTTTCTTATGATATATAGGATATACCTGTAATTAGGGGATTCGGGGGTTCAAAACTCGATCGTAACGTGATTTGTGTTGTACTTAGTATTTTTTCTTTGTTTGGCCGTTTTCGGTTATCGGCCGCTTTATTACCCCTTAAACCGGACCTGTGCCTTATATTCACTATATAGCTTTTGTTCCTCATTTTATTAGCTTTCTTATGATATATAGGATATACCTGTAATTAGGGGATTCGGGGTTCAAAACTCGATCGTAAGGTGATTTGTGTTGTACTTAGTATTTTTCTTTGTTTGGCCGTTTTCGGTATTCACTATATAGGCCGCTTTATTAGGATATACCCTTAAACCGGATCTGTGCCTTATATTTTTCACTATATAGCTTTTGTTCCTCATTTTATTAGCTTTCTTATGATATATAGGATATACCTGTAATTAGGGGATTCGGGGGTTCAAAACTCGATCGTAACGTGATTTGTGTTGTACTTAGTATTTTTTCTTTGTTTGGCCGTTTTCGGTTATCGGCCGCTTTATTACCCTTAAACCGGATCTGTGCCTTATATTCACTATATAGCTTTTGTTCCTCATTTTATTAGCTTTCTTATGATATATAGGATATACCTGTAATTAGGGATTCGGGGTTCAAAACTCGATCGTAAGGTGATTTGTGTTGTACTTAGTATTTTTCTTTGTTTGGCCGTTTTCGGTATTGGGCCGCTTTATTACCCTTAAACCGGATCTGTGCCTTATATCACTATATAGCTTTTGTTCCTCATTTTATTAGCTTTCTTATGATATATAGGATATACCTGTAATTAGGGATTCGGGGTTCAAAACTCGATCGTAAGGTGATTTGTGTTGTACTTAGTATTTTTCTTAGGTTCGGCCGTTTTCGGTATTCGGCCGCTTTTTCCCCATAAACCGGATCTGTGCCCTATATTCACTATATAGCTTTTGTTCCTCATTTTATTAGCTTTCTTATGATATATAGGATATACCTGTAATTAGGGGATTCGGGGGTTCAAAACTCGATCGTAACGTGATTTGTGTTGTACTTAGTATTTTTTCTTTGTTTGGCCGTTTTCGGTTATCGGCCGCTTTATTACCCTTAAACCGGATCTGTGCCTTATATTCACTATATAGCTTTTGTTCCTCATTTTATTAGCTTTCTTATGATATATAGGATATACCTGTAATTAGGGGATTCGGGGTTCAAAACTCGATCGTAAGGTGATTTGTGTTGTACTTAGTATTTTTTCTTTGTTTGGCCGTTTTCGGTATTGGGCCGCTTTATTACCCTTAAACCGGATCTGTGCCTTATATCACTATATAGCTTTTGTTCCTCATTTTATTAGCTTTCTTATGATATATAGGATATACCTGTAATTAGGGATTCGGGGTTCAAAACTCGATCGTAAGGTGATTTGTGTTGTACTTAGTATTTTTCTTAGGTTCGGCCGTTTTCGGTATTCGGCCGCTTTTTTCCCATAAACCGGATCTGTGCCCTATATTCACTATATAGCTTTTGTTCCTCATTTTATTAGCTTTCTTATGATATATAGGATATACCTGTAATTAGGGGATTCGGGGGTTCAAAACTCGATCGTAACGTGATTTGTGTTGTACTTAGTATTTTTTCTTTGTTTGGCCGTTTTCGGTTATCGGCCGCTTTATTACCCTTAAACCGGACCTGTGCCTTATATTCACTATATAGCTTTTGTTCCTCATTTTATTAGCTTTCTTATGATATATAGGATATACCTGTAATTAGGGGATTCGGGGTTCAAAACTCGATCGTAAGGTGATTTGTGTTGTACTTAGTATTTTTTCTTTGTTTGGCCGTTTTCGGTATTGGGCCGCTTTATTACCCCTTAAACCGGATCTGTGCCTTATATCACTATATAGCTTTTGTTCCTCATTTTATTAGCTTTCTTATGATATATAGGATATACCTGTAATTAGGGGATTCGGGGTTCAAAACTCGATCGTAAGGTGATTTGTGTTGTACTTAGTATTTTTTCTTAGGTTCGGCCGTTTTCGGTATTCGGCCGCTTTTTTCCCCCATAAACCGGATCTGTGCCCTATATTCACTATATAGCTTTTGTTCCTCATTTTATTAGCTTTCTTATGATATATAGGATATACCTGTAATTAGGGGATTCGGGGTTCAAAACTCGATCGTAACGTGATTTGTGTTGTACTTAGTATTTTTTCTTTGTTTGGCCGTTTTCGGTATTGGGCCGCTTTATTACCCCTTAAACCGGATCTGTGCCTTATATTCACTATATAGCTTTTGTTCCTCATTTTATTAGCTTTCTTATGATATATAGGATATACCTGTAATTAGGGGATTCGGGGTTCAAAACTCGATCGTAAGGTGATTTGTGTTGTACTTAGTATTTTTTCTTAGGTTCGGCCGTTTTCGGTATTCGGCCGCTTTATTACCCCTTAAACCGGATCTGTGCCCTATATTCACTATATAGCTTTTGTTCCTCATTTTATTAGCTTTCTTATGATATATAGGATATACCTGTAATTAGGGGATTCGGGGTTCAAAACTCGATCGTAACGTGATTTGTGTTGTACTTAGTATTTTTTCTTTGTTTGGCCGTTTTCGGTATTGGGCCGCTTTATTACCCTTAAACAGGATCTGTGCCTTATATTCACTATATAGCTTTTGTTCCTCATTTTATTAGCTTTCTTATGATATATAGGATATACCTGTAATTAGGGGATTCGGGGTTCAAAACTCGATCGTAAGGTGATTTGTGTTGTACTTAGTATTTTTTCTTTGTTTGGCCGTTTTCGGTATTCGGCCGCTTTATTACCCATAAACCGGATCTGTGCCTTATATTCACTATATAGCTTTTGTTCCTCATTTTATTAGCTTTTTTATGATATATAGGGGATTCGGGGGTTCAAAACTCGATCGTAAGGTGATTTGTGTTGTACTTAGTATTTTTTCTTTAATTGGCCGTTTTCGGTATGGGCCGCTTTATTACCCCTTAAACCGGATCTGTGCCTTGTATTCACTATATAGGTTTTGTTCCTCATTTTATTAGCTTTCTTATGATATATACGATATACCTGTAATTAGGGGATTCGGGGTTCAAAACTCGATCGTAAGGTGATTTGTGTTGTACTTAGTATTTTTTCTTAGGTTCGGCCGTTTTCGGTATTCGGCCGCTTTTTTTACCCATAAACCGGATCTGTGCCCTATATTCACTATATAGCTTTTGTTCCTCATTTTATTAGCTTTCTTATGATATATAGGATATACCTGTAATTAGGGGATTCGGGGGTTCAAAACTCGATCGTAACGTGATTTGTGTTGTACTTAGTATTTTTTCTTTGTTTGGCCGTTTTCGGTTATCGGCCGCTTTATTACCCTTAAACCGGATCTGTGCCTTATATTCACTATATAGCTTTTGTTCCTCATTTTATTAGCTTTCTTATGATATATAGGATATACCTGTAATTAGGGGATTCGGGGTTCAAAACTCGATCGTAAGGTGATTTGTGTTGTACTTAGTATTTTTCTTAGGTTCGGCCGTTTTCGGTATTCGGCCGCTTTTTTATTCCCGCTTTTTTCCCCATAAACCGGATCTGTGCCCTATATTCACTATATAGCTTTTGTTCCTCATTTTATTAGCTTTCTTATGATATATAGGATATACCTGTAATTAGGGGATTCGGGGTTCAAAACTCGATCGTAACGTGATTTGTGTTGTACTTAGTATTTTTTCTTTGTTTGGCCGTTTTCGGTTATCGGCCGCTTTATTACCCTTAAACCGGACCTGTGCCTTATATTCACTATATAGCTTTTGTTCCTCATTTTATTAGCTTTCTTATGATATATAGGATATACCTGTAATTAGGGGATTCGGGGTTCAAAACTCGATCGTAAGGTGATTTGTGTTGTACTTAGTATTTTTTCTTTGTTTGGCCGTTTTCGGTATTGGGCCGCTTTATTACCCCTTAAACCGGATCTGTGCCTTATATCACTATATAGCTTTTGTTCCTCATTTTATTAGCTTTCTTATGATATATAGGATATACCTGTAATTAGGGGATTCGGGGTTCAAAACTCGATCGTAAGGTGATTTGTGTTGTACTTAGTATTTTTTCTTAGGTTCGGCCGTTTTCGGTATTCGGCCGCTTTTTTACCCTAAACCGGATCTGTGCCCTATATTCACTATATAGCTTTTGTTCCTCATTTTATTAGCTTTCTTATGATATATAGGATATACCTGTAATTAGGGGATTCGGGGGTTCAAAACTCGATCGTAACGTGATTTGTGTTGTACTTAGTATTTTTTCTTTGTTTGGCCGTTTTCGGTTATCGGCCGCTTTATTACCCCTTAAACCGGACCTGTGCCTTATATTCACTATATAGCTTTTGTTCCTCATTTTATTAGCTTTCTTATGATATATAGGATATACCTGTAATTAGGGGATTCGGGGTTCAAAACTCGATCGTAAGGTGATTTGTGTTGTACTTAGTATTTTTTCTTTGTTTGGCCGTTTTCGGTATTGGGCCGCTTTATTACCCTTAAACCGGATCTGTGCCTTATATCACTATATAGCTTTTGTTCCTCATTTTATTAGCTTTCTTATGATATATAGGATATACCTGTAATTAGGGATTCGGGGTTCAAAACTCGATCGTAAGGTGATTTGTGTTGTACTTAGTATTTTTCTTTGTTTCGGCCGTTTTCGGTATTCGGCCGCTTTATTACCCTTAAACCGGATCTGTGCCCTATATTCACTATATAGCTTTTGTTCCTCATTTTATTAGCTTTCTTATGATATATAGGATATACCTGTAATTAGGGGATTCGGGGTTCAAAACTCGATCGTAACGTGATTTGTGTTGTACTTAGTATTTTTTCTTTGTTTGGCCGTTTTCGGTATTGGGCCGCTTTATTACCCTTAAACCGGATCTGTGCCTTATATTCACTATATAGCTTTTGTTCCTCATTTTATTAGCTTTCTTATGATATATAGGATATACCTGTAATTAGGGGATTCGGGGTTCAAAACTCGATCGTAAGGTGATTTGTGTTGTACTTAGTATTTTTTCTTTGTTTGGCCGTTTTCGGTATTCGGCCGCTTTATTACCCCTTAAACCGGATCTGTGCCTTATATTCACTATATAGCTTTTGTTCCTCATTTTATTAGCTTTCTTATGATATATAGGATATACCTGTAATTAGGGGATTCGGGGTTCAAAACTCGATCGTAAGGTGATTTGTGTTGTACTTAGTATTTTTTCTTTGTTTGGCCGTTTTCGGTATTGGGCCGCTTTATTACCCTTAAACCGGATCTGTGCCTTATATCACTATATAGCTTTTGTTCCTCATTTTATTAGCTTTCTTATGATATATAGGATATACCTGTAATTAGGGGATTCGGGGTTCAAAACTCGATCGTAAGGTGATTTGTGTTGTACTTAGTATTTTTTCTTAGGTTCGGCCGTTTTCGGTATTCGGCCGCTTTTTACCCCAATAAACCGGATCTGTGCCCTATATTCACTATATAGCTTTTGTTCCTCATTTTATTAGCTTTCTTATGATATATAGGATATACCTGTAATTAGGGGATTCGGGGGTTCAAAACTCGATCGTAACGTGATTTGTGTTGTACTTAGTATTTTTTCTTTGTTTGGCCGTTTTCGGTTATCGGCCGCTTTATTACCCCTTAAACCGGACCTGTGCCTTATATTCACTATATAGCTTTTGTTCCTCATTTTATTAGCTTTCTTATGATATATAGGATATACCTGTAATTAGGGGATTCGGGGTTCAAAACTCGATCGTAAGGTGATTTGTGTTGTACTTAGTATTTTTTCTTTGTTTGGCCGTTTTCGGTATTGGGCCGCTTTATTACCCCTTAAACCGGATCTGTGCCTTATATCACTATATAGCTTTTGTTCCTCATTTTATTAGCTTTCTTATGATATATAGGATATACCTGTAATTAGGGGATTTGGGGTTCAAAACTCGATCGTAAGGTGATTTGTGTTGTACTTAGTATTTTTTCTTAGGTTCGGCCGTTTTCGGTATTCGGCCGCTTTTTTTCCCCATAAACCGGATCTGTGCCCTATATTCACTATATAGCTTTTGTTCCTCAGTTTATTAGCTTTCTTATGATATATAGGATATACCTGTAATTAGGGGATTCGGGGGTTCAAAACTCGATCGTAACGTGATTTGTGTTGTACTTAGTATTTTTTCTTTGGTTGGCCGTTTTCAGTTATCGGCCGCTTTATTACCCCTTAAACCGGACCTGTGCCTTATATTCACTATATAGCTTTTGTTCCTCATTTTATTAGCTTTCTTATGATATATAGGATATACCTGTAATTAGGGGATTCGGGGTTCAAAACTCGATCGTAAGGTGATTTGTGTTGTACTTAGTATTTTTTCTTTGTTTGGCCGTTTTCGGTATTGGGCCGCTTTATTACCCCTTAAACCGAATCTGTGCCTTATATCACTATATAGCTTTTGTTCCTCATTTTATTAGCTTTCTTATGATATATAGGATATACCTGTAATTAGGGGATTTGGGGTTCAAAACTCGATCGTAAGGTGATTTGTGTTGTACTTAGTATTTTTTCTTAGGTTCGGCCGTTTTCGGTATTCGGCCGCTTTTTTCCCCATAAACCGGATCTGTGCCCTATATTCACTATATAGCTTTTGTTCCTCAGTTTATTAGCTTTCTTATGATATATAGGATATACCTGTAATTAGGGGATTCGGGGGTTCAAAACTCGATCGTAACGTGATTTGTGTTGTACTTAGTATTTTTTCTTTGGTTGGCCGTTTTCAGTTATCGGCCGCTTTATTACCCCTTAAACCGGACCTGTGCCTTATATTCACTATATAGCTTTTGTTCCTCATTTTATTAGCTTTCTTATGATATATAGGATATACCTGTAATTAGGGGATTCGGGGTTCAAAACTCGATCGTAAGGTGATTTGTGTTGTACTTAGTATTTTTTCTTTGTTTGGCCGTTTTCGGTATTGGGCCGCTTTATTACCCTTAAACCGGATCTGTGCCTTATATCACTATATAGCTTTTGTTCCTCATTTTATTAGCTTTCTTATGATATATAGGATATACCTGTAATTAGGGGATTTGGGGTTCAAAACTCGATCGTAAGGTGATTTGTGTTGTACTTAGTATTTTTTCTTAGGTTCGGCCGTTTTCGGTATTCGGCCGCTTTTTTCCCCATAAACCGGATCTGTGCCCTATATTCACTATATAGCTTTTGTTCCTCATTTTATTAGCTTTCTTATGATATATAGGATATACCTGTAATTAGGGGATTCGGGGTTCAAAACTCGATCGTAACGTGATTTGTGTTGTACTTAGTATTTTTTCTTTGTTTGGCCGTTTTCAGTTATCGGCCGCTTTATTACCCCTTAAACCGGACCTGTGCCTTATATTCACTATATAGCTTTTGTTCCTCATTTTATTAGCTTTCTTATGATATATAGGATATACCTGTAATTAGGGGATTCGGGGTTCAAAACTCGATCGTAAGGTGATTTGTGTTGTACTTAGTATTTTTTCTTTGTTTGGCCGTTTTCGGTATTGGGCCGCTTTATTACCCCTTAAACCGAATCTGTGCCTTATATCACTATATAGCTTTTGTTCCTCATTTTATTAGCTTTCTTATGATATATAGGATATACCTGTAATTAGGGGATTTGGGGTTCAAAACTCGATCGTAAGGTGATTTGTGTTGTACTTAGTATTTTTTCTTAGGTTCGGCCGTTTTCGGTATTCGGCCGCTTTTTTTCCCCATAAACCGGATCTGTGCCCTATATTCACTATATAGCTTTTGTTCCTCAGTTTATTAGCTTTCTTATGATATATAGGATATACCTGTAATTAGGGGATTCGGGGGTTCAAAACTCGATCGTAACGTGATTTGTGTTGTACTTAGTATTTTTTCTTTGGTTGGCCGTTTTCAGTTATCGGCCGCTTTATTACCCTTAAACCGGACCTGTGCCTTATATTCACTATATAGCTTTTGTTCCTCATTTTATTAGCTTTCTTATGATATATAGGATATACCTGTAATTAGGGGATTCGGGGTTCAAAACTCGATCGTAAGGTGATTTGTGTTGTACTTAGTATTTTTTCTTTGTTTGGCCGTTTTCGGTATTGGGCCGCTTTATTACCCTTAAACCGGATCTGTGCCTTATATCACTATATAGCTTTTGTTCCTCATTTTATTAGCTTTCTTATGATATATAGGATATACCTGTAATTAGGGATTCGGGGTTCAAAACTCGATCGTAAGGTGATTTGTGTTGTACTTAGTATTTTTTCTTAGGTTCGGCCGTTTTCGGTATTCGGCCGCTTTTTTCCCCATAAACCGGATCTGTGCCCTATATTCACTATATAGCTTTTGTTCCTCATTTTATTAGCTTTCTTATGATATATAGGATATACCTGTAATTAGGGGATTCGGGGGTTCAAAACTCGATCGTAACGTGATTTGTGTTGTACTTAGTATTTTTTCTTTGTTTGGCCGTTTTCGGTTATCGGCCGCTTTATTACCCTTAAACCGGACCTGTGCCTTATATTCACTATATAGCTTTTGTTCCTCATTTTATTAGCTTTCTTATGATATATAGGATATACCTGTAATTAGGGGATTCGGGGTTCAAAACTCGATCGTAAGGTGATTTGTGTTGTACTTAGTATTTTTTCTTTGTTTGGCCGTTTTCGGTATTGGGCCGCTTTATTACTCCTTAAACCGGATCTGTGCCTTATATTCACTATATAGCTTTTGTTCCTCATTTTATTAGCTTTCTTATGATATATAGGATATACCTGTAATTAGGGGATTCGGGGTTCAAAACTCGATCGTAAGGTGATTTGTGTTGTACTTAGTATTTTTTCTTAGGTTCGGCCGTTTTCGGTATTCGGCCGCTTTTTTTACCCATAAACCGGATCTGTGCCCTATATTCACTATATAGCTTTTGTTCCTCATTTTATTAGCTTTCTTATGATATATAGGATATACCTGTAATTAGGGGATTCGGGGGTTCAAAACTCGATCGTAACGTGATTTGTGTTGTACTTAGTATTTTTTCTTTGTTTGGCCGTTTTCGGTTATCGGCCGCTTTATTACCCCTTAAACCGGACCTGTGCCTTATATTCACTATATAGCTTTTGTTCCTCATTTTATTAGCTTTCTTATGATATATAGGATATACCTGTAATTAGGGGATTCGGGGTTCAAAACTCGATCGTAAGGTGATTTGTGTTGTACTTAGTATTTTTTCTTTGTTTGGCCGTTTTCGGTATTGGGCCGCTTTATTACCCCTTAAACCGGATCTGTGCCTTATATCACTATATAGCTTTTGTTCCTCATTTTATTAGCTTTCTTATGATATATAGGATATACCTGTAATTAGGGGATTCGGGGTTCAAAACTCGATCGTAAGGTGATTTGTGTTGTACTTAGTATTTTTTCTTAGGTTCGGCCGTTTTCGGTATTCGGCCGCTTTTTTCCCCCATAAACCGGATCTGTGCCCTATATTCACTATATAGCTTTTGTTCCTCATTTTATTAGCTTTCTTATGATATATAGGATATACCTGTAATTAGGGGATTCGGGGGTTCAAAACTCGATCGTAACGTGATTTGTGTTGTACTTAGTATTTTTTCTTTGTTTGGCCGTTTTCGGTTATCGGCCGCTTTATTACCCCTTAAACCGGACCTGTGCCTTATATTCACTATATAGCTTTTGTTCCTCATTTTATTAGCTTTCTTATGATATATAGGATATACCTGTAATTAGGGGATTCGGGGTTCAAAACTCGATCGTAAGGTGATTTGTGTTGTACTTAGTATTTTTTCTTTGTTTGGCCGTTTTCGGTATTGGGCCGCTTTATTACCCTTTAAACCGGATCTGTGCCTTATATCACTATATAGCTTTTGTTCCTCATTTTATTAGCTTTCTTATGATATATAGGATATACCTGTAATTAGGGATTCGGGGTTCAAAACTCGATCGTAAGGTGATTTGTGTTGTACTTAGTATTTTTCTTAGGTTCGGCCGTTTTCGGTATTCGGCCGCTTTTTACCCCATAAACCGGATCTGTGCCCTATATTCACTATATAGCTTTTGTTCCTCATTTTATTAGCTTTCTTATGATATATAGGATATACCTGTAATTAGGGGATTCGGGGTTCAAAACTCGATCGTAACGTGATTTGTGTTGTACTTAGTATTTTTTCTTTGTTTGGCCGTTTTCGGTTATCGGCCGCTTTATTACCCTTAAACCGGACCTGTGCCTTATATTCACTATATAGCTTTTGTTCCTCATTTTATTAGCTTTCTTATGATATATAGGATATACCTGTAATTAGGGGATTCGGGGTTCAAAACTCGATCGTAAGGTGATTTGTGTTGTACTTAGTATTTTTTCTTTGTTTGGCCGTTTTCGGTATTGGGCCGCTTTATTACCCTTAAACCGGATCTGTGCCTTATATCACTATATAGCTTTTGTTCCTCATTTTATTAGCTTTCTTATGATATATAGGATATACCTGTAATTAGGGATTCGGGGTTCAAAACTCGATCGTAAGGTGATTTGTGTTGTACTTAGTATTTTTCTTAGGTTCGGCCGTTTTCGGTATTCGGCCGCTTTTTTCCCCATAAACCGGATCTGTGCCCTATATTCACTATATAGCTTTTGTTCCTCATTTTATTAGCTTTCTTATGATATATAGGATATACCTGTAATTAGGGGATTCGGGGGTTCAAAACTCGATCGTAACGTGATTTGTGTTGTACTTAGTATTTTTTCTTTGTTTGGCCGTTTTCGGTTATCGGCCGCTTTATTACCCTTAAACCGGACCTGTGCCTTATATTCACTATATAGCTTTTGTTCCTCATTTTATTAGCTTTCTTATGATATATAGGATATACCTGTAATTAGGGGATTCGGGGTTCAAAACTCGATCGTAAGGTGATTTGTGTTGTACTTAGTATTTTTTCTTTGTTTGGCCGTTTTCGGTATTGGGCCGCTTTATTACCCTTAAACCGGATCTGTGCCTTATATCACTATATAGCTTTTGTTCCTCATTTTATTAGCTTTCTTATGATATATAGGATATACCTGTAATTAGGGATTCGGGGTTCAAAACTCGATCGTAAGGTGATTTGTGTTGTACTTAGTATTTTTTCTTAGGTTCGGCCGTTTTCGGTATTCGGCCGCTTTTTTCCCCATAAACCGGATCTGTGCCCTATATTCACTATATAGCTTTTGTTCCTCATTTTATTAGCTTTCTTATGATATATAGGATATACCTGTAATTAGGGGATTCGGGGGTTCAAAACTCGATCGTAACGTGATTTGTGTTGTACTTAGTATTTTTTCTTTGTTTGGCCGTTTTCGGTTATCGGCCGCTTTATTACCCTTAAACCGGACCTGTGCCTTATATTCACTATATAGCTTTTGTTCCTCATTTTATTAGCTTTCTTATGATATATAGGATATACCTGTAATTAGGGGATTCGGGGTTCAAAACTCGATCGTAAGGTGATTTGTGTTGTACTTAGTATTTTTTCTTTGTTTGGCCGTTTTCGGTATTGGGCCGCTTTATTACCCTTAAACCGGATCTGTGCCTTATATCACTATATAGCTTTTGTTCCTCATTTTATTAGCTTTCTTATGATATATAGGATATACCTGTAATTAGGGGATTCGGGGTTCAAAACTCGATCGTAAGGTGATTTGTGTTGTACTTAGTATTTTTCTTAGGTTCGGCCGTTTTCGGTATTCGGCCGCTTTTTTCCCCATAAACCGGATCTGTGCCCTATATTCACTATATAGCTTTTGTTCCTCATTTTATTAGCTTTCTTATGATATATAGGATATACCTGTAATTAGGGGATTCGGGGGTTCAAAACTCGATCGTAACGTGATTTGTGTTGTACTTAGTATTTTTTCTTTGTTTGGCCGTTTTCGGTTATCGGCCGCTTTATTACCCTTAAACCGGACCTGTGCCCTATATTCACTATATAGCTTTTGTTCCTCATTTTATGAGCTTTCTTATGATATATAGGATATACCTGTAATTAGGGGATTCGGGGTTCAAAACTCGATCGTAAGGTGATTTGTGTTGTACTTAGTATTTTTTCTTTGTTTGGCCGTTTTCGGTATTGGGCCGCTTTATTACCCTTAAACCGGATCTGTGCCTTATATCACTATATAGCTTTTGTTCCTCATTTTATTAGCTTTCTTATGATATATAGGATATACCTGTAATTAGGGATTCGGGGTTCAAAACTCGATCGTAAGGTGATTTGTGTTGTACTTAGTATTTTTCTTAGGTTCGGCCGTTTTCGGTATTCGGCCGCTTTTCCCATAAACCGGATCTGTGCCCTATATTCACTATATAGCTTTTGTTCCTCATTTTATTAGCTTTCTTATGGTATATAGGATATACCTGTAATAAGGGGATTCGGGGTTCAAAACACGATCGTAAGGTGATTTGTGTTATACTTAGTATTTTTTCTTTGTTTGGCCGTTTTCGGTATTGGGCCGCTTTATTACCCCTTAAACCGGACCTGTGCCTTATATTCACTATATAGCTTTTGTTCCTCATTTTATGAGCTTTCTTATGATATATAGGATATACCTGTAATTAGGGGATTCGGGGTTCAAAACTCGATCGTAAGGTGATTTGTGTTGTACTTAGTATTTTTTCTTTGTTTGGCCGTTTTCGGTATTGGGCCGCTTTATTACCCCTTAAACCGGATCTGTGCCCTATATTCACTATATAGCTTTTGTTCCTCATTTTATGAGCTTTCTTATGATATATAGGATATACCTGTAATTAGGGGATTCGGGGTTCAAAACTCGATCGTAACGTGATTTGTGTTGTACTTAGTATTTTTTCTTTGTTTGGCCGTTTTCGGTATTCGGCCGCTTTATTACCCTTAAACCGGATCTGTGCCTTATATTCACTATATAGCTTTTGTTCCTCATTTTATTAGCTTTCTTATGATATATAGGATATACCTGTAATTAGGGGATTCGGGGTTCAAAACTCGATCGTAAGGTGATTTGTGTTGTACTTAGTATTTTTTCTTTGTTTGGCCGTTTTCGGTATTGGGCCGCTTTATTACCCTTAAACCGGATCTGTGCCTTATATTCACTATATAGCTTTTGTTCCTCATTTTATTAGCTTTCTTATGATATATAGGATATACCTGTAATTAGGGGATTCGGGGTTCAAAACTCGATCGTAAGGTGATTTGTGTTGTACTTAGTATTTTTCTTTGGTTCGGCCGTTTTCGGTATTCGGCCGCTTTATTACCCTTAAACCGGATCTGTGCCCTATATTCACTATATAGCTTTTGTTCCTCATTTTATTAGCTTTCTTATGATATATAGGATATACCTGTAATTAGGGGATTCGGGGTTCAAAACTCGATCGTAACGTGATTTGTGTTGTACTTAGTATTTTTTCTTTGTTTGGCCGTTTTCGGTTATCGGCCGCTTTATTACCCTTAAACCGGATCTGTGCCTTATATTCACTATATAGCTTTTGTTCCTCATTTTATTAGCTTTCTTATGATATATAGGATATACCTGTAATTAGGGGATTCGGGGGTTCAAAACTCGATCGTAAGGTGATTTGTGTTGTACTTAGTATTTTTTCTTTGTTTGGCCGTTTTCGGTATTGGGCCGCTTTATTACCCTTAAACCGGATCTGTGCCTTATATTCACTATATAGCTTTTGTTCCTCATTTTATTAGCTTTCTTATGATATATAGGATATACCTGTAATTAGGGATTCGGGGTTCAAAACTCGATCGTAAGGTGATTTGTGTTGTACTTAGTATTTTTTCTTTGTTTGGCCGTTTTCGGTATTGGGCCGCTTTATTACCCTTAAACCGGATCTGTGCCTTATATCACTATATAGCTTTTGTTCCTCATTTTATTAGCTTTCTTATGATATATAGGATATACCTGTAATTAGGGGATTCGGGGTTCAAAACTCGATCGTAAGGTGATTTGTGTTGTACTTAGTATTTTTTCTTAGGTTCGGCCGTTTTCGGTATTCGGCCGCTTTATTACCCCTTAAACCGGATCTGTGCCCTATATTCACTATATAGCTTTTGTTCCTCATTTTATTAGCTTTCTTATGATATATAGGATATACCTGTAATTAGGGGATTCGGGGTTCAAAACTCGATCGTAACGTGATTTGTGTTGTACTTAGTATTTTTTCTTTGTTTGGCCGTTTTCGGTATTCGGCCGCTTTATTACCCTTAAACCGGATCTGTGACTTATATTCGCAGTATAGCTTTTGTTCCTCATTTTATTAGCTTTCTTATGATATATAGGATATACCTGTAATTAGGGGATTCGGGGTTCAAAACTCGATCGTAAGGTGATTTGTGTTGTACTTAGTATTTTTTCTTTGTTTGGCCGTTTTCGGTATTGGGCCGCTTTATTACCCCTTAAACCGGATCTGTGCCTTATATTCACTATATAGCTTTTGTTCCTCATTTTATTAGCTTTCTTATGATATATAGGATATACCTGTAATTAGGGGATTCGGGGTTCAAAACTCGATCGTAAGGTGATTTGTGTTGTACTTAGTATTTTTTCTTTGTTTGGCCGTTTTCGGTATTCGGCCGCTTTTTTCCCCCATAAACCGGATCTGTGCCCTATATTCAGTATATAGCTTTTGTTCCTCATTTTATTAGCTTTCTTATGATATATAGGATATACCTGTAATTAGGGGATTCGGGGGTTCAAAACTCGATCGTAACGTGATTTGTGTTGTACTTAGTATTTTTTCTTTGTTTGGCCGTTTTCGGTATTCGGCCGCTTTATTACCCTTAAAATCGGACCTGTGCCTATATTCACTATATAGCTTTTGTTCCTCATTTTATTAGCTTTCTTATGATATATAGGATATACCTGTAATTAGGGGATTCGGGGTTCAAAACTCGATCGTAAGGTGATTTGTGTTGTACTTAGTATTTTTTCTTTGTTTGGCCGTTTTCGGTATTGGGCCGCTTTATTACCCCTTAAACCGGATCTGTGCCTTATATCACTATATAGCTTTTGTTCCTCATTTTATTAGCTTTCTTATGATATATAGGATATACCTGTAATTAGGGATTCGGGGTTCAAAACTCGATCGTAAGGTGATTTGTGTTGTACTTAGTATTTTTCTTAGGTTCGGCCGTTTTCGGTATTCGGCCGCTTTTTACCCCATAAACCGGATCTGTGCCCTATATTCACTATATAGCTTTTGTTCCTCATTTTATTAGCTTTCTTATGATATATAGGATATACCTGTAATTAGGGGATTCGGGGGTTCAAAACTCGATCGTAACGTGATTTGTGTTGTACTTAGTATTTTTTCTTTGTTTGGCCGTTTTCGGTTATCGGCCGCTTTATTACCCTTAAACCGGACCTGTGCCTTATATTCACTATATAGCTTTTGTTCCTCATTTTATTAGCTTTCTTATGATATATAGGATATACCTGTAATTAGGGGATTCGGGGTTCAAAACTCGATCGTAAGGTGATTTGTGTTGTACTTAGTATTTTTTCTTTGTTTGGCCGTTTTCGGTATTGGGCCGCTTTATTACCCTTAAACCGGATCTGTGCCTTATATCACTATATAGCTTTTGTTCCTCATTTTATTAGCTTTCTTATGATATATAGGATATACCTGTAATTAGGGATTCGGGGTTCAAAACTCGATCGTAAGGTGATTTGTGTTGTACTTAGTATTTTTCTTAGGTTCGGCCGTTTTCGGTATTCGGCCGCTTTTTACCCATAAACCGGATCTGTGCCCTATATTCACTATATAGCTTTTGTTCCTCAGTTTATTAGCTTTCTTATGATATATAGGATATACCTGTAATTAGGGGATTCGGGGGTTCAAAACTCGATCGTAACGTGATTTGTGTTGTACTTAGTATTTTTTCTTTGTTTGGCCGTTTTCGGTTATCGGCCGCTTTATTACCCTTAAACCGGACCTGTGCCTTATATTCACTATATAGCTTTTGTTCCTCATTTTATTAGCTTTCTTATGATATATAGGATATACCTGTAATTAGGGGATTCGGGGTTCAAAACTCGATCGTAAGGTGATTTGTGTTGTACTTAGTATTTTTTCTTTGTTTGGCCGTTTTCGGTATTGGGCCGCTTTATTACCCCTTAAACCGAATCTGTGCCTTATATCACTATATAGCTTTTGTTCCTCATTTTATTAGCTTTCTTATGATATATAGGATATACCTGTAATTAGGGATTCGGGGTTCAAAACTCGATCGTAAGGTGATTTGTGTTGTACTTAGTATTTTTTCTTAGGTTCGGCCGTTTTCGGTATTCGGCCGCTTTTTTTCCCCATAAACCGGATCTGTGCCCTATATTCACTATATAGCTTTTGTTCCTCAGTTTATTAGCTTTCTTATGATATATAGGATATACCTGTAATTAGGGGATTCGGGGTTCAAAACTCGATCGTAACGTGATTTGTGTTGTACTTAGTATTTTTTCTTTGTTTGGCCGTTTTCGGTTATCGGCCGCTTTATTACCCTTAAACCGGACCTGTGCCTTATATTCACTATATAGCTTTTGTTCCTCATTTTATTAGCTTTCTTATGATATATAGGATATACCTGTAATTAGGGGATTCGGGGTTCAAAACTCGATCGTAAGGTGATTTGTGTTGTACTTAGTATTTTTTCTTTGTTTGGCCGTTTTCGGTATTGGGCCGCTTTATTACCCTTAAACCGGATCTGTGCCTTATATCACTATATAGCTTTTGTTCCTCATTTTATTAGCTTTCTTATGATATATAGGATATACCTGTAATTAGGGATTCGGGGTTCAAAACTCGATCGTAAGGTGATTTGTGTTGTACTTAGTATTTTTTCTTAGGTTCGGCCGTTTTCGGTATTCGGCCGCTTTTTTCCCCATAAACCGGATCTGTGCCCTATATTCACTATATAGCTTTTGTTCCTCATTTTATTAGCTTTCTTATGATATATAGGATATACCTGTAATTAGGGGATTCGGGGGTTCAAAACTCGATCGTAACGTGATTTGTGTTGTACTTAGTATTTTTTCTTTGTTTGGCCGTTTTCGGTTATCGGCCGCTTTATTACCCTTAAACCGGACCTGTGCCTTATATTCACTATATAGCTTTTGTTCCTCATTTTATTAGCTTTCTTATGATATATAGGATATACCTGTAATTAGGGATTCGGGGTTCAAAACTCGATCGTAAGGTGATTTGTGTTGTACTTAGTATTTTTCTTTGTTTGGCCGTTTTCGGTATTGCTTTATTACCCTTAAACCGGATCTGTGCCTTATATCACTATATAGCTTTTGTTCCTCATTTTATTAGCTTTCTTATGATATATAGGATATACCTGTAATTAGGGATTCGGGGTTCAAAACTCGATCGTAAGGTGATTTGTGTTGTACTTAGTATTTTTTCTTAGGTTCGGCCGTTTTCGGTATTCGGCCGCTTTTTTCCCATAAACCGGATCTGTGCCCTATATTCACTATATAGCTTTTGTTCCTCATTTTATTAGCTTTCTTATGATATATAGGATATACCTGTAATTAGGGGATTCGGGGGTTCAAAACTCGATCGTAACGTGATTTGTGTTGTACTTAGTATTTTTTCTTTGTTTGGCCGTTTTCGGTTATCGGCCGCTTTATTACCCTTAAACCGGACCTGTGCCTTATATTCACTATATAGCTTTTGTTCCTCATTTTATTAGCTTTCTTATGATATATAGGATATACCTGTAATTAGGGGATTCGGGGTTCAAAACTCGATCGTAAGGTGATTTGTGTTGTACTTAGTATTTTTTCTTTGTTTGGCCGTTTTCGGTATTGGGCCGCTTTATTACCCTTAAACCGGATCTGTGCCTTATATCACTATATAGCTTTTGTTCCTCATTTTATTAGCTTTCTTATGATATATAGGATATACCTGTAATTAGGGATTCGGGGTTCAAAACTCGATCGTAAGGTGATTTGTGTTGTACTTAGTATTTTTCTTAGGTTCGGCCGTTTTCGGTATTCGGCCGCTTTTTTCCCCATAAACCGGATCTGTGCCCTATATTCACTATATAGCTTTTGTTCCTCATTTTATTAGCTTTCTTATGATATATAGGATATACCTGTAATTAGGGGATTCGGGGGTTCAAAACTCGATCGTAACGTGATTTGTGTTGTACTTAGTATTTTTTCTTTGTTTGGCCGTTTTCGGTTATCGGCCGCTTTATTACCCTTAAACCGGACCTGTGCCTTATATTCACTATATAGCTTTTGTTCCTCATTTTATTAGCTTTCTTATGATATATAGGATATACCTGTAATTAGGGGATTCGGGGTTCAAAACTCGATCGTAAGGTGATTTGTGTTGTACTTAGTATTTTTTCTTTGTTTGGCCGTTTTCGGTATTGGGCCGCTTTATTACCCTTAAACCGGATCTGTGCCTTATATCACTATATAGCTTTTGTTCCTCATTTTATTAGCTTTCTTATGATATATAGGATATACCTGTAATTAGGGATTCGGGGTTCAAAACTCGATCGTAAGGTGATTTGTGTTGTACTTAGTATTTTTTCTTAGGTTCGGCCGTTTTCGGTATTCGGCCGCTTTTTTCCCCATAAACCGGATCTGTGCCCTATATTCACTATATAGCTTTTGTTCCTCATTTTATTAGCTTTCTTATGATATATAGGATATACCTGTAATTAGGGGATTCGGGGGTTCAAAACTCGATCGTAACGTGATTTGTGTTGTACTTAGTATTTTTTCTTTGTTTGGCCGTTTTCGGTTATCGGCCGCTTTATTACCCTTAAACCGGACCTGTGCCTTATATTCACTATATAGCTTTTGTTCCTCATTTTATTAGCTTTCTTATGATATATAGGATATACCTGTAATTAGGGGATTCGGGGTTCAAAACTCGATCGTAAGGTGATTTGTGTTGTACTTAGTATTTTTTCTTTGTTTGGCCGTTTTCGGTATTGGGCCGCTTTATTACCCTTAAACCGGATCTGTGCCTTATATCACTATATAGCTTTTGTTCCTCATTTTATTAGCTTTCTTATGATATATAGGATATACCTGTAATTAGGGATTCGGGGTTCAAAACTCGATCGTAAGGTGATTTGTGTTGTACTTAGTATTTTTTCTTAGGTTCGGCCGTTTTCGGTATTCGGCCGCTTTTTTCCCCATAAACCGGATCTGTGCCCTATATTCACTATATAGCTTTTGTTCCTCATTTTATTAGCTTTCTTATGATATATAGGATATACCTGTAATTAGGGGATTCGGGGGTTCAAAACTCGATCGTAACGTGATTTGTGTTGTACTTAGTATTTTTTCTTTGTTTGGCCGTTTTCGGTTATCGGCCGCTTTATTACCCTTAAACCGGACCTGTGCCTTATATTCACTATATAGCTTTTGTTCCTCATTTTATTAGCTTTCTTATGATATATAGGATATACCTGTAATTAGGGGATTCGGGGTTCAAAACTCGATCGTAAGGTGATTTGTGTTGTACTTAGTATTTTTCTTTGTTTGGCCGTTTTCGGTATTGGGCCGCTTTATTACCCTTAAACCGGATCTGTGCCTTATATCACTATATAGCTTTTGTTCCTCATTTTATTAGCTTTCTTATGATATATAGGATATACCTGTAATTAGGGATTCGGGGTTCAAAACTCGATCGTAAGGTGATTTGTGTTGTACTTAGTATTTTTTCTTAGGTTCGGCCGTTTTCGGTATTCGGCCGCTTTTTTCCCCATAAACCGGATCTGTGCCCTATATTCACTATATAGCTTTTGTTCCTCATTTTATTAGCTTTCTTATGATATATAGGATATACCTGTAATTAGGGGATTCGGGGGTTCAAAACTCGATCGTAACGTGATTTGTGTTGTACTTAGTATTTTTTCTTTGTTTGGCCGTTTTCGGTTATCGGCCGCTTTATTACCCTTAAACCGGACCTGTGCCTTATATTCACTATATAGCTTTTGTTCCTCATTTTATTAGCTTTCTTATGATATATAGGATATACCTGTAATTAGGGGATTCGGGGTTCAAAACTCGATCGTAAGGTGATTTGTGTTGTACTTAGTATTTTTTCTTTGTTTGGCCGTTTTCGGTATTGGGCCGCTTTATTACCCTTAAACCGGATCTGTGCCTTATATCACTATATAGCTTTTGTTCCTCATTTTATTAGCTTTCTTATGATATATAGGATATACCTGTAATTAGGGATTCGGGGTTCAAAACTCGATCGTAAGGTGATTTGTGTTGTACTTAGTATTTTTTCTTAGGTTCGGCCGTTTTCGGTATTCGGCCGCTTTTTTCCCCATAAACCGGATCTGTGCCCTATATTCACTATATAGCTTTTGTTCCTCATTTTATTAGCTTTCTTATGATATATAGGATATACCTGTAATTAGGGGATTCGGGGGTTCAAAACTCGATCGTAACGTGATTTGTGTTGTACTTAGTATTTTTTCTTTGTTTGGCCGTTTTCGGTTATCGGCCGCTTTATTACCCTTAAACCGGACCTGTGCCTTATATTCACTATATAGCTTTTGTTCCTCATTTTATTAGCTTTCTTATGATATATAGGATATACCTGTAATTAGGGGATTCGGGGTTCAAAACTCGATCGTAAGGTGATTTGTGTTGTACTTAGTATTTTTTCTTTGTTTGGCCGTTTTCGGTATTGGGCCGCTTTATTACCCTTAAACCGGATCTGTGCCTTATATCACTATATAGCTTTTGTTCCTCATTTTATTAGCTTTCTTATGATATATAGGATATACCTGTAATTAGGGGATTCGGGGTTCAAAACTCGATCGTAAGGTGATTTGTGTTGTACTTAGTATTTTTTCTTAGGTTCGGCCGTTTTCGGTATTCGGCCGCTTTTTTCCCCATAAACCGGATCTGTGCCCTATATTCACTATATAGCTTTTGTTCCTCATTTTATTAGCTTTCTTATGATATATAGGATATACCTGTAATTAGGGGATTCGGGGGTTCAAAACTCGATCGTAACGTGATTTGTGTTGTACTTAGTATTTTTTCTTTGTTTGGCCGTTTTCGGTTATCGGCCGCTTTATTACCCTTAAACCGGACCTGTGCCTTATATTCACTATATAGCTTTTGTTCCTCATTTTATTAGCTTTCTTATGATATATAGGATATACCTGTAATTAGGGGATTCGGGGTTCAAAACTCGATCGTAAGGTGATTTGTGTTGTACTTAGTATTTTTTCTTTGTTTGGCCGTTTTCGGTATTGGGCCGCTTTATTACCCCTTAAACCGGATCTGTGCCTTATATCACTATATAGCTTTTGTTCCTCATTTTATTAGCTTTCTTATGATATATAGGATATACCTGTAATTAGGGGATTCGGGGTTCAAAACTCGATCGTAAGGTGATTTGTGTTGTACTTAGTATTTTTTCTTAGGTTCGGCCGTTTTCGGTATTCGGCCGCTTTTTTCCCCATAAACCGGATCTGTGCCCTATATTCACTATATAGCTTTTGTTCCTCATTTTATTAGCTTTCTTATGATATATAGGATATACCTGTAATTAGGGGATTCGGGGGTTCAAAACTCGATCGTAACGTGATTTGTGTTGTACTTAGTATTTTTTCTTTGTTTGGCCGTTTTCGGTTATCGGCCGCTTTATTACCCCTTAAACCGGACCTGTGCCTTATATTCACTATATAGCTTTTGTTCCTCATTTTATTAGCTTTCTTATGATATATAGGATATACCTGTAATTAGGGGATTCGGGGTTCAAAACTCGATCGTAAGGTGATTTGTGTTGTACTTAGTATTTTTTCTTTGTTTGGCCGTTTTCGGTATTGGGCCGCTTTATTACCCCTTAAACCGGATCTGTGCCTTATATCACTATATAGCTTTTGTTCCTCATTTTATTAGCTTTCTTATGATATATAGGATATACCTGTAATTAGGGGATTCGGGGTTCAAAACTCGATCGTAAGGTGATTTGTGTTGTACTTAGTATTTTTTCTTAGGTTCGGCCGTTTTCGGTATTCGGCCGCTTTTTTTCCCATAAACCGGATCTGTGCCCTATATTCACTATATAGCTTTTGTTCCTCATTTTATTAGCTTTCTTATGATATATAGGATATACCTGTAATTAGGGGATTCGGGGGTTCAAAACTCGATCGTAACGTGATTTGTGTTGTATTTTTTCTTAGGTTCGGTTCAGCGTTGTTTGAGTTGTTTTTAGTATTCGGGCGTTCTATTTCGTTAGTGCTATTATTAGATTTTTCTTGAGGAAAACACCCTAGTTTTTTATACGAAACTTTCATTACTTGTGTATTTTATTTCATATTTTTTTGTTTTTTATATAAATGTGTAAATATGTGAGTATTTTTAATTGGAAAGTGGGATTTTGAAAAGAATTATTGGCACTTAGAGACATAATAATTCTTTTGCCCTCCCCTGACACAAGGTGTACCGTTTAGTCGGTGGATTTCATTTAGTGTGGAAATCCCGATAGGGAAATGATGCCGGAAACGAATGCTCACTTTAATGCTTTATTAATAAAAGGGGACCCCACCCCCTAGAAATATATTTAACAAACTAAGTGCGACAATTGTACCGTAAGCTTCTAGATATGCATAAGTGGATTTGAGATGCATGATCAAGTGCAATTTTACGTAAAAAAAATAATTCTAGATAAAAGGGATAGGCCTAACAAATATCCTATCTCTTTATACCTTAATACTATATAATACTAGGCCTCAACGTTTTAAGCTGATAATATTTTAATCGAATTATAGCAATTCATTACACAAAACAAACCAACTTATCGATCCTTTAAATAAACTTATTCTAAAAGGTTACCAATTCAACGCTGTCATAAATTCTTTGAATATTGTATATATTGGTATTAATATTGTTTTTATCAGTAAATTAAATTCCATTGCTCTACAATCTGTCGATTCCTGTATCTTGGCATTGAACAATGTCATGTTTTTCTCTGATCTTAACACTAAATCCATGTTGGATGTGCACTGATTGATAATTTAGTCTTAGATGCATTTTTTTATTAGTTGTTATTTGCTTTGAACTAGCTGTCAGTAATTGAGAGTACACTCAGATCTGCACTAATTAAAGTGTCTTTTCGTTGTTGGGATGTACAAGTACCCAGCCACGTTCACTCTATGCTTTTGTTATATGTATTTCTATTTGTATCAATCTGATGAGTTAAGCCTTTTACAACTGATTTTTACATCGCGATGACCGTGAGGGCCTTCTGATGTATTGTTGCAACAGAGATTTCTACTTACGTAACTTTCGTTTTTGACTGGTAACCGATCTATAAATACGCGGACATTATCGAGTGCAAAATAGCATTCCTTATCGCCTGTTATAAATTCATTTCTTGAATGATTAGTCATAAAAATATTTTATTTTATAACATAAATTAATAATATGAAAATGCTTTGTCGTTAGAAATATATATATAAGTAAAAAATCATTAATATCTTTGCACTCGTTTAGAAGAATTGTGTTAACGCATGCGGAAGAATATCTCAAGCACAATCTATTAGAAAAATCGAATTATTACAGAAGAGTGTCCACCATGCACTTGCACTGCACTATTACTAGAATAGTAGAATAGAATAATATACAAATGGATGAAAATGATATATACATGTAACTGTTATATACAAATATTAATATAATATATAACAACAATCCAGAGTATACTGATTTGTATCACTACAATCAGAGACATATATACTAGATATTAAGATGTCTCTGCTACAATATAATAGTTATTACGGTGAGGTTGAATTCCCTGTCATTTATTCATCATCCACACACGAACTTGTCTCAGAAAAAAAAATATATCTCTGTACATTAACCTCACTTTCAGGTATAGAGATGTGATTTTTTTTTCTGAGACAAGTGCTTGTGACCATCCACAAGAACTTACGGTCATCCGATGTTCAGTACTTCAGTACTTTGATTATAGTTGGTTCTTATGTTTTACTGTTATACCACTGTCCCAGGTTAGGGGAGGGTTGGGATCCCGCTAACATGTTTTACCCCGCCACATTCTGTATGTATGTGCCTGTCCCAAGTCATTGTCGTTTTTTGGTGTGTTACATATTTGTGTTTTGTTCATTTTTTTGTACAATAATTAGGCCGTTAGTTTTCTCGTTTGAATTCTTTTTACATTTGTGATTTCTGGGCCTTTTATAGCTGACTATGCGGTATGGGCTTTGCACATTGTTGAAGGCCGTACGGTGACCTAAAGCTGTTAATGTCTTTGTGTCATTTGGTCTCTTGTAGAGAGTTGTCTCATTGGCAATCATACCACATCTTTTTTTTAATGTTAATATATACAAGTAGATATTAAAGTTATTCAATTTGAATAAACTTGAATAGTGAATAGTGCAAAAAAACACAGTTCACTATTCATGAATTTTGAATAGTGAAAAGTGAAAAGTGAATAGTGAACGTACTTCAGCCCGGTAAAATTTTTACATAATGTTTTGAAATCGCCTTTGAACAATGGTTCAAAAATATTCATATCTTTAAAATTTAATGCCTGTTGTGCATGATAATCAGCCAGCTCATTGCCTTGCCGGATTCCTACATGACTCGGGATCCATTCAAAAGTTATACTTGTTCCTGAATGATATTTAATGATCTGAATAATAAATGAATATCTAATAAGATTTGTTTTTTTTTTACTGTATCTTATTAAATCTTATTAAGTGGTATCTTGAGTGCTTGACAGAGAGTCTACAAAAATCACGACGTTATAGGATAAAAAATCTTCTAACCATGATAAACATATGAAAATAGGCAGGTGATTATGCAACTTAATCCCTTATGGCTGTAGAAAGGTTAACTTGTGTTTTGAATAGATTTGATTTTACTGTACTTAATTTTCACGGTTCATTGGATCACAAATACCTGCTCTTTTTTCATTGGTCACTATGATTTCGCGGGTTATTTCTATTGTTCTATTTTTTCAACTCATATCATGAAAAATTTGTGAACAGGCTGTTCACAAAGATTAAATATAATTTTGGTTGGGAAATAAGGTACGTAGGTTTTATCTGCAAACACATTGCTTATTCTTTTGTACAGTTTTGTTACTAACACCAATATTGTTTTTACCTGGCCAATATATAAATATAAGATAAGATAAGATCATTTATTAGCACTAACACATTAACAATAAATGGTTATGGCAACAAAATACAAACTACAATGACTACAATGAAGGAGAGACAGTGGATAAGTATGAGAAGAATATGTAAAAAAAAAAAAAAAAAAAAAAATCAAGTACCTTTTGACAATGAGTTTCTCGCCAACAACTGACAAGCATTCATTCAAATAGTTCACAATTTTTAATACTGTTGGGGAATTACTATTTAGAATTGATATAAGCAAGATAATATGATAAAAAAAAATTAATTTGTTGTTCAATAAAACATATTTAATTTTTTAATGAGGTTATCTCTCAAATATTTATAAGATGAACATTTTAAAAGAAAATGTAGTTCATCTTCAATGTCTACATTGTTGCAGCAAATACATATCTGACTATGCTTCGGTATATTTAAATATCACCCTCTTTCAACTGATAAAGTATGAGCACTTATCCTTAACTTGCATAATGTTGATCTATCGCATTTGGATTTGCATTAATCAACATATGAGGGTCTTAAAAATATTCATGGGCTTCAATCTTCTTTGTTATTGAAAATATGAGGACCCTCATTTAGAAAAGTTGTTCCAAATATAATGAATTTTTCCCCATTTAAGTTAAAAAGGCTAAGTTTTTCTTTTTATGGCCCGTGAACATAGGTTGGGGCCATATAGTGTTACCAGGGTTCTCACTAAGGCGAGTCCATGAGTCCTGGACTTGTGGAAATCTGTCTGGACTCACCATTTTCAAAACTGGTGAGTCCAAAGATGCATCAAGATTGAAATATTATGTATAAACTGAACACACATATCATCATTTTATAGCAAAACATTAAAACTAATCTGAATTTAATGGCATTTCATTGCTCTATTAGGTCATGGAGACTAAAAAAATAAATTAAATTGCAATAAAATATCTTCTTCTTACTGTTGGACTCACCATGGCCAAAAATGACGAGTCCCTGGACTCGCCTTCAAAAATCCTTAGTGAGAACCCTGGTTACACTTGTCCTTTTTTCCATCATTTTGTCATTCTGCCATTCCATCATTCTGCAAGGAACAGTTATACAGACTTTTTTCTAAACGCCTTCACATATTGAGCTGATTTTTTGTATGTGAGTACTATGATGAGTTACAGATCAAGTTATATTTGAAAATAGCAGTTATACAGACTTTTTTTGAAAACGCCTTCACTTATTGAGCTGATTTTTAGTATGTGTGTCTACTATGATGACTTACATATTGGGTTTATGTTTGGTTGCGCTCTACTGATTTTTGCAAAATTACAGGCTTTGGACCTTGAAAATTTCATGAAAATTACAGTTAAACAGACTTTTCTTCTAAAAACCTTCACATATTTAGCTGATTTTTAGTATGATGAGTTACAGATTGGGTTTACTTTTGGTTCAGCTCTGTTTATTTTTCCCGAAATTATAGGCTTAGGACTTGGAAAATTTCAACTCCAAAACTATAGCTTCAAGCTTTTTTTGCCACCGGGCCATTCGTGTCGTTCTGACACATCTAGTTTCTTTTCTACAACAGCAAAATAACCCCTTGTCTGAGGAACACACTCATTTAAGGAATATCCCTCATTATGGGGGATGTTGATGTATTCCCATCCTGATAAAGAGTTTGTAATAGATTTTTATCGTTGATTTAATTTTTAGAACACTGGGCCCAAAGGGACCCATGTGAGCTTATGCCATCACTTGACGTCCGTTGTCGTCTGTCGTTGTCGTCGTAAACTATTTCAAGACTCTTCTCCTCTGAAACTACTGGGCCAAATACCTTCAAACTTCAACTGATTGTTCCTTAGTGTATCTAGTTTATAAATTGTATCCAAAGTTTTGATCCATCAACAAACATGGCCGCCATGGCTGAAAATAGAACATAGGGGTCAAATGCAGTTTTTGGCTTATATCTCAAAAACTAAAGCATTTAGAGCAAGTCTGATGGGATAAAAATGTTCAATAAGTCAAGATCTATCAGCCCTGAAATTTTCAGAAAAATCGAACAACACATTTTTTTGGGTTGCTGCCACTAAATTGGTAATTTTAAGGAAATTTTGCAGTTTTTGGTTATTATCTTGAATATTATTGAAGATAAAGCTAAACTGTAATCAGCAAAAATGTTCAGGAAAGTAAGATCTACAAAAAAGTTTATATGACTAATATTGTCAATTGACCCCTTAAGGAGGTATTGCCCTTAAAGGACAATTTAACACAATTTGTTCATCATGTTTGCTAACATTTAAAAATCTACTCCTCTGAAACTACTGGGCCTAATACTTCTAAACTTTAACTGAATGTTCCTTAGGGTAACTGGTTTATAAATTTTATCCAAAGTTTTGATCCATTAACAAACATGGCCGCCATGGCTAAAAATAGAACATGGGGGTCAAATGCAGTCTTTGGCTTTTATCTCAAAAACTATAGCAGTTAGAGCAAAAGTGACATAGGAGTTATAGTGATAAATAAGTCAAGATCTATCTTCTATGAAATTTTCAGACCAATTGGACCACCCGTTGTAGGGTTACTGTCCGAAATAGTTTATTTTTATGAAATTTTACTGTTTTTGGTTATTTTCTTTAATATTTTAATAGATAGAGAGAAAGTGTAAATAGCAAAATTGTTCAGCTAAGTAAGATCTACAAAGAGGTCAAATGATCAAAATAGTCAATTGACTCCTTAAGGAGTTACTGCCCTTGAGATGTTTATTTTTTACATTTTTTTGTGCAAGTCTATTACTTTTTCAAAAATCTTCTTCTCTGAAACTACTGGGCCAAATATTTCCAAACTTTAACTGAATGCTTCTTAGGGTATCTAGTTTTAATTGTATCCGAAGTTTTGATCCGTCATCAAACATGGCCGCCATGGCTAAAAATAGAACATAGGGACAAAAGCAGTTTTTGGCTTATATCTCAAAAACTACAGCAGTTGGATCAAAAGTGAAAGAGAGTTAAAGTGATAAATGGGTCATGATCTATCTGTTATGAAATTTTCAGAAGATTTCGACAACCCATTGTTGGGTTACTGTTGGAAATAGTTTATTTTTATTAAATTTACTGTTTTTGGTTATTTTCTTTAATATTATAATAGATAGAAAGTGTAAATGGCAAAAAATGTTCAGCTAAGTAAGATCTACAAATGAATCCAATTGATCAAAATAGTCAATTAACCCCTTGAGGAGTTATTGCCCTTAAAATGTTTTTTTTTTTCATTTTTTGTGAAAGTCCAATTACTTTTTCAAAAATCTTCTCTGAAACTACTTTGCCAAATACTTAAGAACTTTAATTGAATGTTTCTTAGGGTATCAAGTTTATAGATTGTATTCGGGGATTTGATCCATTCAAAAACATGGCAGCAGTTTCTAAAAATAGAACATAGGGGTCAAATGAAGTTTTTGGCTTTCATCTCAAAAAACTAAAGCAGTAACAGCAAAACTGACATAGGTGAAAGTGTTAAACAGGTTTAGATATACCTGTCAAGTAATCTTCAGACCAATAGGACAACTTATTGTTGGGTTACTGTCCAGAAATAGTTAATTTTTAGGACATTTTACTGTTTTGGGTTATGTATTATCATTAATATTTTTATAGAAAGAGAGAAAGTGTAAATGACAAAATTGTTCAGCAAAGTAAGATCTACAAATAAGTCAAATGCCTGAAACTGAAATTATAGCCAGGTGAGCAATATCAGGCTCTCATGAGCCTCTTGTTAAAAAAAGAAGGTGGAAGATATCAAAGGGACAATCAAAACTCATATAAAGTGGAGGAGAGATGCACAAAACCATGACAGAAAACAAAAAACAATGAAAATACAGTCTTATGGCCCGAGAACAGTTATTTCGTAGTGCATTTCTTTTAGACAATAAAGTCAAATTTAAAAAATCGCACCTGCTCTATCTCAAAAAGATTTTTACAGTGTAGTGTACTACTATTAAGACAAATAATATCAAAATTATAGAAAAGTCTACCAGCTCTAACTCAAAATATTGACAATTCTATGTAAAGGGGGTCTAAAATTCAGTTTGACAGCTTCAGGCATACTAGTTTTTGACCTTTTTTAACTGGACCAAATCACTACTTTACATAAAGATTCAGCAACCAAATTTTTTAAACATGTAATTTTATCCCTTTACTTAATATTTCATGCATAAAATATAAAGAAATGAATATAATTTGGAAAGTGTATGAACAAAATTTGCAAGTTATACACTGTCCACACTAGGGACTATATTTGTAGACAACGAAAATCTAAGGACGATAATTGTGTCCTCGGACCTAATAGTATAGAATGACTTGACCAATTCTAATAAAACTTTGCATGACCTAAGCTTAGGGAATTATAAGATAGTTGGCCAAGTTTCACGGCCATGGGATATATATTATAGAAACTATGGTCATTTTAATATTGAAATTTGAATGTTTAATTTTGACGTTTAAAGCAAATAATTTCAACTATCAAGATTTGGGCTTAAAAAATTTAAATATTGCAAAAATTTGCTTTTTAAATGCTCTTAAAATATAATATATTAAGTATTTAAAGCAACTGAACACTCATTTGATTTATCAGCTTTATTACAATTATTCAAAAGTCAAATTTATATGAGCCTATGCCTGAAAATAGAGATTTTCAAATTAAGGGGAGCCTTACATAAACATGCATTTTTTTCAACCATTTTGAAGTTTTTATACGCCGTCAAAATTTTGACGGGACGTATTATGGTATACAAATGTCATCTGTCCGTCTGTCTGTCCGGGCGTAAACATGTCACACCGTAACTTGAGAACGACTTATCCAAGTTTCATGAAACTTAACATAGTTGTTTCTTATGATGGTCAAACAATCTGTATACTTTTTGGTGAAAATTAGATTAAAACTTATTGAGTTACGGGACTTAGTAACTAAAACAGGTGTGTATTTTTTTCACATGTCGCGCCGTATCTCAAAAAACAATTTATGATTATTGCTTAAAACTTTACACACTTCTTAGTTATATTAATCTTAAGATCTGTATACTTTTTGGTGATGATTCAAAATTTTATTTTAGAGATATTGAGTATTTTTTTCAAAAAAGGGGGAGGGTTTTTTCACATGTCGCGCCGTATCTCAAAAACAGTTTATGATTATTGCTTAAAACTTTACACACTTCTTAGTTATATTAATCTTAAGATCTGTATACTTTTTGGTGATGATTCAAAATTTTATTTTTGAGTTATTGAGTATTTTGTAAAAAAAGGGGGAGGGGTTTTTCACATGTCGCACCGTATCTCAAAAATGATTTTTGATTATTGCTTAAAATTTTACACACTTCTTAGTTATATTAATCTAAAGATCTGTATACTTTTTGGTTTTGATTCAAAATTTAATTTTTGAGATATTGATTTTTTTTTAAAAAGGGGGGTTTTCACATGTCACGTCGTATCTCAAAAACGACTTATGATTATTGCTTAAAATTTTACACACTTCTTAGTTATATTAATCTAAAGATCTTTATACTTGTAGTTTTGATTCAAAATTTTATTTTAGAGATATTGAGTTTTTTGTAAAAAAAAGGGTGTTTTCGCATGTCAGAAACTATTTATGATTATTGCATAAAAGTTCACACACAAGACGACGGGCGTATCATGCGCTCATGGCGCAGCTGTTCATTGAAGTTTTTATACCATAAATTATTCTTCCATATATATTAAATGTACTTTAAATGGAAAGAAAAGTTACAAAAAGCATACCAAATGAGTATAAAATGGTCTTAGGCTATGTAAGACTGAACATTATTTAGAGTCAATTTAGGCCGTAGCACATATTTACATATAAAAATGCATACAGAAGCTATAAGAAATGGAAATTTGTTACTTTTTGCTCATTTCTATGCTAAGATGTCATGACACAAGAAGTCTAATTGCAAAAGGACTCTTGCGTTCAACTTTTTTTGCAGACAGTATGGTCTGTTGCACAGTTTTTTCACTTTTCAATGGAAAACTTGCATGTAGTTTTAGTCTCAACTGGCATATATTTGAACCACATACTATCCTACAGAAGAAAATAAAGGTAGTATATGAAATGGATAAGGTGCACAGATCATTGTCAAGTGCTTTTTTTACAGATTTAGTGAAATATTTATGATGGACTACAAATTTTATGTACAAAGCTCTTCACATTTCACATACATTAAACAGGCTGTTCGACCATGGCCTAAATACAACACATTTTGCACATTTTTTTCTGTGATAATCTACTTTTCTCCAAATTAGAGTTCACAAATGGTTAATAGAATTTGAATTAATCATAGAAACACAAATATCAAAGCATAAAAAGCTGTCCGATAGAAAGTCAGCATGCCTCTTACCAGCAAACCATTCAGGGATGTTGCAAAATGCAGAATCTACATTTCCTGAATTCATCTCTTAGGCCCGAGAACACAGTTATTTCGTAGTGCATTTCTTTTAGACAATAAAGTCAAATTAAAAAAATCGCACCTGCTCTATCTCAAAAAGATTTTTACAGTGTAGTGTACTACTATTAAGACAAATAATATCAAAATTATAGAAAAGTCTACCAGCTCTAACTCAAAATATTGACAATTCTATGTAAAGGGGGTCTAAAATTCAGTTTGACAGCTTAAGGCATACTAGTTTTTGACCTTTTTTAAATCACTACTTTACATAAAGATTCAGCAACCAAATTCTTTAAACATGTAATTTTATCCCTTTACTTAATATTTCATGCATAAAATATAAAGAAATGAATTTGGAAAGTGTATGAACAAAATTTGCAAGTTATACACTGTCCACACTAGGGACTATATTTGTAGACAACGAAAATCTAAGGACATCATAACTGTGTCCTCGGACCTTATATACATAGAAAAACTAATGACTTGCAACTAAAACCCCACCGAAAACCTTGGATTTAAGTTTTCATGTTAGGTCCGTTTCTCAAGTCATATTATGTGTTTATTCCATTTAAGGTCCCTCAGGTCAAGGATTTATAAAGTAAGTTACTATACAACTCCTTGCTCAGGGGGAATGAAAACCAGGATACACTCATAATTCAACATATAAAAAAAGTAAATACAAGAATACAATGTATAATAATGCTATAATAATAATAAAACAATATAAAATGATTTTAAATGATAATTTCTCTGCAGTAGGGAGGTTTGCAGCATTGCGACCCAAGGTAGGCGAAATCGTTGGTCAATTGATTGCTTTGTTGGAAGACGAATCAGGAATGGTGCTTGAGAATCGTAATTCTCTCTTTGTCTAAACAAGTCAAGCAAGCTGTAGTTATGAAATTATGAATTTAACCTAAAAAAAAAAGTAGCAAATTACTGATATGTCCTCACACTGGTCATTAACCAAAATAAGTTCTCAGGAAAGCTAGATAAAATTATTTTATATGACTACATGAGAGATTAGTTTTACACAATTATGAATTTCCTTGTTAAATTTGGTGCAATGAAAGAAAAAGTGTATTTCATCCTTTACCTCAACTGAACCACACTGGGGAATAAAAAAAGGATGAAATTTCCAAAATGAAATCAGAAAATTAAGTCTGCCTATCCATAAGAAAAAAATAATTAAAAATCCATGCCTAAATAAAATTTAATGCATTTTATGTTTCAGAAAATTAAATGCACGTAGGAAAGGAATTCTTTTTTTGCCTGATAAAATAAACCACCTGAATTTCATTTTATAGGGTTCACTTATTTACACAGTTAAGATCACATTTCTGTGTGCAGATTTTTCCACATTTTCAACTTTAATTTTTAGTTGCCAAACGTACAAGTACACAGCAACTTATGCTTGTCAGAGAATGAATATCACTTGTCCCAGATAATTGGACAACCTTAAGTAATATCATGCCCTGTTACTTACTTTCGGAATTATCCCCATCTGTTAATTGATCCTTACCAATTTAAAACCTTGTAAGCTAGGGTCAAGTAACTTCACTAAATGCATTTAGCATGTTATTGAAATGCAGTAACTAAGGGGATCAAGTGATGTCATTCCTCCTCAAATAGATCATTCTAGCTTAAATAAACTTGCATTTAATCTTCATTGACTTTTGTTGTTCATCTCCTTTCAGTTCTTGTATACTATGACTCTGACCAGCAATCATCTTACTCAGTAAAGGTATGCATTTTGAAGAGCCAGACAGTACAACAACTTTCCTATGGTAGCCCCAGGTAAAGTAAGCCTTTTATTTTTGATTACCGATTTGAATTTCAAACTGTTTTTTATTACCTTTTGTGATTATTATACCCCATGCTGGGAAGTAAGGGGGGGATTAATGGTTTTTAAACAATCAGTCAGACATTTTTTTTTCTGTATGCTAACTGTAAATCTTAATAATGATTGTAAGGTGTATATGTCTGTCTGGCAGGTATCGTCTGACCTTGACCTCATTTTCATGGTTCATTGGTCAATGTTAAGTTTTCATGGTTACGTTTGTTTCTTAGATACTATAAATAATAGGTTAACTATATTTAATGCATAGATTGATTGTAAGGTGTACATGTCTGTCTGGCATGGTTCATCTGATCTTGTCCATTTTCATGGTTCATTGGTCAATGTTACGTTTTCCTGATTAAGTTTGTTTCTTAGAAACTATAAGCAATACTTCAACTATATTTGGTGTATGGAATGATTATAAGGTGTACATGTATTTCCGGTTTAGTTTATCTGACCTTGACCTCATGTTCTTAGATAATGTTAAGTTTATGTGATACTTGTGGTAAAAGTTTATGTGATACTTGTGGTAAAGCTTTATATTTAGGACTGTCAACATAACATTAATGGTCAGTGTGTGCACTCTTGTTCATTTTAAGCAGCTTGTTCAAATTCAATTTCATGTAAATAATTTTTTTGCCGTTAACGATCGCATTTTATTAACGATTCAATCATGTCAACGTGTGGTTTATTATTGTTTCTCTCAATAGATATTTGGTCTTGCAGACCCCTTAGATACAATTGCTATGGGAGTATTTGATCTCGTAAAAGCAGATCGCCCAGCAGCTCCATAAAAAAGATGCTTTTTGTCAAAATGGGCCTCGTAAAAGACCTCGGCAGAGAGCAAAATTGGAATTTTATTATAACATTGATGAATTTAAAGGGCACTGATCTCGTAAAAGCAGATCGCCCAGCAGCTTGATAAAAAAGATGCTTTTTGTCAAAATGGGCCTCGTAAAAGCAGACTTCGGCAGAGAGCAAAATTGGAATTTTAATACAACATTGATGAATTTAAAGGGCACTGATCTCGTAAAAGCAGATCGCCCAGCAGGTTGATAAAAAAGATGCTCTTTGTCAAATGGGCCTCGTAAAAGCAGACCTCGGCAGAGAGCAAAATTGGAATTTTAATATAACATTGATGAATTTAAAGGGCACTGATCTCGTAAAAGCAGATCGCCCAGCAGGTTGATAAAAAAGATGCTCCTTGTCAAATGGGCCTCGTAAAAGCAGACCTTGGAAGAGAGCAAAATTGGAATTTTAATGTAACATTGATGAATTTAAAGGGCACTGATCTCGTAAAAGCAGGTCGCCCAGCAGGTTGATAAAAAAGATGCTCTTTGTCAAATGGGCCTCGTAAAAGCAGACCTCGGCAGAGAGCAAAATTAGAATTTTGATATAACATGGATGAATTTAAAGGGCACTGATCTCGTAAAAGCAGATCGCCCAGCAGGTCTATAAAAAAGATGCTCTTTGTCAAATGGGCCTCGTAAAAGCAGACCTCGGCAGAGAGCAAAATTGGAATTTTAATATAACATTGATGAATTTAAAGGGCACTGATCTCGTAAAAGCAGATCGCCCAGCAGGTTGATAAAAAAGATGCTCTTTGTCAAATGGGCCTCGTAAAAGCAGACCTCGGCAGAGAGCAAAATTGGAATTTTAATGTAACATTGATGAATTTAAAGGGCACTGATCACATAAAAGCAGATCCCCAGCAGGTTGATAAAAAAAGATGCTTTTTGTCAAATGGGTCTCGTAAAAGCAGACCTCGGCAGAGAGCAAAATTGGAATTTTGATATAACATTGATGAATTTAAAGGGCATTTATCTCGTAAAAGCAGATCGCCCAGCAGGTCTATAAAAAAGATGCTGTTGTCAAATGGGCCTCGTAAAAGCAGACCTCGGCAGAGAGCAAAATTGGAATTTTAATATAACATTGATGAATTTAAAGGGCACTGATCTCGTAAAAGCAGATCGCCCAGCAGGTTGATAAAAAAGATGCTCTTTGTTAAATAGGTCTCCTAAAAGCAGACCTCGGCAGAGAGGAAAATTGGAATTTTAATATAACATTGATGAATTTAAAGGGCACTGATCTCGTAAAAGCAGATCGCCTAGCAGGTTGATAAAAAAGATTCTCTTCGTTAAATGGGTCTCGTAAAAGCAGACCTTGGAAGAGAGCAAAATTAGAATTTTGATATAACATTGATGAATTTAAAGGGCACTGATCTCGTAAAAGCAGATGATCGCCCAGCAGGTTGATAAAAAAGTTGCTCTTAGTCAAATGGGCCTCGTAAAAGCAGACCTCGGCAGAGAGCAAAATTGGATTTTTGGTATAACATTGATGAATTTAAAGGGCGCTGATCTCATAAAAGCAGATCGCCCAGCAAAGCAGGTCATATAATATGTCGGAAAGTTGTTTTTATGAAAAAATATATTATAAATCTTGCCTGGCTCTATTTCCTCAAGGCAAAAGTCTGACTGATGTATTTCTTACAGCAGTATACAGGTAAAAAAATAATGTTTTCACATCTAAGATTTTATGCATAAAAAAATTGCCAATTGGATGAAAATTCCCAATCAATTTGATTGGGGGTTGGGTTAGGTAGGACCTCAGATTTATGATAAGTTAATTTACAAAACCAGATTTTGGCACTAAAAATTAAGTTTTTATTACAATGATACCTTACCATCATAAATTTGATTCATCAACATAATTCTCCTGAGAACTAGATGAAAATATTACTTTCCGAAAATCCTACTGGAATTTGAAGAAAGGGAGTCTTCAAAAGGCTTCACTTCCTCTTAGAGGCAGTACTTTTGGAGGGCAGGACTAGACTAGAGGATGACCAGGATACTTCTTATAGAAGGCAATAGACTAATAGTTTGAGATGGTACCCTGGAAATAATAGTCAGCGGTGCTTTATTTCTCAAGATAGGGGCCTCAGTGGCTGAGTGGTGTAAGTTGTCCAACTAATGTATCACTAGCCTGTCAACACTGAGATTGTGAGTTCGAATCCTGCATGTGGCAGATGACTTCGATTCCAGATGTTACTAAGAAGATGTTTACATCAGACCCTGAAAAAGACTCCATTGAAGCACAGCAGGATAAGCAACATTGAGATATGTATATTTTATTTAAATTAAAACTATATTTCATTTAAATATAAACTAATCTATGATTTTTCTTTTTGTAGCAGTTTCTTTTCATTACAGTAGCAGGCCAGAGGATATTAGTATGGACCATGAAGATGGATGGTTTCATTGTAGATGACAGATATTGTAGCATGTAGGTATTTGATCATTTGAATTGTACTTTAAAATTATGTTGATATTTGTTTGGTAATAAAAATCAGTTTTTCCCTAGAAAAACACCTTGAATTTTCACTATAAATTCTACCAAAATTTCTTATTCAAATTTATACTTTAATGAAATATATTTTAATAAGAATGTATTGTAATTGGCTGCCATTAATATGAAAATAAGGAGATGTGGTATGATTGCCAATGAGACAACTATCCACCAAAGTTCAAATGAAGTGGAGGTAAGCAGTTATTGGCAACTGTACAGCCTTCAACAATGAGAAAAACCCATACCATATGGTCGATTTTAAAAGGCCCTGTCATAAAAAATATGAAACCATTCAATTGAGAAAAACTAACGGCCTAATTTATAACAAAACAATTTACGAAAAACAAATATGACAGACATGAACCAACGGCAACCACTGAACTACAGGCTACTGACTTCGGACAACAAAATAATGTGGTCGGGTTAAACATGTTTCTGAGTGCTCAACCTTCTTCTAACCTGGGACAGTGGTGGAACAGTTCTTTATATATATTTTGAAAAAAATTTCATTTTTTTGTTTTAGATGTTACAAAGAAGATGTTTACATCACAGACCCTGAAAAAGACTCCATTGAAGCACAGCAGGATAAGCAACATTGAGATATGTATATTTTATTTAAGTTAAAACTATATTTCATTAAAATATCAATTAATCTTATGATTTTTTTTCTTTTCGTAGCAGTTTCTTTTCGTTACAGTAGCTGAGGCCAGAAGATATTAGTCATGGACCATGGAGATGGATGGTTTCATTGTAGATGACAGATATTGTAGCATGTAGGTATTTGATCATTTGAATTGTACTTTAAAATTATATTGATATTTGTTTGGTAATAAAAATCAGTTTTTCTCTAGAAAAACAGCTTAGGTTTCACTACAAATTGTACCAAAATTTCTTGTTCAAATTTATACTTTAATGAAATATATTTTAATAAGAATGTATTGTAATTGGCTGCTATTAATATGAAAATAAGGAGATGTGGTATGATTGCCAATGAGACAACTATCCACCAAAGTTCAAATGAAGTGGATGTAAGCAGTTATAGGCAACCGTACAGCCTTCAACAATGAGAAAAACCCATACCATATGGTCCATTTTAAAAGGCCCTGTCATAAAAAATATGAAACCATTCAATTGAGAAAAACTAACGGCCTAATTTATAACAAAACAATTTACGAAAAACAAATATGACAGACATGAACCAACGACAACCACTGAACTACAGGCTACTGACTTCGGACAACAAAATAAAGAATGTGGTCGGGTTAAACATGTTTGTGAGTGCTCAACCTTCTTCTAACCTGGGACAGTGGTGTAACAGTTCTTCTTTATATACATTTTAAAAAAAGTTTCATTTTTTTGTTTCAGATGTTACGAAGAAGATGTTTACATCACAGACCCTGAAAAAGACTCCATTGAAGCACAGCAGGATAAGCAACATTGAGATATGTATATTTTATCTAAGTTAAAACTATATTTCATTAAAATATAAACTAATCTTATGATTTTTTTCTTTTCGTAGCAGTTTCTTTTCGTTACAGTAGCTGAGGCCAGAAGATATTAGTCATGGACCATGGAGATGGATGGTTTCATTGTAGATGACAGATATTGTAGCATGTAGGTATTTGATCATTTGAATTGTACTTTAAAATTATGTTGATATTTGTTTGGTAATAAAATCAGTTTTCTCTAGAAAAACAGCTTGAGGTTTCACTACAAATTGTACCAAAATTTCTTATTCAAATTTATACTTTAATGAAATATATTTTAATAAGAATGTATTGTAATTGGCTGCTATTAATATGAAAATAAGGAGATGTGGTATGATTGCCAATGAGACAACTATCCACCAAAGTTCAAATGAAGTGGATGTAAGCAGTTATTATGCAACCATACAGCCTTCAATAATGAGAAAAACCCATACCATATGATCGATTTTAAAAGGCCCTGTCATAAAAAATATGAAACCATTCAATTGAGAAAAACTAACGGCCTAATTTATAACAAAACAATTTACGAAAAACAAATATGACAGACATGAACCAACGACATCCACTGAACTACAGGCTACTGACTTCGGACAACAAAATAAAGAATGTGGTCAGGTTAAACATGTTTGTGAGTGCTCAACCTTCTTCTAACCTGGGACAGTGGTGTAACAGTTCTTCTTGATATATATTTTGAAAAAAGTTTCATTTTTTTGTTTCAGATGTTACGAAGAAGATGTTTACATAACAGACCCTGAAAAAGACTCCATTGAAGCACAGCAGGATAAGCAACATTGAGATATGTATATTTTATTTAAGTTAAAACTATATTTTATTAAAATATAAACTAATCTGATGATTTTTTTTCTTTTCGTAGCAGTTTCTTTTCGTTACAGTAGCTGAGGCCAGAAGATATTAGTCATGGACCATGGAGATGGATGGTTTCATTGTAGATGACAGATATTGTAGCATGTAGGTATTTGATCATTTGAATTGTACTTTAAAATTATGTTGATATTTGTTTGGTAATAAAATCAGTTTTCTCTAGAAAACAGCTTAGGTTTCACTACAAATTGTACCAAAATTTCTTGTTCAAATTTATACTTTAATGAAATATATTTTAATAAGAATGTATTGTAATTGGCTGCTATTAATATGAAAATAAGGAGATGTGGTATGATTGCCAATGAGACAACTATTCACCAAAGTTCAAATGAAGTGGATGTAAGCAGTTATAGGCAACCGTACAGCCTTCAACAATGAGAAAAACCCATACCATATGGTCCATTTTAAAAGGCCCTGTCATAAAAAATATGAAACCATTCAATTGAGAAAAACTAACGGCCTAATTTATAACAAAACAATTTACGAAAAACAAATATGACAGACATGAACCAACGACAACCACTGAACTACAGGCTACTGACTTTGGACAACAAAATAAAGAATGTGGTCGGGTTAAACATGTTTGTGAGTGCTCAACCTTCTTCTAACCTGGGACAGTGGTGTAACAGTTCTTCTTTATATACATTTTAAAAAAAGTTTCATTTTTTTGTTTCAGATGTTACGAAGAAGATGTTTACATCACAGACCCTGAAAAGTCTCCATTGAAGCACAGCAGGATAAGCAACATTGAGATATGTATATTTTATTTAAGTTAAAACTATATTTCATTAAAATATAAACTAATCTTATGATTTTTTTCTTTTCGTAGCAGTTTCTTTTCATTACAGTAGCTGAGGCCAGAAGATATTAGTCATGGACCATGGAGATGGATGGTTTCATTGTAGATGACAGATATTGTAGCATGTAGGTATTTGATCATTTGAATTGTACTTTAAAATTATGTTGATATTTGTTTGGTAATAAAAATCAGTTTTTCTCTAGAAAAACAGCTTGAGGTTTCACTACAAATTGTACCAAAATTTCTTATTCAAATTTATACTTTAATGAAATATATTTTAATAAGAATGTATTGTAATTGGCTGCTATTAATATGAAAATAAGGAGATGTGGTATGATTGCCAATGAGACAACTATCCACCAAAGTTCAAATGAAGTGGATGTAAGCAGTTATAGGCAACCGTACAGCCTTCAACAATGAGAAAAACCCATACCATATGGTCCATTTTAAAAGGCCCTGTCATAAAAAATATGAAACCATTCAATTGAGAAAAACTAACGGCCTAATTTATAACAAAACAATTTACGAAAAACAAATATGACAGACATGAACCAACGACAACCACTGAACTACAGGCTACTGACTTCGGACAACAAAATAAAGAATGTGGTCGGGTTAAACATGTTTGTGAGTGCTCAACCTTCTTCTAACCTGGGACAGTGGTGTAACAGTTCTTCTTTATATATATTTTGAAAAAAGTTTCATTTTTTTGTTTCAGATGTTACGAAGAAGATGTTTACATCACAGACCCTGAAAAAGACTCCATTGAAGCACAGCAGGATAAGCAACATTGAGATATGTATATTTTATTTAAGTTAAAACTATATTTCATTAAAATATAAACTAATCTGATGATTTTTTTCTTTTCGTAGCAGTTTCTTTTCGTTACAGTAGCTGAGGCCAGAAGATATTAGTCATGGACCATGGAGATGGATGGTTTCATTGTAGATGACAGATATTGTAGCATGTAGGTATTTGATCATTTGAATTGTACTTTAAAATTATGTTGATATTTGTTTGGTAATAAAAATCAGTTTTTCTCTAGAAAAAACAGCTTGAGGTTTCACTACAAATTGTACCAAAATTTCTTATTCAAATTTATACTTTAATGAAATATATTTTAATAAGAATGTATTGTAATTGGCTGCTATGAATATGAAAATAAGGAGATATGGTATGATTGCCAATGAGACAACTATCCACCAAAGTTCAAATGAAGTGGATGTAAGCAGTTATAGGCAACCGTACAGCCTTCAACAACGAGAAAAACCCATACCATATGGTCCATTTTAAAAGGCCCTGTCATAAAAAATATGAAACCATTCAATTGAGAAAAACTAACGGCCTAATTTATAACAAAACAATTTACGAAAAACAAATATGACAGACATGAACCAACGACAACCACTGAACTACAGGCTACTGACTTCGGACAACAAAATAAAGAATGTGGTCGGGTTAAACATGTTTGTGAGTGCTCAACCTTCTTCTAACCTGGGACAGTGGTGTAACAGTTCTTCTTTATATATATTTTGAAAAAAGTTTCATTTTTTTGTTTCAGATGTTACGAAGAAGATGTTTACATCACAGACCCTGAAAAAGACTCCATTGAAGCACAGCAGGATAAGCAACATTGAGATATGTATATTTTATTTAAGTTAAAACTATATTTCATTAAAATATAAACTAATCTTATGATTTTTTTTCTTTTCGTAGCAGTTTCTTTTCGTTACAGTAGCTGAGGCCAGAAGATATTAGTCATGGACCATGGAGATGGATGGTTTCATTGTAGATGACAGATATTGTAGCATGTAGGTATTTGATCATTTGAATTGTACTTTAAAATTATGTTGATATTTGTTTGGTAATAAAATCAGTTTTCTCTAGAAAAACAGCTTGAGGTTTCACTACAAATTGTACCAAAATTTCTTGTTCAAATTTATACTTTAATGAAATATATTTTAATAAGAATGTATTGTAATTGGCTGCTATTAATATGAAAATAAGGAGATGTGGTATGATTGCCAATGAGACAACTATCCACCAAAGTTCAAATGAAGTGGATGTAAGCAGTTATAGGCAACCGTACAGCCTTCAACAACGAGAAAAACCCATACCATATGGTCCATTTTAAAAGGCCCTGTCATAAAAAATATGAAACCATTCAATTGAGAAAAACTAACGGCCTAATTTATAACAAAACAATTTACGAAAAACAAATATGACAGACATGAACCAACGACAACCACTGAACTACAGGCTACTGACTTCGGACAACAAAATAAAGAATGTGGTCGGGTTAAACATGTTTGTTAGTGCTCAACCTTCTTCTAACCTGGGACAGTGGTGTAACAGTTCTCTTTATATATATTTTGAAAAAAGTTTCATTTTTTTGTTTCAGATGTTACGAAGAAGATGTTTACATCACAGACCCTGAAAAAGACTCCATTGAAGCACAGCAGGATAAGCAACATTGAGATATGTATATTTTATTTAAGTTAAAACTATATTTCATTAAAATATAAACTAATCTTATGATTTTTTTCTTTTCGTAGCAGTTTCTTTTCGTTACAGTAGCTGAGGCCAGAAGATATTAGTCATGGACCATGGAGATGGATGGTTTCATTGTAGATGACAGATATTGTAGCATGTAGGTATTTGATCATTTGAATTGTACTTTAAAATTATGTTGATATTTGTTTGGTAATAAAATCAGTTTTCTCTAGAAAAACAGCTTGAGGTTTCACTACAAATTGTACCAAAATTTCTTATTCAAATTTATACTTTAATGAAATATATTTTAATAAGAATGTATTGTAATTGGCTGCTATTAATATGAAAATAAGGAGATGTGGTATGATTGCCAATGAGACAACTATCCACCAAAGTTCAAATGAAGTGGATGTAAGCAGTTATTATGCAACCATACAGCCTTCAATAATGAGAAAAACCCATACCATATGATCGATTTTAAAAGGCCCTGTCATAAAAAATATGAAACCATTCAATTGAGAAAAACTAACGGCCTAATTTATAACAAAACAATTTACGAAAAACAAATATGACAGACATGAACCAACGACATCCACTGAACTACAGGCTACTGACTTCGGACAACAAAATAAAGAATGTGGTCAGGTTAAACATGTTTGTGAGTGCTCAACCTTCTTCTAACCTGGGACAGTGGTGTAACAGTTCTTCTTGATATATATTTTGAAAAAAGTTTCATTTTTTTGTTTCAGATGTTACGAAGAAGATGTTTACATAACAGACCCTGAAAAAGACTCCATTGAAGCACAGCAGGATAAGCAACATTGAGATATGTATATTTTATTTAAGTTAAAACTATATTTTATTAAAATATAAACTAATCTGATGATTTTTTTTCTTTTCGTAGCAGTTTCTTTTCGTTACAGTAGCTGAGGCCAGAAGATATTAGTCATGGACCATGGAGATGGATGGTTTCATTGTAGATGACAGATATTGTAGCATGTAGGTATTTGATCATTTGAATTGTACTTTAAAATTATGTTGATATTTGTTTGGTAATAAAATCAGTTTTCTCTAGAAAACAGCTTAGGTTTCACTACAAATTGTACCAAAATTTCTTGTTCAAATTTATACTTTAATGAAATATATTTTAATAAGAATGTATTGTAATTGGCTGCTATTAATATGAAAATAAGGAGATGTGGTATGATTGCCAATGAGACAACTATCCACCAAAGTTCAAATGAAGTGGATGTAAGCAGTTATAGGCAACCGTACAGCCTTCAACAATGAGAAAACCCATACCATATGGTCCATTTTAAAAGGCCCTGTCATAAAATATATGAAACCATTCAATTGAGAAAAACTAACGGCCTAATTTATAACAAAACAATTTACGAAAAACAAATATGACAGACATGAACCAACGACAACCACTGAACTTCATGCTACTGACTTGGACAACAAAATAAAGAATGTGGTCGGGTTAAACATGTTTGTGAGTGCTCAACCTTCTTCTAACCTGGGACAGTGGTGTAACAGTTCTCTTTATATATATTTTGAAAAAGTTTCATTTTTTGTTTCAGATGTTCTGAAGAAGATGTTTACATCACAGACCCTGAAAAAGACTCCATTGAAGCACAGCAGGATAAGCAACATTGAGATATGTATATTTTATTTAAGTTAAAACTATATTTCATTAAAATATAAACTAATCTTATGATTTTTTTCTTTTTGTAGCAGTTTCTTTTCGTTACAGTAGCTGAGGCCAGAGGATATTAGTCATGGACCATGGAGATGGATGGTTTCATTGTAGATGACAGATATTGTAGCATGTAGGTATTTGATCATTTGAATTGTACTTTAAAATTATGTTGATATTTGTTTGGTAATAAAAATCAGTTTTTCTCTAGAAAAACAGCTTGAGGTTTCACTACAAATTGTACCAAAATTTCTTATTCAAATTTATACTTTAATGAAATATATTTTAATAAGAATGTATTGTAATTGGCTGCTATTAATATGAAAATAAGGAGATGTGGTATGATTGCCAATGAGACAACTATCCACCAAAGTTCAAATGAAGTGGATGTAAGCAGTTATTATGCAACCATACAGCCTTCAATAATGAGAAAAACCCATACCATATGATCGATTTTAAAAGGCCCTGTCATAAAAAATATGAAACCATTCAATTGAGAAAAACTAACGGCCTAATTTATAACAAAACAATTTACGAAAAACAAATATGACAGACATGAACCAACGACATCCACTGAACTACAGGCTACTGACTTCGGACAACAAAATAAAGAATGTGGTCAGGTTAAACATGTTTGTGAGTGCTCAACCTTCTTCTAACCTGGGACAGTGGTGTAACAGTTCTTCTTGATATATATTTTGAAAAAAGTTTCATTTTTTTGTTTCAGATGTTACGAAGAAGATGTTTACATAACAGACCCTGAAAAAGACTCCATTGAAGCACAGCAGGATAAGCAACATTGAGATATGTATATTTTATTTAAGTTAAAACTATATTTTATTAAAATATAAACTAATCTGATGATTTTTTTTCTTTTCGTAGCAGTTTCTTTTCGTTACAGTAGCTGAGGCCAGAAGATATTAGTCATGGACCATGGAGATGGATGGTTTCATTGTAGATGACAGATATTGTAGCATGTAGGTATTTGATCATTTGAATTGTACTTTAAAATTATGTTGATATTTGTTTGGTAATAAAAATCAGTTTTTCTCTAGAAAAACAGCTTAGGTTTCACTACAAATTGTACCAAAATTTCTTGTTCAAATTTATACTTTAATGAAATATATTTTAATAAGAATGTATTGTAATTGGCTGCTATTAATATGAAAATAAGGAGATGTGGTATGATTGCCAATGAGACAACTATCCACCAAAGTTCAAATGAAGTGGATGTAAGCAGTTATAGGCAACCGTACAGCCTTCAACAATGAGAAAAACCCATACCATATGGTCCATTTTAAAAGGCCCTGTCATAAAAAATATGAAACCATTCAATTGAGAAAAACTAACGGCCTAATTTATAACAAAACAATTTACGAAAAACAAATATGACAGGCGTGAACCAACGACAACCACTGAACTTCATGCTACTGACTTGGACAACAAAATAAAGAATGTGGTCGGGTTAAACATGTTTGTGAGTGCTCAACCTTCTTCTAACCTGGGACAGTGGTGTAACAGTTCTCTTTATATATATTTTGAAAAAAGTTTCATTTTTTTGTTTCAGATGTTACGAAGAAGATGTTTACATCACAGACCCTGAAAAAGACTCCATTGAAGCACAGCAGGATAAGCAACTTTGAGATATGTATATTTTATTTAAGTTAAAACTATATTTCATTAAAATATAAACTAATCTTATGATTTTTTTTCTTTTCGTAGCAGTTTCTTTTCGTTACAGTAGCTGAGGCCAGAAGATATTAGTCATGGACCATGGAGATGGATGGTTTCATTGTAGATGACAGATATTGTAGCATGTAGGTATTTGATCATTTGAATTGTACTTTAAAATTATGTTGATATTTGTTTGGTAATAAAAATCAGTTTTTCTCTAGAAAAACAGCTTGAGGTTTCACTACAAATTGTACCAAAATTTCTTATTCAAATTTATACTTTAATGAAATATATTTTAATAAGAATGTATTGTAATTGGCTGCTATTAATATGAAAATAAGGAGATGTGGTATGATTGCCAATGAGACAACTATCCACCAAAGTTCAAATGAAGTGGATGTAAGCAGTTATTATGCAACCATACAGCCTTCAATAATGATAAAACCCATACCATATGATCGATTTTAAAAGGCCCTGTCATAAAAATATGAAACCATTCAATTGAGAAAACTAACGGCCTAATTTATAACAAAACAATTTACGAAAAACAAATATGACAGACATGAACCAACGACATCCACTGAACTACAGGCTACTGACTTGGACAACAAAATAAAGAATGTGGTCAGGTTAAACATGTTTGTGAGTGCTCAACCTTCTTCTAACCTGGGACAGTGGTGTAACAGTTCTTCTTGATATATATTTTGAAAAAGTTTCATTTTTTGTTTCAGATGTTACGAAGAAGATGTTTACATCACAGACCCTGAAAAGACTCCATTGAAGCACAGCAGGATAAGCAACATTGAGATATGTATATTTTATTTAAGTTAAAACTATATTTTATTAAAATATAAACTAATCTGATGATTTTTTTTCTTTTCGTAGCAGTTTCTTTTCGTTACAGTAGCTGAGGCCAGAAGATATTAGTCATGGACCATGGAGATGGATGGTTTCATTGTAGATGACAGATATTGTAGCATGTAGGTATTTGATCATTTGAATTGTACTTTAAAATTATGTTGATATTTGTTTGGTAATAAAAATCAGTTTTTCTCTAGAAAAACAGCTTAGGTTTCACTACAAATTGTACCAAAATTTCTTGTTCAAATTTATACTTTAATGAAATATATTTTAATAAGAATGTATTGTAATTGGCTGCTATTAATATGAAAATAAGGAGATGTGGTATGATTGCCAATGAGACAACTATCCACCAAAGTTCAAATGAAGTGGATGTAAGCAGTTATAGGCAACCGTACAGCCTTCAACAATGAGAAAAACCCATACCATATGGTCGATTTTAAAAGGCCCTGTCATAAAAAATATGAAACCATTCAATTGAGAAAAACTAACGGCCTAATTTATAACAAAACAATTTACGAAAAACAAATATGACAGACATGAACCAACGACAACCACTGAACTACAGGCTACTGACTTCGGACAACAAAATAAAGAATGTGGTTGGGTTAAACATGTTTGTGAGTGCTCAACCTTCTTCTAACCTGGGACAGTGGTGTAACAGTTCTTCTTTATATATATTTTGAAAAAAGTTTCATTTTTTTGTTTCAGATGTTACGAAGAAGATGTTTACATCACAGACCCTGAAAAAGACTCCATTGAAGCACAGCAGGATAAGCAACTTTGAGATATGTATATTTTATTTAAGTTAAAACTATATTTCATTAAAATATAAACTAATCTTCTGATTTTTTTCTTTTTGTAGCAGTTTCTTTTCGTTACAGTAGCTGAGGCCAGAAGATATTAGTCATGGACCATGGAGATGGATGGTTTCATTGTAGATGACAGATATTGTAGCATGTAGGTATTTGATCATTTGAATTGTACTTTAAAATTATGTTGATATTTGTTTGGTAATAAAATCAGTTTTCTCTAGAAAAACAGCTTGAGGTTTCACTACAAATTGTACCAAAATTTCTTATTCAAATTTATACTTTAATGAAATATATTTTAATAAGAATGTATTGTAATTGGCTGCTATTAATATGAAAATAAGGAGATGTGGTATGATTGCCAATGAGACAACTATCCACCAAAGTTCAAATGAAGTGGATGTAAGCAGTTATATGCAACCATACAGCCTTCAACAATGAGAAAACCCAATACCATATGATCGATTTTAAAAGGCCCTGTCATAAAAATATGAAACCATTCAATTGAGAAAAACTAACGGCCTAATTTATAACAAAACAATCTACGAAAAACAAATATGACAGACATGAACCAACGACATCCACTGAACTACAGGCTACTGACTTCGGACAACAAAATAAAGAATGTGGTCAGGTTAAACATGTTTGTGAGTGCTCAACCTTCTTCTAACCTGGGACAGTGGTGTAACAGTTCTTCTTTATATATATTTTGAAAAAAGTTTCATTTTTTTGTTTCAGATGTTACGAAGAAGATGTTTACATCACAGACCCTGAAAAAGACTCCATTGAAGCACAGCAGGATAAGCAACATTGAGATATGTATATTTTATTTAAGTTAAAACTATATTTCATTAAAATATAAACTAATCTGATGATTTTTTTTTTTCGTAGCAGTTTCTTTTCGTTACAGTAGCTGAGGCCAGAAGATATTAGTCATGGACCATGGAGATGGATGGTTTCATTGTAGATGACAGATATTGTAGCATGTAGGTATTTGATCATTTGAATTGTACTTTAAAATTATGTTGATATTTGTTTGGTAATAAAATCAGTTTTCTCTAGAAAAACAGCTTAGGTTTCACTACAAATTGTACCAAAATTTCTTATTCAAATTTATACTTTAATGAAATATATTTTAATAAGAATGTATTATAATTGGCTGCTATTAATATGAAAATAAGGAGATGTGGTATGATTGCCAATGAGACAACTATCCACCAAAGTTCAAATGAAGTGGATGTAAGCAGTTATTATGCAACCATACAGCCTTCAATAATGAGAAAAACCCATACCATATGATCGATTTTAAAAGGCCCTGTCATAAAAAATATGAAACCATTCAATTGAGAAAAACTAACAGCCTAATTTATAACAAAACAATTTACGAAAAACAAATATGACAGACATGAACCAACGACAACCACTGAACTACAGGCTACTGACTGCGGACAACAAAATAAAGAATGTGGTTGGGTTAAACATAGTTTGTGAGTGCTCAACCTTCTTCTAACCTGGGACAGTGGTGTAACAGTTCTTCTTTATATATATTTTGAAAAAAGTTTCATTTTTTTGTTTCAGATGTTACGAAGAAGATGTTTACATCACAGACCCTGAAAAAGACTCCATTGAAGGACAGCAGGATAAGCATCATTGAGATATGTATATTTTATTTAAGTTAAAACTATATTTCAATAAAATATAAACTAATCTTCTGATTTTTTTCTTTTTGTAGCAGTTTCTTTTCGTTACAGTAGCTGAGGCCAGAAGATATTAGTCATGGACCATGGAGATGGATGGTTTCATTGTAGATGACAGATATTGTAGCATGTAGGTATTTGATCATTTGAATTGTACTTTAAAATTATGTTGATATTTGTTTGGTAATAAAAATCAGTTTTTCTCTAGAAAAACAGCTTGAGGTTTCACTACAAATTGTACCAAAATTTCTTATTCAAATTTATACTTTAATAAAATATATTTTAATAAGAATGTATTGTAATTGGCTGCTATTAATATGAAAATAAGGAGATGTGGTATGATTGCCAATGAGACAACTATCCACCAAAGTTCAAATGAAGTGGATGAAAGCAGTTATAGGCAACCATACAGCCTTCAATAATGAGAAAAATCCATACCATATGGTCGATTTTAAAAGGCCCTGTCATAAAAAATATGAAACCATTCAATTGAGAAAAACTAACGGCCTAATTTATAACAAAACAATTTACGAAAAACAAATATGACAGACATGAACCAACGATAACCACTGAACTACAGGCTACTGACTTCGGACAACAAAATAAAGAATGTGGTTGGGTTAAACATGTTTGTGAGTGCTCAACCTTCTTCTAACCTGGGACAGTGGTGTAACAGTTCCTCTTTATATATATTTTGAAAAAAGTTTCATTTTTTGGTTTCAGATGTTACGAAGAAGATGTTTACATCACAGACCCTGAAAAAGACTCCATTGAAGCACAGCAGGATAAGCAACATTGAGATATGTATATTTTATTTAAGTTAAAACTATATTTCATTAAAATATAAACTAATCTTATGATGTTTTTCTTTTTGTAGCAGTTTCTTTTCATTACAGTAGCTGAGGCCAGAGGATATTAGTCATGGACCATGAAGATGGATTGTTTCATTGTAGATGACAGATATTGTAGCATGTAGGTATTTGATCATTTGAATTGTACTTTAAAATTATGTTGATATTTGTTTGGTAATAAAAATCAGCTTTTCTTTAGAAAAACACCTTGAGGTTTCACTACAAATTGTACCAAAATTTCTTATTCAAATTTATACTTTAATGAAATATATTTTAATAAGAATGTATTGTAATTGGCTGCCATTAATATAAAAATAAGGAGATGTGGTATGATTGCCAATGAGACAACTATCCACCAAAGTTCAAATAAAGTGGATGTAAGCAATTATAGGCAACCGTACAGCCATTACCAATGAGAAAAACCATACCATATTTGTTTGGTGATAAAAATCAAATTCCCCTGAAAAATAAACAGCTTGAAATTTCATTACAAATTGTACCAAAATTTCTTATTGAAATTTATACTCTAATTAAATATATTTTAATAAGAATTTATTGTAATCGGAAATATACTTGCCCTCTTAATTTAGGATTTGACATATAACATGCATCACATTAATTTCTGAGTTAATTATAAGAGCAAATAGTTTCTTAACATTGACAATCTGGATAATTACACATTTATATATTCATCTATGTGCAGAGTGAAGATTGAAAAACCAAATAAAGGAGCAAAGATAACAGTTCTATGGAAGATGTTTACTTAGATCTTCAACCAAGTCTGAGGACTGCCAGGAAAGGAAACAAGCAGCAAGGATAGCCGCTCCAAGGAAGATTATTAGATTGATCTTCACCCCCAAGTCTGAGGCTTTGACATGAAAGAAATAATGCAAGTATATTTAAGCCAAACATTTTCTGTACATTATCTAGAAAAATGTGAGAAAGTACATAAGGCAACACACATTTTTCTTATTTTGCACATTTACAACACACAAAAATAGATAAATTATCAATTTGATAAATGTTTTCCAGGTACACGAATTAAATTTTATACCATGAAAAGTAAATCCCGTGATAGAATTTTGTCCTTCAAGGGGAAACTAGTACAATAAACTGCAAGAATACTTCTTTCAATGAGGATAACTCAAGATTATACACATTTGTTTTGGCAGTTGGAATTTAAATTGATTTATTTTTGTTTTTTCCAGGTTTTTATATTTATTAAACAATATTTTTTTTTCTATACTATTATGCAATCAGAATACAGAATAAATTTTTAAAAATTTAGGTCGGCAATTTAACAGATTTGTAAAATATATAATTTGTGTCAATTCTAATTCAATTTTAGGTTATTTCAGTGCAAATGTTTTTATGGATTGGGAGTAAGACTTGGTGGTATAATATTTCTAATATACAAGTAGGTATAATTCTCCTATTTAAACAAATTTTATTATCATAAAATAAGTTTATAGGAAATAAAATGTGCACTTGGCTTAAAGTTGTAAGAGGTCAAATGTTTTTTTCTTTGTCCCCATATGAATGTTTAAAAGATTTGAATTGATTACATAGATGTCATATTTGTTTGTGTTGTTGGGATTTTGTCACATTGATGTGTTCTCTGCATCTTCAATTACCTTGATATGTTATAAATCACCTATTTCTATACAATGTACATAAGTATACCAACAATGATTCTTTTTTTTAACTATTTTGAATAACTAAGCATTTTATATTTCAGGTTAGCATTACAGCTTGTCCTTACAGATTGATGTTGGAAATGGCTATTGGAGTTGACTTTTAAAGGTAAGAAAGAACTATTATATAGATTCATAAACTTTTTTTTAAAAGATCATGTAAATTCCCATGATTTTTCATAATTTTTATAAATATATTACAATTTAATGTTTTCTGGAAGGACATGTCAACTTTTAGGAAGGCAAAAATGATTACTTTGGAAGTTTCATTTCTTTTTCTAACCTTTAATTGTAATTCCCAGTTTGCTAATTGTGTCAGTTTCTTAAAATATGACAGAAAAATTGAAAAGTGTCTATTTCTTTTTCAGATAACAAATACTGTGGCTGCAGGAAATAATTGTGTGATTAATTTTCGTACCAAGTTTTTGCAAGGGTTCTTAATGTGTAGACAGCATGTCACTCTCTCTCAACATAAGGCATCTGATTTAGCGTCCCCATTCTGACTGGATGTGGCTGCGAATACATATATCCTGCACTACAAAACAGACGCTCCACTTTTGCAAGGGTTTTACTTCCAGTCTGAAGAAGACCAAGAGTGACTATATTTCTATTCCCAAGTCACCCTTTGAGGTCTTTCGAAATGGACAGAAAGGTTTCCAATATGAATGGTTCATATAACTCTTGTAAAAACCAGTCAAAGAATGTATTTGATAAATTGTAATATTTTTAATGCAAAGATTCTCCATTTTCAACAAGAGTGGAGGTTCCTATTTACAGGTTATCTAGTGTTTTGAATTTTTACCAAACTTTCTTTTTCTCTCTACCATTAAATGCCATCGAATTTTTTTTACTGGTGGACCTTAACTTTTGTCTAACAGATATAATGGTTCTTATCTAGTAATCATTTCCATTAGTTAAGAATGGAGAATCTAAAAGTAAAAAAAATATTGTAAATAATTATAGTATAGCAATGGTTTTATACGAAAATTAAAAATATTTTGTCAAAATTGGATACATTCAAGAGATTACATGTAGAAATGTTTTATGTTTAAGTATTCTTAATTTACTAGCAGTCACAGACATGTGTCTTGACTAAATATCAAGCCTATCGCTCAGTTGTAATGGATGATAAGTCTTACAGCATCAAGGGGAGGTAATACCCCTATTTAACTCCTCTTACTTGAATTTTCTTCAGTGGTGGCCAGTATAACTAGACATTTTTTTCTTTATTTTTTGATATTTTATTGGTAAACAGACTAAGCATGGTTATGGGTTTTTTTGCTGTTAACAGACTAAGCATGGTTATGGGTTTATTTTTTCTGTTAACAGGCTAAGCATGGTTATGGTTTTTTTTTTCTGTTAACAGACTAAGCATGGTTATGGGTTTTTTTTCTGTTAACATTGACAATATCATTTAGTCCATGGTTCAAGTTTCTCAAATATCAATAAATTTGTCAAACCTTCATGGAATTTTATGAACATAAAAGCAGAAGCTTTTTTTTAAATCCAAAGATAGTATCAAAAGCAAAACCTGGAATTCAATTTTTTGTATCTTAATCTTGGGTTTAAGAATTTTAGACATCAATAGCTTTATATTTTTTAGGAAACCTTAACAGAAGCTGTTGATTAAGAGAAAATGTCTGAAGTAATATAGGAAAATATATATTTTTTTCATTTTTCAGTATTTTACTGAAAAATGGACTTATTTTTGTTTTGCATTTAAGATTTACATTTAGCCTCTGATTATGTTTTTTAAGACATCAATAACTGCTTGAAACCTCCCTTGAATGTTGGGAAACACGAACATGAATATCTTCATGATCAAGAAAAAACGTTTCATTTTCATATTTTTATCTTTCCATATTTTATTGGTAAATTGATTTGTTTTTTTACCGCAAACTTTAAACTGAAAGCAGCAACACAGGCATCCTCCAATTTTTTTATTGCTGTTTTTACCAGTTATGTATATGTGTTCATTATTTCTACTTGCATCATATTATTGTTTTTTGATTGATGATAAGTAAAACTTTAAAATTATTGTAATTTGAGCAGTACAAGAGTACTGGATTTGTTTTACAAAATATCCATTAGACTTGCAACCGTTTTCATACATTGAGTTATGCTGTGCATCTTTGGCTGACATTTGTCATGTCCTAAAAACAAGTCAAATATTGATGGAAGCACCTTACTTTCAGGGAATGTCAAAAAATACTTTCTGTAAAACAATAATTTGTATAATGTAAAAATTTTTAAATTAAAAAGGTTGACTCATTAGGTCTGGGGACACAGTTATCATCCTTTGATTTTTGTTGTCTTCAAAAAGAGTCTCTAATGTGGACAGTGTATAACTTGCAAATTTTTTTCAAACACCTTCCAAGTTTATTTCTTTATATTTTATGCATAAAATAGTAAGTAGGTGAATGAATAACATGTTAAAAAAATATTTGGGGCATGAATTTTTAGGTAAATTAGTGATTTTGTCCAGTTTTGAAAAGGTAAAAAATTAGTATGTCTGAAGCTGTCAATTTGAATTACAGACCCCTTAACTTATAATTGTCCATATTTTGAGTTGGAGCTAATAGACTTTTCTATAATTGTTATATATTTTTTCCAAAAGTAGTACACTACACTGTAAATATCTTTTTTGGATAAAGCAGGTTTTTAATTTAGTGTTTTTTTGTCTGAAAGAAATTCACTATGAAATAACTGTGTTCTTTGGCCATTATTTCAGAATCTAATGCATTCTGGTTATCATTTTATCATTTGTTCTGAAAACATACAAAAGAGAAATATTTGATACATGATACATCTATTTTCTTTTTAATATATGTTTAGGCTGCATGTTGATATGATAAAAAGAAAAAAAGCTTTCTGTTACTACAAATTTTAAAACTTTCTTTTCATTCATTTATATTGTCCATGAAAATTAATTTAGTTTTTTATTCATAAAATGTACATAAAATAGAAAAATCTGACACCTATAACACCGCCCTTAATTTTTGATTAAAAGCCCTTGACGACCTACATTACTTGTTGATCTTGAAAATGCATTACTTCCAAAAATTTCATTTTTTGTGTGTGTTATCTAGGGTAGTTAGTCTTCAACCCCAAAATTTCTAGTCTGCCCTTACATAAACTTTTTAATAGGATTTTTCTAGTGTTTTGAAGTTTACCAAAGGCAATGAATTATATTAGATAATGCTTAATAACTGCTAGATACGTTTGTCTTTTAAAATACAACTGTCATGTAAAGATTACATATTAAATATGCTATGTTAATAAATTTATCAGTTTTCAAGAGCAAACTTGACAGCATGTCATCCTTATAAATCAAACTAATGATTTCTGGCGAATCTATGTATTTTTCGAGATATTAGAAATGGGATAGATAAATTGATAAGGTACTAGGTAGTAAACTGTATCAGAAGAAAATTGCTGATCACCATGAACCTATAGTCTATATTAAATTTTTACTGTTTTTTTTTTATTCTTGTGTTCAAGGGATAGGATTCATTAAAACTCACTGTAAGAACCAGTATTCTGTGAAGGACTTTGTCTTTAAGCATTTCTGCTCTTCTTTGATAACATTGCATGTATTTAGGAATATCTAAAAAAAAAAAAAAAAAGGTGGGGGGGCATGTTTTTGCTGACTTCAAGTGAATTTTTTGTATTGTTTATTGCATCATGTTGCCAAAATACCCATAAAATATTAAAATTAGGTAAAAAATCAGAGACTATACATTTTTCTTCTTAGTACTGTCAAATTGCATATTCTGTACACGGTTCATATAGAACACACAACAGCTATGATAAAATCTGTTTTTATATATTCGTGACAAAAACATATAAATTGAACAGTTATCAAATCATCAGCTAGCCTCAAGTCTTTAATAGGTCTAAATCTAACTCAATTAATCAAACACCTCATTTTATACCTAGCCAAACAGTCAAATATATAGGGGGAGGGTTGAGATCTCACAAAACATGTTGAACCCCTCTGCATTTTTGCACCTGTCCCAAGTCAGGAGCCTCTGGCCTTTGTTAGTCTTGTGTGTTTTTAATTTTAGTTCATTTATATGTTTTGGAGTTTAGTGTGACGTCCAATTTCACTGAACTAGTACACAATTTTATTTAGGGGCCATTTGAGGTCACCTCCGGGTGCGGGATTTTCTCGCTGCGTTGAAGACCTATTGGTGGCCTTTGGCTGTTGTCTGCTCTTTGGTCAGGTTGTTGTCTCTTTGACATATTCCCCATTTCCATTCTCAATTTTAAAATATGCTGGTCAATGCCCCAAGTCTTTAAAAAGTAATGTTTTCTGTAAATGGGGTACATGTAAAGAAAGTCTACAAAAAAGCGTAAATTTCGAAAGTTAGTGATAATTTAAGAACAAATGGGAGGTTTCTCAATGTTTAAATGTTGTTAACTTGATATTTTGTGGAACATTTTTATGCATATCATTCTTATGTAACCTCGATATAAAGTAAATTCATAGTTTCTGATTTTTGTTGAAATTATTCGCATAAATTTACTTCAAGTAGAAAAATAACTGCATATTAGTTTTTATTATTTGTGTGTTTGTGTTTAATAGTTTTCTTGTTCGTCGGGTTTTTTTAAAGGCAATTTTTTTAATCTTTTAAATAATTTTTTTAAACCCTTCAAAAATATTTGCTAAACTTACCTGAAAAACAATTTTTTTCTTTCTTTAATTCGTAATGATCTGTTATAGGGGAAAATGTCTATTTATTTGTCCAACATCATCTCCCATTCAAATCTCTAATACGATATTCCTTAAAAGTGGATGCCTCGGGTATATATGCAAAGTTGGTTACATAAAAATACAGAATTTAATGTTTCAACAACACTTTAGGAATTGCTACAGTAATTTAATAAGATAGACATGTTTTGGTTCCTATGGCACCTTCATCAGGATTAAAATTACAGAAGAGTACAAAATCCCCAAGTGATGATTTGCACTGCACAATTTGTCACCATAAAAAGAAATTATAAGTAGAGAGTGAAAGAAGGTATGAAAGTAAACTGGATCAAGAATGTTAAATAAAATATGTTTTTGCAACTTTGGGCGACAATTTATTGCAATTATGTTCCATTTCAACAATAGAAATAGGACAGACTTGCAAATCCGTACCAATACGTCACAGGAAGTAGTACGGTTTGTCCGAGCGAAGCCAATTGGAAGCATGTAACTCTTAGTGAAGCTAATTGGAAGCACGTACCGTCTGTCGTTGCGAAGCCAGTTGAGAGCTGTATCTCTGTCGAGTGTAGCTAATTGATTGGAAGCACGTAGCACTGGCAGACCGAAGCCGATTAGAAGTATGTAACTCTGGGTGAAGCCAATTGGAAGCAGTAACCTCTGGAAAGTAAAGTTAACGTTATTATTAATACACAAATTTTATTTAACATTCTTTTTAAAGTTTACTTTCAAATCAACCATTATTTTCTATTCATAATTACTCACCGTGTTGACATTGTGACGTGCAAATTATCACTTCACCATTTTGTACTCGCCTGTGGTTTTTATCCTGATGAAGGTGCTACAGGAACCAAAACATGTAGATCATATTAAATTACTGCAGCAATCCCTCATGTATTGTTATAAGGGCAAAATCTTTCAGAACCATTCAAATAAAAATAATTTTAGTTTATGCAGTTTAAAGTGGTAATTTAATTTACTGTGAATTTCGCATAATGTATCTTTAAATGTAAAAATACAGTAAATGAATTTTTTTTAGATTTAATTGTCCAAGGATGGGGAAGAATCATTGGTTCTTGGGTTTATGAACTCATAAGAACAGACTTTGCAATCATATCAGTTTGTTAATTAATATTTGTGGTCTTGAATAATCATGATAGCCTTGAAATAAAAGTACTTATGGCACAAATAGATTTTACTAGAAATTATTTTGATATGAAATATATTTAAAGGAATAATTATAAGGGTTTCCATTTCCACATAAACAGTAGTGAATTATAAACCAATTCATAAAAAAACATCATATACTTTAAAATTGAATTTTAAGAAATGAAGAAGAAAGAAGTTCTGACAATTTTCAGTTTAATTCCAAATTAGAGGTTTGATATATGATATATTAAATTTTTCAATCTTCAGATCTTGTATAAAAAAATGAATTTTCTGAAAGTTTGTTTTTGAGAATTGAACTGCTTTTCTTTACATTTTGAACCCCCACCAAAAAGATGGCCTGGTTTCCTCCACCAATTAAAAGTGGCATTACTAAAAACAATTCAAAAAGATTTGCTATACGAGTTTTTCTATTGTTTAGATATAAAATTCTCTTTTATTTTGATAGCAACAAATCACCACAAATTCAGTATCTAAAACGGACACCATAAGAACTCCCAAAGTGAGAATGTGGGAGGCCTACAGTTTTCATTCTGTTCATCTGTTAGCAATTTTTGTAATCACAAAATCTCCAAAAATATGGGTAGGAGGCCAATAAAGTTTTGCACAGTAGTTGTACATCTTGTGACAATGTGCGTATACTTTTTGGTGAAAATTGGCCCATTGATTGAACATTCTACTCCAAATGGATTCCTGTTGTCAAAAATTGATTTCTGTTAAAACTTTGGGGGGAAATTGCTGTTAAAACTTAGTTTTTGTTAAAAAAAAAATCCCAAATTTTGAGTACGGTAACTTCTTTGTGTGCTAGGATTTTAATGAAAATTGATACATATTTATAGGTATAATATGTAATTCAAAATTAATTGCCAGTGTGAAAGTAGGTTCCATAAGTACCCTTTTTGGCCCCAAATATTTAATCCATTATTTAAAGATTATTGTCAAGTTTTCTAACAAAACTTTGCTGGTAACCGCCTAATTAGGTAAAAAATAGGGTTTTTGTGAAAGTCCTCAAAAGATTTTAACCATAATTAGGCCAAGGAAACAAAGAGATCAGGGTTCCATAAACTATATATTCAAGTCTGACAGTTAATTTGTTATAACAAACACATTGTGCAGAAATCCTTTGTTGATGCATATGCTGTGTTTAAGGAATAAGATGCTATTCTAAATTGATTCCCTACGACAAAAATGTTGTAAAGTTTTATATTTACTTAAGTCTATGAAACTTGAAACCCTATTAAATGTATAGCTTTGTTTGTGTCAGAATTTTTTATTTGTTAATGTGACATGTGCCACACAAAAATGTGCTTGCCCTTCCTGACATATGTCATTTTTCTAGTTTTTTTCCAACAACCAGACTGTGCTGGTATCCAGCAAATAAAAATGAATCAACAACAATACTGTTATTTATTTTGTACAACTAGTATTTTCCTTATGATATCTTACCCATGGTGCAGATCTTTTTCCTCCTTTTAATTGTAAGATGATGTACTACAGTGGCCAAAAACTGGTTGCAATGTGATTTTTTTAAAATTTATACACACATTGTGGAAGCAGATTTATTGTCTTCTCTGTAAAATATTTCCAAGGCGTATGAATTTTTGGAGCCAAAATTTATGGAGCCAAAAATTATAGTGGCAAATAGGTAGTTAAATGATTATTTGACTTTTAGCCTTGCTTTTGTACTGTGTACATCAAATTTTTCATCAGCATAAAGAATGTTCAATTTGGCCATTTTTATATATATATTTTGTATTAATGGTATGGCTATATAACCGTAATCGGATTTGGATTATACAATTTGTGTCTTCAAAATTTTGTTTTATAGCCGTAGTCTTAGGACTAAACTCTTTTTGTTCAAATTGTTAGTCAGATTGAGCATTTCTTGTACATGCGCATTTTTTGAGTGAGGTCCTACACTTAAGTTTCGCTTGGCATTGACAAAAGGACACAGGTTTCCAAATTTGGTTTTTCCTGATCGGCCACGAAACAGTATTATTAATACACAAATTTTATTTAACATTCTTTTTAAAGTTTACTTTTAAATCAACCAATTTCCCTGATCGGCCATGAAACAGTATTTTGTGTGTTTTGGATATTGATATTTTAAGAAATGATAGCAAATAGTACTTTGTATATATGTTATGTCATTATTGCTGTATATTGTAATAAAAGTGGCAGCTCAGAAAAGATACAAGCAGCGAGCTAGTCAACAAACTTAAGTTTGTAGTTGAGTTATTTGTTTATATAATAAGCTATTGAGTAGTCTTAGGTGTTAAAATACAGAAGTATAGAGAAGACTGGTATTTCTTTAATTTCTGGATAATAATTATAGAACCATTTGACCCAATGCTGTTAAAATACAGAAGTATAGAGAAGACTGGTATTTCTTTAATTTCTGGATAATAATTATAGAACCATTTGACCCAATGCTTTGAAATTGTACACAACATCATGAATCATCAAATACAGTTCAAGGGTAATACAGGTCACATTCAGTTTGAGTTTTGTATTTCATTTAATGTTTTTCTGCAAGCAGCTAGGTGTATCTGATCACTAGATATCTTAAATACAGTTTGAATCTGGATGGCAAATGCAGGTCACAGGAAAGAGGTTTCTGAATGGTGTTTCACAGTATTTTATTTCAATCACTTGGTTAAGTAGAAATAAGAAGATGTGGTATGAGTGCCAATGAGACAACTCTCCATCCAAGTCGCAATGTGTAAAAAGTAAACAATTATAGGTCCAAGTATGGCCTTCAACACGGAGCCTTGGCTCATACCGAACAGCAAGCTATAAAGGGCCCCAAAATGACTAGTGTAAAACAATTCAAACAGGAAAACCAACGGTCTAATCTATTTAAAAAAACGAGAAACAAGAAACACTTAAGAACCACATCAACAAACTACAACCACTGAAACAGGTTCCTGACTTAGGACAGGTGCAAACAAAGTTTGATTATTTCATATCAGATCCAGGATATAAATAGGATCAGAGAAGTTTTACAAACTTGTGAACTGGTGTACAAATTTTTCAAAGCACATGCTCAGTACATTTGGTTTAAAATAATTTTATGCTCCTTCGTGCTACACTGTACACAAATGAGATCTTTTGCAGTGTTTTTATGGGCCAGTTTGTATATTTGGTGTCACATGCTAATTTGACATACAGATTGTGTAGTGCATTTTCTGCTGAAAATGAGCTTTTATCATCATTTAGCTTCTCTCGTAAACTTTTAAAAAAACCTTCTGTGAAACTACTAGACCACAGGAGTAAGTACCTGAAGGGTTAAAACTGGCCTTCAGAATTTTATGTCTTTTAATAGGCCAAAATACTACAAATTTCACATAGAAATAGTTGTGATATAACTATTAATACAAAAAAACTTCTTTTTGGCACATCACATTAAAAAGACCCCTCAAATATGCATTATTTGTGTTGTATGAACGTCAGATTTTCAATAATTCTTGACAGTTTTTGCTTCCTTTCGACAAAGTATTAAAAAAACAGACCTAGGCATGCTGTAAACTGACGGTGGTTGCGGTGTCAACAATGTACTAGTTTGTGATTCGTTCCAGTTTAGGTCAATGATATTTGGTATGCAGTTGTATGAGCATTGTTACATCTTATTTCCATGGAGATTAATTGGCCCGTCCCCTCAGTCATGGTCTATTTACTTTGAAATTTTTGCTTAGTAAACATGTATTAGTTGGTGATAAGGTCAGATTATGAGAACAGCTAGTGGTAGGTCAATGATATTTGGTATGCAGTTGTATGAGCAATGGCATTTCTCGTTTCCATGGAGCTTAATTTGCCCTGCCCCTTCAGTTTAAGTTCATTGACTGAATGTTTTCCATAGTTTACATGTTTAAATATTGCCATTTTGATTTCAACATTTGTATAATACTATCAAAAAACAAAAAGCTAGACATATCTCTGTTTCAACAGTATATTAACATAATTTACTTTGGCCGCCACCCATGATCCAGAAGTTTTTGTGTCTAGGGATTCAATATCATCATTTGCAACTTTTAGCCACAGAACATTTGGGATCCAAGGTTGCCCCCAAGGGTTTCCTCAAGCAAATTGTTCGAAAATTGCACAAAAATCATTCGGTTTTTGACAAAAATCTGCTGACTTTAATGAATAGATTTGTTTGAACTAGTAGTAAGGCTTTTGGAATAGATCCAATTAACAATGATTAATAACCAAATTATGGCCATTTTGATATTTTATGAATTTCAAGGTCTTATTTGGCCTAAAGTGAACCTTGTCCTTTACCAGACTTTATCTGAATTTTCCTAAGGGTATCTAGTTTTAAAATTTTATCCATGGATTTGATTCATCAACAAACATGGCCACTGTTTCTTTATAAAGAACACAGGATTAAAATTCAGTGTTTTACTTAGATCCAAAATATTAAAGCAGTTAGCAAAACTAGCAGGGTAAAAATCATCAGCAGATTAAATTTATCTCTATGTTATTTTTAGGAAAATTAGACAATCCAGTTTGGTCATATAGCTGTTGATGAACTAAAGTTTCAACTCCCCCAGTCAAAGTGGACCTTATATGGATTTGGCTATTATTTTAAAATCATTTAGGGTCATATAGCTGTTGAACTTTTTGGTTCTAATACATCTTTGACTTTCAAAAATTCAGCCTTGAGTGTTCCTGATGGAAGTAAATCCTGAGAAGCACTTTGTACTCATGAAATATATAAAGAGTTGTTTTCATTTTTTAAGTACTATTATACATACAGATAGAGAGAAATAGTGAATATGACCAGAACAATTAGTTCTACAAATAACATGGACAAATCATCAAGTGAACCCTTATAGGAGTTATTGCCCTTGAAGTTAATTTTAACCCTTTTTTGCAGAAACAATATTCAGCAAAATAGGATCTACAAGTAAATCAACATTGCCGTAAAAGTCAATTGACCCTTTAAAGGAGTTATTGAACATTAAAGAAGAATTTTTTCTCTCAATTTTGCAGAAACCATGATAGATATTGCAACTGTAAATTGAAAAAATGTCAACAAAGTTAAAATTGATCCTTTATAGTAGTTATTACAGTTGAAAGATGGATTTTACACAATTTATGCATTTTGTGCAGAAACAATATTAAATGAATAGAAACTGTAAATAGCAAAAAAAAAAAAAAAATAAGGCCCCTCAAGGCTAATTGGAGTTGTTGCCCTTTAAAGATGGATTTTGCTCATTTTTTGCAGAAACCATAGAGATTAATGGAATGGTTGAAGGTGTTTAACGCCACTTTGAGCACTACTGGCTATATGGTGAAAGTCAGTTTTTATTGATAGAGGGTGCTGGAGTGAACCACCGACCTTCGTCAGGAAAACTGACAATCCTGGTCAATTAAGATTTTGTTAATGTTACAAGTGTGGACACAGATCAGTGTGGATAGTATTTTGGATGTTTGACAGTGTTTTCTGACAAAAAGAGTTCTCTGGTTTTCCCCATAGGGTTCTATATTGAACTGTTGTGCCCAGTGACAGTCAACCTGTACCAAACACTAAAAATACCAGTCTTATATTCAATATTGCATTTTACTGTTCAATATATATAAGAAGATGTGTTATGAGTGCCAATGAGACAACTCTCCATCCAAGTCACACGTTGTAAAAGTAAACCATTATCAGGTCAATCAAGACTGTCATGTAGGAGACACTACATTAAATCAGTGCTGACCGATCATTGATTTTATTTAGCTAGACATTGCTTTTAATATCAAATCTACATATTGGCCAACGTGCTATGATTGCTTCCTGTATAATAAAATGATTTAATCTCCCAAAATGGGAACATTGAATGGATGGTACAACTCCTTTTGCTGACAGTTTTAATCATATTACCTTGCAGCAGATCATGTGCAGATGTGAGTTGTCTGTCAAATCTTCATTTCACAAAGAATGCATTTGCATAACAATGAACTGAGCTCAAAGCAAAGCACTTTAATAATACACTTGGACAAAAAGCTCAATCCAGTGATATACTTTGTAATAGAGGACTGTCATGAACATTCACCCTTCCAATAACCACCAACGTGCCAAACATGGATCAGAAGTCCTGAAAAAGACATGTTTTTTGTTTATATTATATGTACATATACATATCCCAGTTAAAACATACAAAGTTGTGGTAAAAACATTCAGTTTCTAGCAAGTAGTTCATGCACTAGTATAATAATATTTGCCGAGCTGCTCTCTTTTTGAAATAAGATCATATTTCCACATAATCATTGTAAATAATTATAGGTGACCAAACATTAACCTAATAATACACTTGGACAAAAAGCTCAATCCAGTGATATACTTTGTAATAGAGGACTGTCATGAACATTCACCCTTCCAATAACCACCAACGTGCCAAACATGGATCAGAAGTCCTGAAAAAGACATGTTTTTTGTTTATATTATATGTACATATACATATCCCAGTTAAAACATACAAAGTTGTGGTAAAAACATTCAGTTTCTAGCAAGTAGTTCATGCACTAGTATAATAATATTTGCTGAGCTGCTCTCTTTTTGAAATAAGATCATATTTCCACATAATCATTGTAAATAGCTATAGGTGACCAAACATTAAACTATAAAAAGTTATCAGACTTATCTATCAGTGTCTATTTACCATCACAACTGAATCAATATATACATGTACATATATAAGACTCTGATTGACATCCAGTCTTTAACCAACCCCCATTCCTGAAGTCGACATTCAAATCTGACATCACAATAAAAATAAAATTTCAAATCTACATGTTATTGTATGATCAATTATATATCCCTAAAATATACATCTTTTTTGTTGTTCTCAAATTAATGTCACAATAATATTGGCTTTTGTAATTGATGTTTTTTTAGACTATATATATAGCTAGCCACAATGAAATCCAAGTTTTATAAAATGTTAGGTTGAACCCAAAAAAGTTGTGAACAATATAATATTTTAAGTCTTGCAAATACATGTAATAATACATTTCAGCAATCGGCTGTTCTTTTAGTTTTGTATTTTGTCTATTGCTTGAGATTGTGTATTGACCTCTAGAATTGTTTTACATGTAAATTAATAATAATCCTGGTGGCATTTATTTAAATGAAGGATGAAATTCTTACACCAGAATATTAATAGGTCTTATTGTTATTTTCTGAGGTTTGGCCTTTTAATTTTAAGCTGTAACATGCCAATAGACCATGACAACCATGACTAAGGTAATTGACCAACTAATCCCATTGATGAGATGTTGTTATTCTGATACATGTACAACACACCACATATTATTGATTTACCAGTACTGGTTCCCCACAAACTGAACTAATTAGATTTAGCATATATAACAGAGAAAGAATTCACAAATTGGGGTTTTTACCAATTAAAGTTTTTTTCAATTGCATTACAGTGTATTAACTCCAATTCACCCTTCAAGCAAATATCAAATTGGGTTTTTCACCACCAAGCTCTTTAATGTATTGGGTTTTTTCATCATCAATATATTGAATTAAGGCATGTTACAAAAATGTATAATGAAGTTATATCAAACCAAGATGTCAATCCATGATTCAAATATGTTTCTTTCAATATATATACCGGTATATGTATATGTGATGGCTGTTTTATTTGGTTTATACCTTGATGAGCAACTGTTCTTTAAATTTGAGTCTCGTTTGTTTTAACTGTTCAGCAAGTTTTGTATTTTCTCTCAAAAGTTTTTAGATTTTAAAGTAGTACTTGTGAAAATTGGATCCTGTAAGACAGTTTTGCTAGTCCTTTCAACTTTTAGCCAGACCTACTTGATCTGTGTTTTGTGGTAATAAGCATTGTGTATAAGTTTGATAACATTTGGTTTAGGATAACTTAAGTTAGAGGACGGAAACTAAAAATTTTGTAATTTTTCAATTTATAAAGGGGCATAACTCTAGAACGGATAGAGTGACGCTACAAAAATTCTAAATTGATCTGTATTTTGTGGTAATAAGCATTGTGTAAAGTTTGATAACATTTGTATGAGGCAAGCTCAAGTTAGAGAATGGAACCTAAAAATTTTTAATGTTATTAAAACATTTTGAAAAATGTTGTAAAAATATTACAGAAAAATAACCAAATCACATTTAAATTTATGATTCAAAAAATTTTCCATAACATTTCTACGATATCTTTAAAACATCATTAAAATTTTACTGAAACTTGTGTTTGTCAAAGGCGTAGCTTCCCTTGAGGCAACTGCCTACCAATTTTTACCAACAGAAAAAAAGAGAAGATAAAGAGAGATAAAATAAAGAACGTGTATTCCATAAAATAGAGTATCGAGTGAAAATGGTTCCAAACATTTGAATTCTCTTTCCTTTTGGTATCTTTCGCCCATCTTTTACAGTCCTCAATTTAAAAACTAGTTAGTCCCAACTTTATTTCATAAGAATTACCAAGGAAGACACAAATTTCTTGTTTAAGGAACAGACAAATTTTAATTTGTAAAAAAAGTCTGATTCAAACAAGCGGTCAGAACTGTGCAACTGACATGATACTTCATATCTTAATGCGTTTGATGGACTTGGGTTTCAACAGAAACGGCTTGGCATGTTCCTTTTTGAGGCAACTGTGCTCCTTTTCCCACTGACATATATCTTGATTTATATGTGTCAGACTTCATATTCGCCAGCCATAATATCCATGCACCATGTAAACGTATAAAGTTACAAGACAGTGTTGATCTAAAACTTGAATATCCCAGAATATGTACAAAAGCATGTTAGTGGTTGTCAGTACATTATATTTGTATTAGTCATAGCATGTCAGGAATTTGAATACCGATATTAAAATTTTAACCAAAATTAGCTTCATTTAAATGTGTTGCTTTCAAAAACCTGAACAAAGGCTATTTTCATTCTCAAAAGTACACAAATCTGGATTTATCTTTGACAAGAACTGTGTTCTAGTATTAAGTCAATCATCCCCCCCCCCCAAATAAAACAAAAGAAAAAAGAAAAAGCAGACTAAAACTTTCATGTTAAATCATACCCACACGAGAGAGAGCTAGAGAGGGCTTAAAAGAGATGTCATTTGGCTGTGCGGGATGTATTTATATTCAGCCATGTCCAACCGGAATGGGGACGTTTAATCTGATGTAAAAAAAAAAGAGTGCAATGCTGTATACACATTTCAGAACCCTTGAAACAACTCGGGGACCAACAAGAGGTATGTTGCACGAAATGTATGCCCCTGCATGTCTAACATGCTTTTCTTTCTGAGTTGCAGCTGAAATTCCTGTTCCATTCCTAGCTGGCCCTTCAATCCACTCTACAGAACCTATCGATTAGATTATTATCAATGTGTTTTTTCCTAAATATGCATGCAACCTTTGTCATGTGATGTTAGGCAAACAACAATCAATCAATCAAACCTGCATGAAATTCAATTTTTTGCATTTGTAAACTCTGAAAACTTTTTTGCGACGCCTGTTTGCCATCCAAGTCAAAGTGAACTGCCTATTTAAGCAGTTCATTGGCAGTTTTATAGCAGTATCTTGAATTTTTAGCTGTTTTGGGGCAGTACAAAGCAGTTTTGATTTAGGCAGTTTAAAATAACTGCCTACAAGTAAACGATAGCAGTTAATTTAAGCAGTTTAAATATTTCAAAGCAGTTTGATGAAGGTTATAATTGTCTTCCAGCTAAGGTTGGCAGTTATTTTTATAAAATTAGCAGTTCGATTTGTAAATTATTTCTTGGCAGTTGCATCAAACAGAGTTAATGTGATTTAGATAAAAGTGGTCTTGTAGAAATGTGCCATCTGTTTACAATTGACCTCTCTGTGGTGGACACAGGAAGTACTATCTTCACTGAAATTTAGAGCACATGAACAAGAACACTTATCTTAATATATTGTTTGGCAATTACTACCACTTTTAATAAAAATAACTTATTTAAACAAAAATGGAAATTTTTTTCTTAATATTTTTATCACATTTTAAAGATTTAGGCACTTAATTGCTAGTAATCTTTAAGGGAACACTTCAACAGAATCAAACAACTCCTTAAACATCCCCATGCATTGCAATATCATAAGATTTGAATTTGGAATACAGGAAGACAACAAGAAAGATGTGTCTTCTTACATGAACAAAATGAAATTTTACTTGGGATATTATATACTTGGAAATAGTTCTTTTCACATTGAATATTAAAGATGGGCCTTGTCTCATGGCAATTTTTGAAGATTATAATCATATTAATAATGCCGTACTTTCTGAATTAGGTTTATTCCCACTTTCATTGTCAGCCCTTAAAATACAATCAATTTCTGGCTTCATATCATTAATATGAATAGTGAGAGTATGGTAAAGAAAGCATACAGTGAAAACTTTAACATGTCTAATGGTTTTTGTAGTAAAATAAAAGTGTTATTAGGTAAACTTGGTTTTCAGCATGTTTGGGAAAATCAAAATACTATGTCAAAGACAAAATTACTTTTTTCATTTCAAAAGAAATTAGAGGAGGAATTCATAAAATCCTGGAATCAAGCTCTTTTTTGTGACTCTAATAAAGATAGTCATGGTAATAAACTAAGAACGTATCTCAAAGTTAAAAATAATTTTGAATTAGAAAAATATCTCCTACTGGACCTTAACAAAAGTGTTATTTCTAAAATGGTAAAAATTAGAATTAGTAATAGCAAATTACTAATAGAAGTTGGTAGATATACTAGAACGCCTTTAGAACAGAGAATTTGTCCACTTTGCAAGGATGGAATTGAAGATGAATTCCATTTCCTCATTAAATGTAAAGCGTTAGAATTTAATAGAAATATACTCTTTTGTAATTTAAGTGATATAGTTCTATCTTTTGCTAATATGTCTGATCAAGATAAATTTAGTTTCATTTTGAAAAGTAATGACACTGACATTTGTACTGTGTGTGTAGCTGGAAAAAGCAATATGTATGATTCAAACATTCATTTAAAGCAAACACAATGTTGTTAAGAACTGTTGTGGTATTAAGGCTTATTGTAATAGCTTGAATTAATAATATAGTATGAATAACACCTCCACGCAATGTAGATATAAAATATGTGTCTCTTATCATTGAGAAAATATGTCTCTGTATATTTGTTTTTGTTTATTTTTGTCTATTTTTGTATTTGAATTTTGTAAATGTCACCTGGTATCATTCCTGTATTGGAATTTACACCAATAAAATTATTTTATTTGATTTGATTTGATTCATATTAATTGTGTGAATTTTGGATAACATCTTAATTAATTCTGGTAAGTGCAAAAATTGGATTCTATTAGTTTGATTTTTGAAATTGTACTTTCAATGTTTTATTCACCATAACAAAACAATAATGACAAGTATGATATATTTATCTATAATAGCTTAATTCTTATTTTCGCTCCTCATAATTGTGACAGTCCAGCTGGTTTACGTGTCATGTATTTATAAAGATTATATCAGAATAAAATTTATTCGGTATACAAATATACTTAATCATATTAATATTTAAGAGTCTTCTTACTAATCAGGTAATATAACAAGTAATTAATTTCAAGTATATCATTGTATATAAGATTGCATGAATCTTGATTTCCATTTCCATCATATCAGATGACTTAATTAATTGAAACTTTAATTACATGTTGCACCTCTGACATCAATATTTAATTGTAATACATAAAAGCTAAACATATTAACCATGAATTTGGATAACATAGAAGATATATTTTGTTTTGATAATTATTATATGTTATTTGTACTTTTTAACAGCTACTAGTATAAATAATGCATAAGATCATGACCATATTTGCATTTTCCTTAGTAGTTATTTCCCAGTTTTATATGAATATTAATTAACTAGAAGCAGTTTAATATGAATATTCATGAAATGAAAGCAGTTTTTAGTGCCTAATTTAAATATTTCGTGAAAATAACTGCTAAGAAACTGCCTAAAGCAGCTAAGGAACTGCTTTGAACTGCCAGAATAACTGTGAAGGTTTAGGAAAACTGCTTATCTTTGTATATGAAGTAACTGGTTAATTTTTGAAGGTTAAGAACTGCCAAGCATCAGAAACAGGCTAAACAGGCTAAGAAACTGCCTTCCACTTTGACTTGGGATTAACAAGTTATAGTCCCTTTTATGGCAAGCCGTTGTGGAATTTATTCCCTATTTATTAATATTAATAAATCATTAATCCCTTTTCCATATACGCTTCCCGGTCATTGAAACGCGCTTAGGCTTTGACTCCCAAGCCTCAAATCATTTGCCTCACTAGAATTAAGGGTCAAGCTACGCCACTGAATTTTAGTAGTCTTAATTATCACTGTTATTAACTTCGTATGCACCTTGTAATTATAACCGCTGGATACCAAAAATGTACAATGACCAGATGACCAGATTAATTTACCTTTCTCAATGTTTCTTTGATGTCGACATTTTTATCACCAGATTTATGTTGCACATGACTCAGATTACGAAAAATCAAACAAGGCATAAGATCACTCAGTATTTTGTTTACCTTGCATTTATTTGCCAAATAGTTGTAATCAAATTAAAATATCGCACCTAATATTCTGTATATTTTTTTTTGTGATTTTTTGTTACAATACAGCAGGATCCAGAATCCTCCTAGTGACAAATCTGAATTCCAATATCTACTAGTAGAAATTGGAATTCTGATAAATACTTATTAAAATCCAGTACAAATCAGAATTTCAATACTCTAACGGACAAGTCATCGTACCACACATGATCGAGATAAAGATGGGATTGTGTGCGGTGCTCTTTCATTTAGGAGAAATCCAAACAAGTACCTGTTCCCTTTTACGCATGCGTATGTCAATGGCTTCCTATGATTCAAGATGGCGGCATTAAATTGGTGGCTAAGGACACAAACATTAAAACTCTACTCATTTTAAACTTTTCAAACCAGTGTAAAGTCAAAATGTATGATGGCTTATTTGAGAAAGTGACCACACTACCGACTCTCATTTTGTTTGTTTTTAGTAATGTACAACAAACCTAGAAGTCGATTGACTCTAACAAGAGAGGTACGACAGCCGAAACATTCAAACAAGCAATATAATAAAATAACACAAATTTTACATTTGTCAACTGTGGATTTTTATTCAAAATAACATTGCCTTTTAAAAGTCTGTTAATTCTCTCAGCTCTCAAATTATGGCATTTGTTCATTATAGCATTTCTTGCAAAGGTGCTTTAGAATTATGCAGTGAACATGTTTTGACTTTTGTTGCGATTGGATGTACATGTACCCTCAACCTGCTCAAGTCTGGTAATTTCGATTGTCCCTTTAGTCCATTCATTTTATTAACATAACAGTAACTGCAGTAAATGAGCAGACTCACCATCCAACATTGTACTATACTATAGTATCTATTTTAGGAGCATCACTATCATCCAGTAAGGCCTGGCATCCACAAGATATATAAAATTTAAGTGCATTTAGTGTTAAATGACCATCAAAATCCCCAAAAGATTTTATCTTTCTGAAACACAAAATACCTTTAACTTTTATATATCTAGTGGATGCCAGGCCTTACTGGATGATAGTGATGCTCCTAAATAGATACTACTGCACAGGTTAGAAATCTTGACTCTGAGTAGTTTTTGATGTGTATGGTCAGATCATATGTTTTGGTACGTCATATGAATTCATACTATGCATACTTTTTCAGTGGAAATTGTGACATCGCAATGCATTCTTAATAGCACATAAACCCATGAGAAGAGGATAAATACAGCCATTTTTGTCCATTTGTTATGATGAACCTTAAATCTGCCACATATTTTAATTAAAGAAAACAACCCATTTTCTCATGGCAGCCAAAAGAAATAACCTCCTACTCATATTATGTCAATAGAAATCTATCCATAGTTGCAACAATAAGTTGAACGTTCATAATTCTTAAAGATTTTGATTTTTTTTGAGTTCTGATAATGAAGAAAAAAATATTTTTTCTCAGAATGTTTATAAGTCTAGTTTAGTTTAAACATATTTTATTTGCTAAATTAAAGCAATATGTATGAGACACAAGCAAATCACACTTATGAAGTATAGGAACAAGCCATAAGATTATGAGTATTGGTAATTTTTCATCAAACTTAACAATTCTAAAAGCCTATATTGTGTGAAAAGTGGCCCTTGCACGACAAGCTGGACCCCTGTTTAAAGAAAGGATAAAGTTTTTCTAAGTAAAGATGTTTTGGTAGAAAGACATTAACATGGTTTAAGAGGATGCTATAGTTTTGGATGAGACTACAAAATGCATATAAATATATAAAAGAATATAAAAAATACTCACAAACTCTTTTGTTGGTTTTGTTGCTGTTTAATTTGAAGTGTTTTAATGATTAACATAGGTTTTATTTTATTGCAGACTAACATACATACAACTAACTCATTAGCCTCCTTACAAATAGTTCCTACAGTTAGTAGTGGTAACTCACAAAGTTCGCTTTTCTCAAGACACACAGTAAGTTTAATGTCTCGATTAAAAAGAAGAAATTGACTAAGTCAGGTGTTTTTATGACTTACTAGATTTGTTTAAGTTTGAAGTCTACACTGGACAGTAGCAAGTGAAAAAAGTAGTACTGAAAATTCAGAAATTATTGCATGCATTCATTATTGCGATTTTTGAAGAATAGACAAAAATGTGAGATTAATTATTGCGATTTCAGGTTAAATCTGTGTTGAGATATATGTATCAGATATCAGAATGCGAGTTCTTATTATTGCGATAATCACCAAGTCGCATTATTCGCATAAATAAAAACATCGCAATAATTTCTGAATTTACATTGATTCAAACCCGTTATTGTTTCTATAAATACACTTTGGGCATACATGTACATGTGTAGGTCCCTGATGTAAAATTCTAAATGGAAATTCTGTTTATCACATGAAAAGTTATTATAATTGCAAATATACTTCATTATGTACATTGCAAAGAAAAACTACTGGAATTTTACCTCACAAAAGGGCATAAATATGAATAAGTTCATTCATAGATCAACACCTGTCCTTTTCCAAAGTTTTAACTCAAAAACCTTGATAATTACAAGAACACCTTTAATATAAGTACAAAGATTCTGCATAACATTAATTGCTTGAAATTTGTAGGAGGAGTAATCCTGACAAACCATTCACTCCTCATACAGTGTACATATAATTTCAGAAAATCATACGTAGTTCAACATTCCGTCATTTGTGGTAAATTCCGTCATTTGTGGTAAATTTGAAGAAAATAAAAGTCATGATAATATGCACACTTAATAAGTCATAATATATGTACAAGCAACAAATAGCAATGTACCTAACTACATTGTATCAGGTGTAAGATGTTTTACAACTGAAAAAAATTGAGGGGTTTTCGGACAGAAATGTTATTTTGTTTTTAAAAAACTCATCTATAAAGTTGGGTTAAAACCAAACTGATACAATGGTTAAATCATGTAAATGTTGAAAACTAAATCTAGGAGAATCATATCAGGACAATACAGAACCACAATATTTGTTTAACAATATGCCTTTAATACCATGAATATACTCAGAGTAAAAGCAAAGCTTTCCATACTGCAGTTTTTAATATTTCAATCTCAATTGTTACTAAATATACATGTAACTTTTAAGAAAAGTGTTATGCCTCTCCATTAGATGGAGGAGGTGTTAATTGTTACTTTAGTCTATCTACATGTATGATTTAAATATAATCTTCATGTTTTGTTTGGATTTATTAACTTAAAATAATCTTTAGTTTAATTCTAAAAATCAAATACTGACACCTTTGAATACAGAGTTAGGTTGTCTGATTAATTTGAGCTTGTAGTTATTGAGTTATGGCCTTTGGGATTTGGAGAATACTACAACATGTAGCTGTAATCATTTTCTCCTGAACAATAACTTATACTTCAGGTGGAGGTGTAAAAAGTGTACGCCCCGCTTTGATCAGAAAAAGATAAAATTCTCAAAAAAAAATTTGCCTTGCTATATGATCTCACCAGCAATTTGAAGTTTCATTTAGGCAACAAAAACACATGTCAAACAATAGTTACTAATACTGCTTTAAAACAATGTAAGATAAAACTTCTAAATTCTGCTGATATCCATGTCATACCTTTCAACACACTGATATTGGCTGCTGTACATTTTGGCAAATTTCTCACAGCAATATCAAGAACATTACAGGACGACACAGTCTTGTTTTGCTTTAATGTGTTAAAGATTTGTTCTGTGATTGGTGGCCATGATAACTACAGAAAATGTGAAATAAATTTTTAAGCTCTATATATTGAGACAATCTTTTCATGGACTCTTACTCCTTATATAAATATAACACAATGACTGAATATACAAATCTCATCTGTGTCAGTAGGTGAAAAATAACCCTTTTTCATAGAAGGGGTCTATTTTTGTCATGGCGTTGTCAGTTTATTTTCAATCTATGAGTTTGACTGTCCCTCTGGTATCTTTTGTCCCTCTTTCTCCCCTCACTTAAACCAGAAATTTCTAGAACTAAATTAAAGAATTTACAACATATACCGTTAAGTAAGTTTGTTGCAGTCTATGAAAAAAAAACCTTTCCTTACATGTATTCTCAAGTGTGATCTGATGACAGTTATGCTTAATCCAAGTATGAACCTGAATTTAACCTATTTGCTGATATTACTGTTATTATTTATAATTAAGTATATATATATTAATATTAATGCAGTTATGCAAAGTTAACAAACAAATATGAAATAAAGAAGATTTTAAAATCTCAAACTTAAATTATTATATACATGTAGTAAGTATATTAATGGTTGAATTCAAAATAGATTAAATAAATGTTTGATAAGTCATTCTAAATGAGTAAAGTAAACCAAAGAGGATTTCCTTTTAAATTATTAATGTATTTTTAATAGTAATTCAAACTCGTTTATATTTTGGGTCAGATAAACTATGAAAATGTACAAGTAAAACATAGTCAGTTTATTAATATTTTATTTATGCATTGTCATTTTAACTGTTTAAGCTACCTACAGAACTTTGTAAAACTTTGGTCACTGGTAATAAAATACATGTATGTTTGTTTGAATGACATAGAGTATTTAAATTTAACATGAGAAGAACATATATACAATGGGAGTTTTAAATTAGTTTTTTTTTCTTGCAGCTGCAAAGTTTGATTTAATTATTCAGCTAAAAACAATTAAGATTATTAGTTCATGTATGAAATTCATTACATATGAAAAATGGACAAAATTATGCTTAAAGTTTGAAGTTTTGAGACATTTTGTTAAAGGTGAATCCATTTGTGATTTGAATTGTAAAATAAGACAATGAAAAATAAGGTAAGAACAGACTCATAGAAATGTTCCTATGTTTCAAATGTACTTCAGAAATTTGTTCAATTTCAACAGTTAAGATAATCATTTTAATTTGACATGCTAACACACTAAAAAGTCATATGATAAGAACTATGGTATAGATATGTACATTTTTTTTACCTATATATGCTCTAAAAACCACTACCATCTTATAGTGTTTGTTGTGTCACAAAATCATATTTTTACAGAATGGTGTATTCCTATGATGTGTGAAGTCCTAATTATTGTTTAAGATAAACCATATTACAGTACATTTGAAATGATATACAAAGTCTTCAGTTTGATTGGTCTGTTGAGAATTTTGTATCAGATAATATTTTATCTGTTAAACTTATTCGCAACTTATTCCAACTTGATCAGGATTTAGAGCTCACATTTATCATATGTTGAAGCGCATAGTCCATTATTGAAATCTGTAAATTGACTCTTTAATATCTAATTTGTTAATTTTTTTTTAAGTTTGGTAGGTGTCTCATTAATGGTTATCTCAAATATCCTTTTACTCACATTAAACCATTAACATTTAAATCATTCTTTAAATCTTAAGTTTTGGTAGCTGAATGAACTTTAACATTTTACTTGATGTAACTTATATGATTTACTTTTACTTTTAAGTTAAAAAGTGACTTCAAATGTAAAAAAAAAATGTAGATCTGTAAATACTGTAAAAGACTAGTTTTAAAATTTTTGAAGTTAGAATTTGAATATGCAGTTGGTATTATATAGTGTACTTCCAGCAACATTAAATTCAATTATAAGTTTCCCGCTCTCCCTATATGAATATACATGCATGTATATATTTTAGGAATGGAGAGTAAATATTCAAATATGAAGGTGAAAATAAACCGAATTGAGATTTCTGTTGATCAGAAGGAATTAGGTGCAAAGGTATAAAGCTCCTGGTTGATCCATTCTACACATCAAATCCATTTACACAGTTTTAAATTTATAGTGGATTTTCCTGACCCATCTTACCTACCTCTTTTTCCCTCCATTTTTTTTTATATATCAAGGGATACTAAAATGTTTTTTTAATCATTTATTAATTTGGGTAATTCCCCTTAACTATTCTACATAATTTCATACCAACTGACAATAGATATATATTATTTTTTTGTTTTATTGTAGTGAAATATCAATCTATGATACTTTTAATATTAGAATTTAGAGATATTTTAATTATTTGGTAGTGGATATATAGTTTTTATCAGAGTTACTTCCCTTATGTTACTGTTGACTGCAATTGTAGCAGCATAAGGTTAAAAATATACATACATTTATGCATGGCCAATGTAGGCATATCAATAGTTTATTCAGCTGTTCTTAGGAAATATTGATTATTTGTTCATCTGTTCTTGGAAAATATAAAAAGTTAGTTCATCTGATCTTGGAAAATATGAAATTCTATTTCTGACAGGCTACCTACACTATGTGTAATGCTGCATTTGTTATTTGAAATGTAGAAATAAGAATATAGTTCAGGTGAAAGTACATGAAATGAAATAATATAAAAAAGAGTATTTTTTTGTGGTTTTCTTCATATTTAAGAAGCTTTGAAAAGAATTAAAAAAATAAACACACACATTGTTTTTAATCTTTAATTTTCAGACAGTAAAATATATTATATCAAATAAAAATAGAAATCTAGAATATAAGTTTGTATTACATGATATTCAATTTAATTCTATTACATTTGACCTCTTCACTTTGATTTTTTTTAGCAACAGTTTGATAAGAGCACTGTACAGCCTCAAGACCAAGTGATATTTCGTCCAACACAGATTCTACCCAGTGATGTAAATATGAAGCGCTACACTCACCAAGGTACACCGGATTTTGCGTTGAATCAATTTGCAGGTAAAAGAAATGATCAGCAGAATTGAGAAAAAGAATTTAGATGATTCAAGTAGTTACTAGTATTGATAGTTAGAACAGTTCATAAATGGGTTTTCTAGAACTTTGTGTTAATTTGTGGTGGTAGACATGGTTTATTTTATTGCACTTTATGTACTTATATTTAGGTATAAGTCATTAAGCTGATAACTTCCTCAGTATAAACCATATCCTTTTCTGCAAAGGCAAATTATTGTAATATGCAAGAATTATTTCAGCTTCGCTATAAGTTTTCATGCCAGTTTTTATCCAGCATTACTTATTAGAAATATTGGTCTGAGTGTCAGTATGTGTTGACAATTTTACTTTTGTCATAGAAGAATTGGGTTTGCACTTTTTCAAATTTTCTTGTTAAACTCTTGTCAACTCAACTTTATCTCATTTTCATGCTAAAGTGGATAGGTATGATTTTTAAGGATTGATGGCTGCACATAATAAGTAAAGCAGTGTTCTCCAAAGGCCTTTTAGCATCATGGTAATATGAAGCTATCAGAAATGAGTTTCCAGTAGACTTTGTTATGGATGTGATGATATAATTTCTCAAAAGAAAGATGCTATTTCAAAATCCCAATTTACTAGGATGGTGTATTAAATTTATGGGAAAACACTGAATAAACAATATTTGATAAATGTGTTATTTGTGAGGGCTTTATGTCAGTCTGGTATATTGCATGACCTTGACCTCTTTTCACTACTTCATATGCAGGTCTAATCCATACTGACTTTATATAATAGAAACTAAATCTAGTTATTTTGTGGAATATATATGTCTATCTAAACTAGGTTGAAAAGATGTTGTATGTGATGAGTTGAGAGTTCATAGCTTTTTAAAAAAAATATTTCGTGGCCTGAAGAAACTTTTAGAAATTACTTTGTTTTCTAAAAGCTCAGTGTACATGTACTGATGTAGCAAGGTTTCAGGCACAAATGAATATGTGTAATCTTATCTTTTAAATGACAGAAAACTAGTCCAAGACCATAAAAAAATCTAAAATTAAAAAAGAGAGCTGCCAAATTTTAAAGCAAAGTTTTCAAATGAGAAAATTTTCAAACGACTTAATCCAAACATGACCTTTAAAATTTATGTATAAAATGACTGTGAAAAATGTTTTTATGGATGTTATTTTTCATGCCCTCAATATTTTTTAATTGAAAATAAAAAGAATAAATGGGTAGGCTATAATGATATTTGTTTAAACTACAGGTTCAGATCAAAAACCAACCGGTAAGATAAAATTTCTTTTGTTGTAGTATGCACTAATTTTCTAGATGGTGAAGTGTAGCATGATAATAAACTTGGGTTATCTCCCTTGATATGTAAATAGACTATTTTCATTTCATCAACTTTTGACTCAGGATTATATAATTTTTCTATAAGTTACATACTCTGTGGTAAGACATTCTGGTACTCAGGTAAATAAAAGCAATTAAAAAAAGAAAAATCAAGCTTACAATCGTTGCAATTTTAGGAAAAAATTAACTGTTTTTGATAATTTTGTATATAGAAAACATACAACAGTTAATTTTTCCCCATAATTGTACCAAATGTAAGTTTGATTTTACTTATCTTCGTTGCTCTTACTTGACAGAGTAACAGTGACCAGTTTCACAACAAATCTTAGTACTAAAGTTGATTGTAAGCTATGAACAATTCAGTATACTTACAATTAACTTTAGTCGTAAGATTTTTTGTATAACTAATCACTGACTGTGGTGTATTACCAAAGTGTAGGTAACCTGTCGAAAAATTATAAACTCCTGAGTCAAAGTTGGTAAATATGAAAATGGTCTATTAATAAAGTAGACTGATTTGGAAATTTGATTAACTTTCTGTAGCAGCATGTTGCTATGATGTTCACTTGGTACTTACATATTTCTCAAACTTTCTAACCTTGCAGTGATCACCAGTTTTTGTGCCTTACAGTTGATAATCCTATGCATTGATTTAAACTCCCATAACATACTTGATAACTAATTTTGATAAAATAGAGTTTTAATAGAAAAACAAAGGATATGGGGTATCCATCCATGACACAAAATCAGTACATGCACAGCAAAAAAAAAAACATACAATAAGCAAAGGAACATCAATGCACATAAATGAGAGGAAAAAAATAAGATATGTTTTTATTGTTATATTTGACATACTTTAAGATATAACCTGTCTCACTTTTTGGTTAAGAATGAAAAGTGATACATTGGTCTCATTCCAACACCTTCTCTTAATATAAGGACTCGATCTGATGTTCCAAGCGCAATGTCAATGTTACATGTATATTTTACAGAGTGTTACTTTTTGCATTTTTGGCACTTTGTTATGCTTAAATTTTGCACTGCTGAATGTCTATCAGGAAACTGGATTGTTTTTTGAATTTTTAGCACTTAAAAATTTGAAATAGAAAACTGAACTGAACTATTGCACAAGAAAAGCACATGCTTGTTGATATTGTAAAAGTGTGTTTAAATTTCTTTTAGAAATATTGCAGAAAATGGAAAGCTATCAGTTTTGATAGATATTTTCAGTCTGATAAAAATCAAGGTCACAGTATAATTGTTTGCCCCATAAGTAAAGAAATAGTATTGGAAAGTTTCGCATTGATTTTGGGACACACATTCACAGCCCTACTGGGCATCTTTTAATCTTTATTAAAACTATATATTTATATAATGAATTCCAAACTTTGATTGACTGAGCTACTTATGCCTGATATTCAGGTGGCAAATATTTCTTGTATCTAAATTTGGTCTATGGTTGAATGACTAGATTATTTTTAGTAAATGCAATGTTTGCCATGCTTATTCTGAGCTTTTAATGAAGTCACAAAGCTTTTAATGAACCACAAAATATTGCTATTTTGAGATATTTTTGTATCAGAGCTTTCACTTATTGTTCTTTTTTTAGTAGAAAATAAAATGGTTTAAAAATGAAGTTTTTGTCAACTTCAAATTTTAAAAATTAGCAGCAAATGATATTCACAGATATATTGTAAATTAATTCATGACACAAAATCCATATTTTCGCTTGAAAAAAAAAGCCATAGCAAAGGAACAGCACTTTTTTTATACTCTTCCTTATGTCAGAGTGAGGTCTTCAACATGTAGTAAAAACTCACACATATGTTCATAAACATAATTATGTTAAAATGAAGTTAAAAATAAACAAAACAAATGAAGCTTGATCTTCAGCAATAAACTCAACACTATACATATTGACATCTTGATATTGTCGCATAAACTTAATGAGTGGGTAGACCGAAATTCTGTCAGCAAAATGGTGTACACGACCCCTTATTTGACACCATGGAAGAATGCAATTGTTGAACCTTTGATGCATGAAATTTGGCATGCAACTAGAGCATGAGAAACTGCACATGAACATCTGATAAATCATATATATATGACTATTTTACTTTCTGAGATATAGCAAATTAAACATCCTGATATAAGTAGTACAAACATATAGAATACATGTAAATATTGTAAAAAAGTTCAGCAATTTTGACTTAAAAATGAATATGTCTCAAAAGACTGTCCTACGTTTTTTCTTTGAAAATGATATCTTATTGCTACTGAAATTTCTGTGTTATTGATATAAAATTTAAAGGGGATCACCTTATTTGTTTTTTTAGTATAAATAGTTGAATCTTCTGTAGAGCAAGGAAAAGGGCCCAAAAAGGCAAAAGTAATTGTATATTGTCACAGCCAAAACAAATTTGGTGACCCCTTTATTTCAATATTAATTAATCCTAAATTTAGTGGTAATAACATCATTTTTAAAGAAAATTTGAAGGACATTTTAAAAAAAAAAAAAAAAGGCAATTGAAAATATAATTATTCAATACTTTTTGTGATATTTACTAAAATTTGTGATATTTTACAAAAGTGTAAATGAAGTGGATGTAAGCAATTAAAGGCAACCGTAGGTCTTCAATAATGAGAAAACCAAATACGGTATTTGTACTTCTTTCCACAGAATATTCAATTCTCTTTATCTCTATATCTCCTTAAATATAAAAGTTTACTTTTTTCTATATGTACATGTATTCCTCATGCTCTTTATGCTTGAAAAATTTCATAAAAATCTGTGAGATTGTCCATCAATGTACCTGTTACCTTAATAGTTTCCTGAAACTTTAAGAGTGAGTCCTGATTCTACTCAAATAATTTATTTTTTTGAATTTTAATTTACTTCAATACAAGATTTCACCCTACCTTTCAGAAAATGTTATCCTTGGTTAATAAGTCAGAATAACACAAATGTGTCTAGGGTTTTAAATAGAAACTGTCTTTAATTTTGTATATATTTCAAAAACTTTATGATTTTTAATGGATCTATTCAACTTCAAGACACCTTTTACTTGTTAGTCTCCTGTAGTGTTGTTTGAAATATTACATCTAATAATAAAAACAGATTTAGAAATGAGTATAATCCTATTAAGTCATTCCCGTCAATTTATTAGTCAAAGACTGTGATTATTTTCTATAGAAAAATCTCAGACATAATGAAAATAGTAAACTATTAAAGTGTTTTAAAGTAGGCCGTGGATGATAATGTTTAAAAGTTTTAAAATATGTATTATACACAAAACAAAGAGACCATACAATTTTATAATGGCGTAACAAATTTTTGATACTGTTGGGCCTTCAGGATGGAGGAAAGTAGCCCAGGGCGGGCTTATGGATTCAGAAAATATTGTCTGATGCCTGGTAAATGTTTTTTCCTATTTAGATGTGGTATTTTTATACTTATATTTGTTGTGAGTTAAATTCAAAGTATAATGTAAAATGATAATGACCCATAAACACATTAGAATCACTAGTGGATAATATTTTCAGCAGTTATGATTTTGGGAGTCATTATTATAAATTAAAATGGTCACTTCTCTTTGAAGTTTGTTATTTAAATGATTTTGTGGAATGTAATATGCTTGTTTTCAAAAATGTTTTCGTATAATTTGAATCCTGACGATCAGGTGTTGGAAATAACAAATTGACTTAATTAACATATTATCTTGTCTGCTTTCTTTATATGTAAATGAAAATTATTTATTTAGACCAATATCTTGATTCTTTTACCAAAAGTTTTCAAAATGTTTATTCTAAATTGAATGACCCATTTAAAGTAAATGTGCTATATATTGATTTAATTGTATCTAAAGAAAAGTTTGTTGTGAAAATATTGATATTATTATCAGTTTATTGAAGTTAACAACAGAAAAATTGGGAATCAGTTCAAAAATAAAAATAAAATAAGGTAGTTGTATCGTTTTACAATGCAGCTAATTCTGAATATGCAATAAAAATGAGACCTACTTTAACATGTTATATATTAAGTCCCAGATTAAAACTAGTCAATTGTTGAAAGATGTTCAGTTCCAGGCCTCCACATTATCATTTTTGAAAACTTGTATATCAGTAAAGTTGCATGAAAATCAACTTCTCCTTTCTAAACTCACTTGCCCAAATCCAAAGGGCAAAATCTGAAATTAAATAATGCTGTCCTTGCCTATTGGTACAATTACGGGATCATGTACAAACTTTGGACTTCTAACTTACCTGATGAAGATGAATCCAGGAAAGCGCCTTTATTACAATTGTTTGCAATATTCTAATATAATGTCTTTTTGACATATAATTCAGGGTGCACTGTAAGGCGCGTACATGTGTCCTGGATGCATGATTTTTTTGTCTAGATGTGCAAAATCAGTAACCTGTGCCCTTGCAAGACACGTCCTGGTAACACTAGTCCCATTATCATCAAGATTATTCTTTAGCTGTAAAAAAGTATCTGAAAATGTGCTTCTTGTCAATAATTTAAACGGAAATTTACTTTCGTTAAGCATGTAACACTTTGAAGGTAAAGAAATAATTATGTAAGAAAATAAAACATCTATATTATAGGATATACAATAGGTAATGGCTTATAAGCTTACAAGTGCTATTTCTTTTTTATTTGACTGACAATCAAACATCTTATAATCTTTTATAGGTGATAAAAATACCTTAATCCCTAATCCAGAATTATTAGATATGAATGCCTAATTATGACATTTTGATACATGAAATATTAGTGACAAGTTAGAACTCAGTTTTGACCTATTCATTGCGAGCACTGAAATTCAGCATTATAAACTTAGGAACATATAGATTTAATAAACACAGACTTATGAAATTATTACTTATGAAAAATACATAATTTTTTCTTGATATTTACATTGTTGTCCTTTAGGTCTTTGATGGATAGTTAGTTGTCTCATTGACAATAAGAACACATCTCTTTTTATTATATTGTCACCAACTATAAAACATTGGTTTTGTAAAAGAAGATATACAATGCATCATTCTGTAAAGGATTATTGGCTAGTCAAGCATTTGCTCATGTATTGAGATTTAAAAGATTACAGTATATATTGAAAAAAGTTATACATGTAGATAATATTTATCTATATATGCATTTATTTTGCAAATAATACCATCCTAATACAATTTTGGCAGGATATTCAATATCTTTTATTAAATAACATGAATTTGATCTTTAGAGAAAACAAACTTTGTTTAGAATTGATGATAAAACAACACATGCTGATTAGACATGTCAATCATCGTACTGTTACATTGATTGAAAGTATTAAATTTTATGACAAAATTTATTTCAGCATTTTTAGTTTGCCATGACAAACTTTTGGTGGGTCGTGGTGGGTTGAGGACAGACAAGTTTGTCTATTGGTGAAAGCCAGAATTTTACCTCTCCATGTCAAGCAATTATAGGCAACCATACTGCCTTCAACAATGAGAAAAACTCATACTATATAGTCGGCTTTAAAAGGCCCTCCTGACATGAAACAATTGAACTGAGAAAACTAATGGCCTAATTTATAACAAAACAGTTTATGAAAATCAAATATGACAGACATGAACCAATGACAATCACTGAACTACAGGCTCCTGACTTGGGACAGGCACATAAAGAATGTGGCAGGGTTAATTTAAATAAGAAGATGTGGTATGAGTGCCAATGAGACAACTCCCCATCCAATTCACAATGTATAAAAAGTTAACAATTTTAGGTCAAATTACGGCCTTCAACAAGGAGAACATGTTTGAAGGTACCAACCTGTTATGACAATTGATGGGTAATGTACATCTCCTTTAATTTTAAGTTTCTTTGAGATACCTTTTTGTCAATGTCTTTACTCCTTTATACCCACTGACACTTATCTAAATATGACCTACTTCTCAATTCCCACTGACATCACTATCAAATATGACCTACTTCTCAAAACTAACTGACTCTCATTCAAATATGACCTTCTACTCATTACCAACTGACTTCACTATCAAATAAACCAACTTCTCAATATCCACTGACACATCCAAATATGACCTACTTATCATTTCCTGCTGACTTTACTACCAAATAAGGCCTACTTGTCAATACTCATTGACTCACATTCAAATATGACCTACTTCTCATATCCCACTGACTTTACTACCAAATAAGGCCTACTTGTCAATACCCATTGACTCGCATTCAAATATAACCTCTTTCTCAATACCAACTTACACATTCAAATATGACCTACTTCTCAATACCCACTGACACACATTTAAATGTGACCTACTTATTATTAACCACTGACTACTATCAAATATGACCTACTTTTTGATACCCTCTGACTAACATTCAAGTATGACCTTCTCATTACCCACTGTATTCACTTAACTACTAATGTGGGATCAACCTGACAGTCATAAACTTACACACATGTTACATATCAGAAGTTGACAAACCAGTCCAAAACTACAGTAACTTATCTAACTGTTGTCTGCATTTATTTTCTCAATACTTTTATCAATTTGAGAATGTCCCTTTTATAGTGCTTTTCCTAAAATCAGAAATCTAGTTTTGACATTTTTTGCCAAATATTTAAGATATATGATGGTCTGGAAAACTTAAAAAAACTTGATTAAATTTTTATGCCCCATTTATGGGCATTATTATGCCCCATTTTTATGCCCCATTTATGGGAATTATTATTATGCCTCATTTATTATTATTATGCCCCATTTATGGGCATTATGTTTTCTGGTCTGTGCGTCCATCCGTTCGTTCGTTCGTCTGTCCGTCCGTCCGTCCGTTCGTCTAGCTTCAGGTTAAAGTTTTTGGTCGAGGTAGTTTTTGATGAAGTTGAAGTCCAATCAACTTGAAACTTAGAATACATGTTCCCTATGATATGATCTTTCTAATTTTAATGCCAAATTAGAGATTTTCCCCCATTTTCACGGTCCACTGAACATAGAAAATGATAGTGCGGATGGGGCATCCGTGTACTGGGGACACATTCTTGTTATTATTATATTTTGCCAAAAAAATTATGTTTTACTTTGAAGTTACTCTACTCTTTGAATTTGACATTCAATTAATAATTAACTTTTTTTTCCATTGAAACTTCTAGAGCTATAAGTAAGAAGACATCTATAGGGAAAAAAGTCAGGATCCTGTAATTCAATGGTTGTTGCTTGTTGCTGTATATCATATTTGTTTTTCATTCATTATTTTGTACATAAATCAGGCTGTTAGTTTTCTCGTTTGAATTGTTTTACATTTGTCATTTCGGGGCCTTTTATAGCTGACTATGCGGTATGGGCTTTGCTCATTGTTGAAGGCCGTACGGGGACCTATAGTTGTTAATTTCTGTGTCATTTGGTCTCTTGTGAAGAGTTGTCTCATTGGCAATCATACCACATCTTCTTATTTTTATATTTGATGACATAAAAGGAATATATTATGATGAATTGAACTAGTAGAAAGTTAAGAAAGTGACCCAATATAAAATATTTTGAAGAACTTTCAAACACAATTAATGTGTTAAAAGTTACAAATTATTTTTGAAAAATTATCAAAGTAGCATAGTTCTAAACATTAAATTTAAGCTAACCCATTAAGGTAGGTAAACTTTTAACTTTTAAACATTTTTTAAAATCCTTAACTCAAAATTTTAAATTTGAATTGTAAGTATAATGTGTCTTTTAAATTTAAATTCTTTTTGAAGTCAATTATGAATATTTAATCTTGCAGTACCAACGGATTAACTCGGAGAGTGTCTGTATTTGACTAGTCCATAAAAGTTATTGAGTAATAATGTACACTTTTGTTGACCTGATGTCTTCCTAAATTACACATGCATAGCTGATACTTATGATGATATTATGGATATATGAATTATTGATGTATCAAATGAAAATTCTAGTGACTTAAAAACAAATTGAACTCAAATATTATCTTGTGGAATTAAGTTTTTAACATACAAAAAGTCAACATATTTGAAGTTCATTTTAAATGGATTAAAATCAGGATTGCTTTCTTTGTATCAAGTCTGCATTTGATACTTAATTGCTTCAGATGTAGAATATGCTCTGGATATTTCAGATAAACAACTTTGCATCACAGCATGATTTTGATCTAAGTTATAATACTGATGTTACAGTTAGAGAAACCATTCAAAATATTTTTTTTTGTTCATGTAGTTTGATTATTCTGAACTGACATGTTTTTTTGTTGAAAATGAAGTTACAGGTGTATGAAATTTTCAATGAAAGGAAGTGCAAAATAACACATTGATTAACTTTTATATTAAAAAAAGATTTGAAAATTTGCGTTGAGAAATACTCAATAGGTTCAGTCAGTTTAAAAGAAAAGTTATGCTCCAATGATTGCATGAAACCAATGTAGTAGCTACTTAATTTGTTGATTCATATTGATATGGAATAAATTTTCTAATCTATGGAAATTCGAAGACCTTGGTATCAAATATTTCAAATTAATTTAATGGTTAATGAATATACTAGTAGCGTTAATTGTGAATTATAAAATTGATTTGTAGTTTTATATGCATCATCAAGTCGCAGAATAAATTCAGAAACTAAGTGCTGATATTGTTCCTACGAAATACTTATTGAAAATCAAGCTTTTATGAGTTTTAAGGAGAGATTGTTGTACAGTTAATAATTTAAAGAGACAGTTCATGTCATACAAGTGATAAAAGCTATCTATTGGAATTCATAAATAGAAGGTTTGATTGCATAGATCAATAGATCGTGTAAAGATTGGGGGAGAAAGAGAAATACGGATCAGTTTATTGTTATCAAAACTTTTGTAATGGAAGGAGAAAAAAAGTGGAAGTTGGAAATTTAAAATTGCATTTTTTCAGTGATGATTTAAGAGTTTCATATGAAATTAGTGGAATATTAGTAATAAGAACTTGGGAAGTTGTAAACTATGTGAAATGGAAGTCAAAGAATGATGTGATCAAATTTGGAATTAATTTTGATACTTTTCATAATTGACAATAGTATTACTGGGTATTATCATTAAACCTAGAGCCGTCTCAGCATTATTTGTTACAATGACAGAAATTATATAAGATCTAAGGTCATTACAGCATCGCTTAAAGTAGACCGAGGGAGTGTGCTTTGTTTTCCTTTATAAAAATGTGTGATAAATACATCTGTTCTTGAGTCCATATTCATATTTTATAGACATATTGATGAAATTTGAATTGGAATTTAAGTTTTTTGTTCATAATACACAATGTAAACATATTGGATTTAAAAACAAAACCAGCAGATTTTTTCAAGATCAAACAGCAATGGAATGTTGATAAAAGTTGATCTTGTTAATTAAAATGAATTTACGTCGGGAGAGACGAGATTCTGTGATTCCTATGTCCTATTTTGTGGTCTGGATGAAACACCCTGCCAGTTTGAGTGGAGGTAATGTTTACTTTGACTCCGGTGCATCTATGAGTGAAAGTTTAGGTATTTTTGATCGGGGAAATTTTCTATATAAAAGTTATTTTTTGAAATTTATAGTAAAAATGTATTGAATCAGTCTTCACGCTTAACCACAGGCCCAGGAGCTCAGGCTTGTAAAATTGCTTTCGGGCCTGTAAAAATCATCTCTACAGACCAACAGAATCTAACCAAAATTTTTCAAAAATTGAGCTCTGGGTCAGTAGATTTAAAAGTTTATCGTAAAGACTGTTGAATCTGTTGATGAGATTTGAGTATCAAAAATCTATTAAACAGAATTTTAAGGATTAAATTACAGCAAATAATTTTTGCCATTTTTACTACATTTGTACATCATGAAAAGGATGTGAAGTATTTATCTATGAGATAGCATTTAGGGCACATTGGAAAGAAAGCTATGAGAAATTTTAGAGCTGAAATAGACTTTACCATATAAAATTATGTTCATCACTTTCACAAGTTTTCCTCATAAAGTACTGTATGAATATTAAACATAACTGTTTTCTAGAAAAATTTGATTGATTAAATATATGTTAAAATGCTTCAGTGAGGTAGCCCACACTGGAAAGGCAGTATAGTCAGTCATCCATTTCTCAACTTTGAATGTGAACTATGACTATAAAGACAGGTTAAGGAGAGAAAAAATACTCTTATAAATAACATTCTTATGTTTTTGTGTGTTTGCAGTGCAGTAAACAAATGTTAAATTATGTACAGATTAAATAATGTTTGCTTATCCTTTAGGATTACGGCACATTATTTTGTCTTTACAAGTTCAAAAAAGGTTAAACAATTGAAATATAATGTAAAGTCTCTTTGAAGGATTATTAATATTTAAACTGACCACTTCAACTCAATATGACTTGAAATCTATCACTTAATATAGCACTTTGCAGTACTTTACCACTGAAATATTTTTTTTCAAATAACATGGATTCATTTTTTATGTGGGTACAGATTTCATATATTATCTTGGTATAGTTGAACCACACATTTTGTGTTTAACAAAATAAAAATTTTCTATAGACTCAAAATCTGAATTTGTCTTAACTATAAAATTCACAAAAAATTGGTACCCACTGAAAAAGATGAATGCACGGTAGTATGGAATGGAATTTGTGTCATAGAATGATAATGGACAGTTTAGTCTTAAAATAAGATTTTGTATATCATTATTATTTTAGCTCACCTTACCCAAAGGGTGGAGTGAGTTATTTTCATCACTTGGGGTCTGTTGTACTTGGTTGTCATCTGTTCACTTTTACAAAATCTTCCTCTGAATTTTTTTTTAGATAGAAATATAATATATTTTACTACAGTAATAATTTTATGTAAGGCGAGTGCTTTGAATTTAAATTTTCAGGGTTCTGGTAACATTTTATGCACTAGTGTGAAATTTGATGGTGATGGTTGCTATATTTCAGAAAAGGTTCCAATTCACTACAGAAGTAACAAGAAACAAATAGTTCCAGCAGCAGCCTTAGCACATGATCTAAATGCACCCCCAGATATAGTTCAAGATGTAGAGGACAGTGGAAGAACATCACGCTCTAGTTCACATTTGTCACCCAATACACAAAAAGCACCTGCCTTTTTACCAGGTTTGTTAGTTGTAGCAGTATCATGGTGCATCATAGATAAACTGATTAACTATTATTTGAAAGGCGAAATTTAATCTCAATTTTTAAACCAGTGGTGGTTACTCACAGATTATCTATGGTTTTAAAAATGAGAGGGAGCTTCTCAGCTAAAATCTTATCGAAGCCCTGAGATGAGATGCTGCAGAGAAACTTCCTTGAGTTGAGAGATCTGTTTATCACTGATGACGTCATTGTGTTCTCACTCTTCATAACTGAGAAACATTATCAGTCTAATCGCTTGAGATGAAAAATCATCACACAAAAAGATCAAAGCAATATTAAAAAAATAGCAATAAAAACATATTTTTACCACTTTAAAATATTAATAATTTGTAATTATCTGAAAATATGAATTTATGCTGTGGGGAAAAATGTTTATTGTTTTTATTGCACATTGCCAATTTCACCAAAAGGGATGGAGTACAATGTGAAGGGTGCACTTTACATAATTCACTTCAAGCAGGGGTATTTTATTTACACCTATCAACAACAGATGTATTATGGTATACTGCTGTCTTGTCTTTTTTATTTGTCCTTTTGTTTTGAACTTTGTCTTATGGTAACTTAAGTTTGGTTTATTGAATCCTAATATATGCATAGTGTCAAAGTTCCTTCAATTTTAACAATTTACTATTGTCTTTCCAGAGTAAATAGACTTTGATTCTTAAAATTTGAAAACTTGATGTGATGCCTGCTGCTTTTTATAGCTTACTTAACAGTATGAGCTTTGCTCATTGTTGAAGGCATATCAGTGACTTATAGTTGTTTACATCCTTATGATTTGGTCAGCATAGTTGTTTACATCCTTATGATTTGGTCAGCATAGTTGTTTACATCCTTATGATTTGGTCAATGGTAGAGGGTTGTTTCATTGACAATCATACCACAGCATCTGATTTTTATACCCATAACAACTTAAGTTGGGTTTATTAGATCTGTAAAAAAATTTAATTCTTGTTTTGTTCTATGTACATGTATGAAGACTAGCCCTCTTTAGATTTTACAGATTTTAAAAATTTAGTGTTCAAGAGTGATGGGACTTGAATTGTTAAAATTTTAAAACTTAAAGCATGTTTCCTGATACAGTTTGATTAATTTCATACTTCAGAAATGTGATCTCAATGTTTAATTAAAATTTTTACATAATGTATGGTCCAATTCAATTTAATATTATTTAAACTTATCATTCCATAGTTTGGGAATTTTGTCTGTCTTATTCAGAATGTTGACAATTTTATGTGACTTGTGAATAGTTTTCTCTCTGTCTCTCTCTCTAATCCCAGGCAACAATTTTTTTAGTCATACAACCTGTAAATGCTAGCTCCTTTTGATTTTTCAATATTTTCAGATTAATTGTTCTTGAGTTTTGAGACATTAATGGTCAAAATGAAGGGATGCTGTTTTGTTTTGATTATTATTCATTATACTCCCTTCATTTTTTGTCAGATCCTCAGTTATCAAAACCTGATGAGTTCAATGATCAGAAAAATATAAAATTAGGGACCATTTTATTAAGCGGAGGACTGGTAAAAATATCCAATATTAATTATGTTGGGCAGATGGGGAGGGGAGGGGGAGAGCTTGCTCATTAAAGGTTCTTTCATTGATTTCATTTTCAGAACAATTGATTATATTTTAAAAGTTGATGAGAATAACGGCTTTTACATCATGCACTCATTGTGCTGTTAATTCAAATAAATTTCCACCCTCTTGTGAAAAAACATTCGCTCATCAATGTAAAAGTGAAAACATGCCTTCTTATGGAATGTTGAGACCTTCTTTTTAATAGATTAAAATTTTTAAATTTACAATGTTTACAAAGACTGAAAAAAGGGAGGAAAATAAATTTACATTTTATGCACATTATGTAAGTAAGAATTGAAACACCTCAAATTGAATGCAAATTATATGGTAGATTTTAAAGTATTTCAGTTTTTCATACCCAATAGACAAATTTCTCTTTTCAACTTCATATCTTTTTATATATGATTTAGATATTGCTTTGTACGAATTTTGTCAAGTGATAAGATTAATCTTGTTCATTTAAATTGTGGAATATTATTTGATTTTATCTATTAGAATACTTTCACACTAAGACACGTATAGAGCTGTTTACTTCATATAGACTTTTCTATTTGTTTGCTTTTCATTTGTTTTATTTGCAGACCAATTGATTTTATTTTTAAAGTTAGAATAACAACGCCTTAAAAATAATACTTATTGAACAAGAGAATGTCAGTTCACTTGTAGTTAATCTATTAATATCATGAAAACACAATCTTATGACGAAAAGCATAGAATGCCACAACAGAGGATGATTCAACGAATTCTGTGTCTGGTCATCTAGGCAAGTGCGCACTGCAAATAATTTGTCAAAAAGATGTTTGAAGAGGTCTATCCTATTTATATAATCAAATGTCTGGAAGAAGTTCATTGGCCTTAGAACAGTTGGCCAAAGCTTAAGTTCAATTCTACACTGCACTAACTTTGAAATGAACCTTAGAAAAAAATTAAAGTATAAAAAGAGGGTCGTGCTTAATTTGTTTTTTTAAATTTGCACTTGACTTTAACAAGGGCAATGGTTTTCAGTAACAATAACTTGAAGACATTTGGAAAATTCCATGTAGACAAAAACTTGACATTGGGGTAAAATGTTATCTCTTAAAGTGTATTTTTTAAATTAACAGGTGATAGAGTAATTTTTGCCGAGAGTCCTTCAGCTCCAGGAATACCTGTAGTTTATAGAACACCTGAAGAAAGATCTTCAAATCCAGACAGACTTAATCTAGACAGGTATGTCTGTTTAATGACGCATTATCATTACATTATATACAGATACTGCAGTCAACATAATTATTAAGTGCTTAGGTTAAGAAGCTAATGTAATATTCATGAAATAATGAAGCACTCATACACCTTCTCAATTTTTTCGAGTGAAGTCCATGAGGGAAAGCATGTGATTAAACCTGTCTGATTATAGCCAGGTTGAATAGTGAACTTTGTGTTATTGTAAATGTACACTGATTGGTTGAGTTATCACATATATCCACAATGACACATTAGGTCTCTCCTTGATGAAGCATAGTAATCAGCAAGGACTAGTATCAACAATTAATCCTCTGCTTTTGTGCACTGCCGAAATTCACGATATTTGTCCTTCGAGTCGACCAAGAATCCAAGCCTAGAATGGTTCCTTATTAATGATGCATCAATGATACATTTTACAACTACAGCCACATTAGATTGATTGAGTGGGTTGTTGCTTAATAGCCAGTGGCCGAAATCTCGCTACGACAGTACATTACCCTTCAGTAACACTTCAGTGATAATGGCCTATATTTTTTGTTTTATTGACTTTGGTTTAAATTCGGTATATAGTTATATATTTCACAAACCCATGATGATATATCTTTGTTATCTAACTGCTATAATCCTGGTATGTGTACATGTAGTACAAACAGGGCCTAATCTAGGATTTTGAAGAGGGAGAAGTGACTTCTCCTTCCAAGAGAGAGAAGGGAGAAGTGGTCAATTTCTTGGAGAAGTGAGAATCCATTACCGTTTCGGTTGCATCGTGTTTTCATGCTTATTACTAAGGAAATTGTTTTAAATATATTCAATAAAAGATATACTTGAAGTTTTTTCATGTGTTTTTGTACACAGTGTATATAAAGAAAGTTCTAAATAAAAAGGTTTAGACAATATATAGTTGTTATTTATTTATTGATACCAATGTGTTCTAAATAAAATTTGTTGATTCATCATTGGGACACGAGGGAGTAGCCTAGTAATATTATCATGATTATGATGCATTAAATTCATGTGCATCTGCCTCAATTTATTTTTAAAAGTCCAGAAAAAATATAACTCCCAATTTACCTGATGAATTTCACATGACTGGGAATTTAATTTAGATCACCACTTGTCATTATTTTGTAAAACATGCAGTATTGAATGTCCAGGACATTATGTTAGTTGTAAATTGAGATTATCGTTGAAGATTGCAAGTCTATAAATGAAAATATCTTTCAATCGCATATTAATTATCCGACAAAGAGCTAATTTCTATCATTTTTAAAATATCATCCGTATCAACGAAATGGTCGTGAGAAAAATCCACTGCTGATCACAACCGGTCGAGTGTCGACGTTTGCAATCACATTATCCATCAACAGTCTTTCTACCTTTTATATTTCAATTTTTATTCAGTCAATATAATAAATCTACCCTTAATTCCCACCTTTACCTACCGAATAGTAAAATTGATCGACTTGTGTAAGTTATAAAATAAAACAAATCAGCTGAGTGATTACGCAACATCCTCAGATGAAAATCATCGTAAATGATAACTTAAACAGACGGTCAGTTTTCTGTTTGAATAGTTTTGAAAGTTATATTCAAGGATGTTCAAAGTCGCCGTTGTATTTATTAATTTGATCGTTGACAGTATTAGTCCTAGGTCGTTTGAAAATCTCGATTTTTCGTGTCAGCCGCCATTTTTTACCTGTGAGACTTGTCAATCACAAGTTGTCTCCTTTACCGATTTTGATAGCGATTTGACTTCGCTATGAAGTCAGTCGGCAGGCGAGATTTAGCGATTTTCAAAATTCTTTGGCGAGTTAAATCGTCATTTCGCCGGCAAGATTATGGCCTGAGTACAAAACAATTTTCTTAACTTTGGGTCACCATAACCTACATTTTATTCTTGAGCTACTATTGTGTTATTTCTCATTAAAGACTGTATGATTGACATTTGTAATGATATTTTGAGGGTTCTATGTATTTCATAGATTTTACAATCAGTAATTCTTATGTACAAATAAAAAAAGAAAGAAACAATGCAGCACAAGAATTTGCATCAATATTTAAACTGCTGTGTTTGTAGTTAATGTATATTACTCATACTGTGTGTTTAATTATTGATTGATTGTATGATAACAGATTTATTAATGTGAACTTCGCCTGCTATGAGTTTTTGTTTTTTTTGCAGAACATTTATATGCTTTGATTTCCTTATTTTCAGACGGAAACTAACAATATGTCCAATTTTGGAGGGAGAGGAACAGCTGCGTCTGCTTAATTATCAACACAATATGATCTGCAAGATCCAGCATCTGAGTTCATTAAAACGTTTGATATTCTTAGATTTGTATGACAATCAAATAGAAGAAATAGCGGGATTGAATGCACTGAAATCATTACGGGTTCTTATGTTAGGTAAAAATAGGTTAGTATGCTAGGATATAAGGAATTCATCTGAATTTTTGAAAAAATGTAGATCTATTTTTTGGCTAGATAAAGTTAAGAAAAAGATTTATTGATTGGTGGTTGTTTAAAGTCTAGTGGCAAATATTTCATGTATATTCATGACCATTAGACAAAAGAGAAATTTTGATTGATAACTTGACCAATTAAACTTTGTGTAGATGTGGGTGTGTGCATCTACCATTAGATATGCACACATTTTGAGAAATGCAGTAAACTCTTAAAGGATATTTGCTTCTCTCACTTTTGACTTTTTGTCAGATATTAGGAATCCTCTAGTTTTAATCATGCAGTGCTAATAAAAAATTTCCCGCCTACCTCTACTTTTCTTTTCATAATTTTATTACATATAGTTAAAAAAAAATGGTTTTTGAAAATCTTATAAAATTCTTGTTATTTTTCATAGTTTTTGAAAGAAAAAGGTGCCAATGTTAAATGTGTGAAAAATCTAGAAAGAATTGTTCCCACCAAATTTTCAATTGATCATACCTCTAAAACAAGGACACAGACCTATCTTTTTTTTTTTACTTTTTAACTTCCCGTATTTATATACTATCAATTTCTAACAGTCTTTTGATATGCTTGTTATTTTGAAACAGAGGAGCAAGCATCCTTAAGTAGTTTGCAAACATGCCATAAAAATAATCATATTAACCATAAAGAAAACTGATATAAACCCAGAAACTAACAAGAACCATCAATATATTTTTTTTTTATCTCTCCATTCCTCTTGAAAATTGCTAAATTTATATTTCATACTTATACTTGTCATTTTGGTCTTTTGATATATTTCCAACCAGAAAAAAACCAGATCATTCCAGTGTTCTCAGAAATTTCTTACATCATCCTGGTAAACAGGAAATTTTGAAATACCATTTTGTTTCTAGAAACTATAGCATCACATCCATAACACTATCTATAAGAAACTAATTTCATATAGCATCACATTACCATGATGCTAAAAGGCCCTGGGGAGAACACTGCATTCACACACACACACACTACAGTACATGTTGTAAACAGTGTCTTTGCACCGATTTTACTCTTGTATAGTCTAGATATCCCAACTGGTAGATCTTATGAAAGAAATTGACAGAGATAATACTATGTGCAGTGCATTTAAAGTTCACCTTAAAAGGATACATATCATACCTGCCTAGTCAGTTTGCTTATGTTTCCAAAAAAGGAGATTTGGAGTATATATCAAATGAGAGAAACATAAAACAAAACAAAAGACAGCAAAAGACATTCTGTTTGTTTTAACACCTTCTACAAACTCAGTAATCCATAAAATATTTCTTTTTTTTTTAGGATAATGAGGATAGAAAACTTAGATACTTTATTCAAGTTAGATGTTTTAGATTTACATGGAAATCAGGTAAGCACACTGGAATTTGTTTGCCACTTTACATTTCTACCAGACAGTTGGATTGTCAGAACAGGTGGATTGAGAATGATTTCTAAAGAATGGGAACTGTAAAGGATCATTCAAAAGAGGGTAGTCACTCAAGAAAGGGTCTGCTTTATTAAGTTGACAGTTGGTTCTGCAAAACAACTATTTTCAGATATAAATTGTTTAACACAAAGTACTACATGCATTTATTGATAACAATCTATTAATTTGATTTATTGAATGATTGATTGATTTCATTTATTCATTCAGCAATTGAACTTTTAGATTAAGTAAAAACTGAACCAGAAAACACAATTACCTGAAACACATGAAAAAAGAAAAAGAGTTTTTAAAGCAGTGCTGAAATGTTATTATTTTGTAATTAGCTCTTCTTTATCTATTGCATAGGGATCTTCAGCTTAGCCTTAGTTTGATTTACCCCTTGATCTGGAGCCAGTAATGAAATGCAAATAAAATTTTTGCTTGATTAAAAGACAAATAGAATCCTAAACAGTGTTAAGACTTGATGTTTGTGTATACTTCAAAACATTGAAAAGAACAATGAGCTTTAAAAATATTAATCAATAGTTAGCTTTAAAACCAAATATTTTCTTTAATAATTGGTCAGTTTCTTTTGTCCATATATAATTAACAATCAAGTGCAATTATTGAGTGGTTTAATGAACAATTTAGAATTCAACATCATTCTTTAGAAATCATTGTTAAGTAACAAGAATGAAATAATGTATTAGGACTCTCTTGGCTTTTTATACGCCCATTTACGGGACGTATTATGTTGTACTGTTGTCCGCCCGTCTGTCAGTCCGTCGTCAACATGTAGGACAATAACTCAAAAACGCTTTAACCAATTTGCATGAAACTTTGTTGAGTTGTTTATATCTATTGACGTGAGCTCCCTTTCGATTTTTATGAATTTAAGATTATACGTTTCTGAGTTATGGGGTGTTGTTCATTAAAAAAGGAAGATTTTCCAGTTTTCGGACAATAACTCAAAAATGCTTTGAGCAGTTTTCATGAAACTTTGGTGAATTGTTTATATCTATTGACGTGAACTCCCTTTGATTTTATAAATTTTAGATTTTACGTTTCCGAGTTGTGGGGTTTTATTCATTAAAAAAGGAGAATTTTCCAGTTTTTGGACAATAACTCAAAAGTGTTTGAGCAGTTTTCACTTTGGTGACTAGTTTATATCTATTAAAATAACCTACTTTTTTTCTTATAAATTTCTAATACGACATTGAGTAGTTATGGAACTTTATTCTTTGAAAAAGTGACAGGCGTATCATGCACTCATGGCGCAGCTCTTTATTGAAATTTGCCCTGGTTTATGAGTGTGGTCATTTTAATATATATATTCCTTTATGTTGTAAGATTGCTGTCAGATTGACTTTTACCCTATTATCAGTTCTTAATCTTTTAACTGTATAAAGGGATTTATCCAATATCAAAATATGTTTTTATATTATTTCTTATTTCAGATTTCCAATATAGAAAATTTAAATCATCTGTCAGAGTTACGAGTGCTAAATTTAGCAGGAAACCACATTATACATGTAGATAACTTATCGGGTATGGATTCCTTAGCAGAGTTAAATCTTCGACGGAACAAAATAAAAACTGTGGTATGTATAATGTTAGGATGAAATGTAGGATCATAGATTTGTTTTATATACAATAATACTTTAAAATTATTAGACATTTTAAATCTTCTGATCTTTAAGGGAAGGGAATTTATAAATATATCTTTATTTTAGTTTGTAGGATGTTAAATTTGCTTTAATCTTTTCTGTTTGTTTACAATAAAAAGTGTTGCTTTTAGCTTAAAAAAATAACCCCAAAAAATGTTGTAAATGAAAAAATCCCATTGCTGTCGAAATTATGCATGGATTTATTTTATTGGCCTAATGTAGAATTCATACAACTTTAGTTATCCAAAATTACTTTTCTTCAGTTTTTTAGTAGTTGTACAAAAAACCATACCGTAAATACACTATCTTATGCCTTTATACATATATATATGGTGTTTCGTATTATCACCATTATGTTCTATTTAATTGCAAGACTTTACAACATTCTTGGATTCCATTTTACATCATTACAATTTTATCTCAAGGTCAAGTCAAAGTCATTTACTGTTATCATGTGATCTGTCATATATTTGAACTCTCGGCTTCAGTTTACAATGGAAAAATGTGTATGACATTACTATAAAACGTCACTAAAATCATATTTGAATGAAAATTTAACCATTTATAAACTAAAACTTAACATTCATGACTTGTATGTGAAAATTGGGCATGAGAAAACAAATCCTTTCATCTAGGCGCTAAAAGACATATCAGTAATTTAATTGCCTATAGAAAAATTGTAATTGTATTTTTTGTTTCCCATGATTGGCTGTCCTGACTTTTGTCTCTGAGTATTCTTACAAGATATAAATCCATAAATGTGCATAGAGTGCATCAAATTTGGTTTAATTACTTCAACTTGATCTTAAGGTTATCACAGAGTTACACTTATGTACAATAATTAGTTGATTCATAAATGAATTTTTTAACAGAGTAGAAAGGTAAATATTATTGAACTAAAACTCTATATAGTGCATTAATTGTTGTGTCTGCTAAAAATCTGTCTGCTCTCTTAGTCCAGTCATTTCAGCTTTAATGGATTTTTTTAAAAAGAATTATTAATCAAGAGGAGTTATCTCTCTTTAAACAGATACTTTCCTATGGAAAACAATTTCTGATGTACGATATGTTAATTGGAATTAGAGTGAAATATTTGTTTAGTTTTAACATTTGAAAATGATAAAAATACATTTGTTTATATCCTACTGTGGTGTTGAGTAATATACATGTATATTATATTAGTCTGTACATATAATATATGAAATGTTGTATAGCTGTTTTAGATAAAAAGTTTATACTTATTACGAAAGCAAATTAATTGTACACGTGGTATAGTATTGTCTGTCTATCTGTGAGTCTTGACATTACATTGCACTGTAATTCAAGGATGCCTTGATTTATTGAGCAAAATATTTAGAACCATGGTCTGTTAACTTTTCACTTTTTTTGTAACCCAGAGTTATAGGACTGTAAACCGTGAAAAATACAGGGTAAGCAATTTTTCACACGAAGCACACTAACTCAAGTTTGCTCTTGAGTGGTTTACTTAAAACTTCATTATTCTATTTAGAATGGTGATCTGAGGGTCTGTAAATTTTTAAAAAAAATATTCACTTTAGTCATTCTAGAAATGTGGGAAATTGATCATAAAAAAGCAATATTTTAACATATCACACACTACTTCAATTGAAGCAATTTAATTCAAACTTTAACAAATTATCAAGAGTGTTGGTTTGAGGGTCTTGATAAATTTTGATAATTTTCTCTTTGTAATTCAAAAGTTAAGGGAGTTAAATCTTCAAAGTAATAAGGAATTTACTTATCAGATCAAAATGATTAAGTTTCATGTTGAGTCATTGTGAAGAAGTATAGGACTTCATTTTGTAAAATAAATTCAATACTTTTTGTAATTATTGCTTGGGAAGGTGTATCATGTGATTATGGTGCAGCTATATGAATTATTTATTCTTGGTCCAAGAGAAAATTAAAAATGCAGAAATTAGAAATTTTGCATTTTTTTATACAGTATATCTTTTGAGTGTGTACACAGATTTATGAGAGTTAAGTTTTCTTGTTTGCTAGTCAATATTTAATATGTTTGCTCTCTTTTGAAATTACTTTTTTGACCAATCAATTCATGGAGCATTTAACAATACTGTGGGTTACTTATAACCTATTTGACCATTTTGTTTCTATACTTACAATTCTGATAATAATGTACCTATTATTAATTCACCTAGCAACCAAGTAAACTTGAACTAAGTACACAATCAAATGATAGAGCTGTAATTACAGTATTTTTTTTATCATTAAATCAAAATCATGGACAATGTCACAAAAATTTCACAAACATTGAGTTATTATTGCAGCAACATTTGTTAACAAAATGTCAGAATATCAAAATGTAGTTGAAAAAGGTATGATGTAAAGCAGATTTTGTAATAGATTGCTCAGTTTTGGAAACAGAGTAGATTTTATATATGCTTTATTATATGATTGCAGACAGTAAAAAAAAAAAGGTTAGGCCACTTCAAATTGAAACTTGTTCTTCAGACTGTTATTTGATCTGAGTTGACAGACAAGCGATATGACATTTTAATAATGACATTGTTAATCAAATTTAGAAGGAGTAATAATTCGTATAGTGTACAGGGAATGTCAATATATTCTTTTTAAGTTTCAAAAATATTGAAACAAGCAACTCTGAAGAATTGTGAATCAATTTGGAGTTGCCTTTACTATGAAATGCAGAATTTCCCAAATTTAGAGAAAGTGGGTAATTGAAGAAAATAAATAATATAATAATGTGTTTTTAAAGTCAATTTTTTTTTACCTGTCATAGGAGACAAGAAATTGATTAAAGTTATTTAACCTGTCAGTATGTTTCAGTATATGTGTAGCAAGTTTCAGGTCATTTGGTTTTGTGAATGCCTCAACCAAATTTCTTAATACTATGGATTAAGACATAGCTTAAAAGTCCAAGAGGGTATCATTTGCTCAGTAGTTAGTTCATCAGTAATGATATTGATTGATTACTTATATACCTTTCTAAGATTTTTTTTGAATTTTAAGAAACTAAGGCTCCAACATTTTTGGCTTTCAAAGTTTTAGGTTTGAGCATTCATGATCAAGGTAAAGCCTGGAAGGGCATATATGTCCTGTGGTCATATACCTTAAGTTTTAAAGTATAAATTGACCACATATACATTACCTCTCAAACTTTGTACCAATCTGTTGAGTTAGGCCGATTCCAACTGATTTTTAAAGTTTGTTTTTATAAAATGCTGTAACATCACTCTTCCAGATAAGGGGAAGGGTTGAGGGCTCAAAAACATGTTTAACCATAACACTTTCCATATTTCTGTCCCCAGTCAGGAGCCTGTAATTCAGTGGTTGTCATTGGTTGCTGTCTATCATTTATGTTGTTTGTTTATCGTTTTGTCGTAAATCAGGATTACTTGTGTGAAATATCTTGCATTTTGTCATGTTGGGGCTTTTTATAGCTTACTATTTGGTATGGGTTTTGCCAATTGTTGAATGCCGTACGGTAACCTATGGTTGCTTATATCTACATCATTTGGACTCTTTTGGATAGTTGTCTCATTGTCAATCATACCACATCTCCTTATTTTTATAATAGTATATAAAGAAATAAAAAAATGAAAATTCTGGTATGGTAATTTGTTGCATACTGTTGAATCATTTTTTTTCCTGGACTGAGGATATTTTGCAATTTTAATGGATATTTGATTTTGCGGTTTTGCCATAGTCTACATACAAGCTTTTAGAGTACTTCATTTAAATTCTTGGTTTACCTATATCTAAGAAATCCTCATGAAATAATAATGAATACACAGTATTGCACAGAAACTTGTTTATACCTAACCGTTCTAACTGGAAACTAGTCAAACATACCATGAATATTCTTGAGTAATTCAATCTATTTTAACCCTTATACCAGTGTAATCCAAACAAAATCCCTTAGAGGGTTTAGTTAAGACAGGTTATATTTATATTGTATTTTATACAGTCATACTATTTTTTTCATTAATTTGTATTTAAAAGTTTTTATATTTGATGGTTTGAAAGAAACAAAAGCCTTACGTAAACTAATATTGAATTGAGTAGTTCATAGTACAATATTGTGTTTATGAGTGTAAAATGTTAACCATTTTACTAAAAGATTACAGTAAAATTAAATCTTTTGTATATAAACCAAGTTTTATTTAAATCTTTTTTAACTATGGCTTTAAACGTTTATTTATTTTTCACTTCAATTTATGCTATATTTATGTTTTCATATTTTCACATGTAAATTATTTTCTCTTATATTGTTAATTAAAATTATACTTCATTTTAATCTAGCATCATACTCTGTTAACTGTGCAAAAATTTTCTCAGTTATCTAAAAATTTAAGATGCATTCATATATCAATTTGTGTTGTTTAGACACTCATTTATTTTCAATAGTGAGGATTCTTTTATTTTTCGTTGGTATCAATTTCATGTTTCTGGAAGAAATTGCTACTTTGAGATCCTAATTTGATTGCTTTATATACTATACGCCAATCAAAGTGCCTAAAATTTTGTATTTTGTCAAGTTTTTCAATTTTTGATTTTCCTCTACCCTCGAAATCCACAGAAGTTGTTATTCCATTACTGTATATTATCCAGAATATTTTTTTCTCTTCCAAAGTTGATGATAGAGTAGTCTTTCTTTGTTCTATTATTGAATGATTACTCAAATATATGATTTTACAGGTTGATGTGGACAATTTACCAAGCTTACAGAGGCTGTTTCTTAGTTTTAATGAAATTTCAAGGTAAGTTATACAGAATATGTATGAATAAAGGGTATTCATTAATTTAACTGCCCCTGATAATGACTCTACAATGGTATGCATTTTTATCCAAGCCTGTCTGCAAGTTTCTCTTGTTTTGCAGAGTTTTACATTAGTTAAAATATTTCTGAAAACTTATGATGAATGGGTTAAATTCCATTGCTGCAGTCATCGTAGACACAACACTGACACAAGAGAGGAATTTATATGTATACTGTTTTTCTGAATGACTGTTATTTATTTTTTTGAAAATGTTCTTCATAGGCTGAAGGGGGCCTCGGTGGCCGAGTGGTCTAAGTAGTTGAACTTCTATATCACTAGCCAGTGAACACTGAGGTTGTGAGTTTCTAATCCTGCAAGGGGCAGGTGCACTCGACTCCAATCCTACATGACTAGGATTGTTAGTTTTCCTACCAAAGGGTGGTTCTCTCTCTGCACTCCGGCTTCCTTCACCAATAAAAACTGACCGCCACGAAATAGCACAATTGGTTGAGAGTGGCGTTAAACACCAATTACTCATGGGCTGACGCTGTTCAGAAGGCAGTATGTACAGAATAAATTTGGAGTAAGACCTTATTCTTCCAAGTTTCTTCCTTGATTCATTTGTCCAAATATTACTGTGACACCATTTTTAACATTGACATTTGACATCATTGTATGCTAATTAAAGTGTATATTAGTTTTAATGCTCATTTCTAATGGTATTTTTATTATGTATTGTTACAATATCATAATTATGTTTATCATTTCAAAATTTAAGCAAAGACATTAAAACAATTTAAAAAGTGTGAAGTGTCAAAATATAAAATTGAAGCATGTTGAGCTTAGAAGTAGATACTATATAGATTTTATTAACATAGAAGAAACTTGCAATATTTTCAATACATGTAATAAACTGAAAAGAAAATCAGCAGTCCAATATTAATTATTTCTTAACATAAAAGGGATTGTTGAATAAGGTTTAGAAATGGGTGGAAAATAGGTCATAAAAGGTCATCATCGTCCCTTGGTAGGTGGAGTCAAAGTCTTTACTAGACCAATATGATTTGACTGCTCAGGTAGAATATTAGCATGTAAACAAATTTCAGTTATTTCTTCTTTTCTTGTCTTTACTGTCTGTCCTTGTAGGTCAGTGTAGATAACTTGTGTTAAATTTCCATATATAACTATCTTTGAGCATGTCTGACTTTAAAAGACATTTGTTTCTTAATCAGAAGCACAAATAGTTGAGTCGATTTACTCTAAGGCTGCAAGATGTATGTATAGTTGTATTGTATTCAGATGGTAGTTTAATGGAGGTTCAGGGTTGAAATAAAAACCAAAAAGCACTTTTGAAATTTTCTTAAAACATTGACTAGAAATGGGATAATATCTTGGTTCTCATATGGAAAAAAGTGGACTTAGGTATTCTTTGTGTTGTTTTGTTAATTTGATGTAAGATGGGTGATATAGATAAATGAGATCTGCCTTATGGCTTCAAGTATATTGTATCATGATGACTATATGTTAGGAAATCGCATATAAAATAATCTGTTTATTTAAATACATCAGTTGAAATTTTTGATCAGTTGAATATGTGTAATCATGCGATATATTAATTTTATTAAACAGGTTCTAATAAAAAAAATCAGATATCAAGTTACTTTTAATGATTTGTATGTGTTATTTATAACAGAAATAAGTATAGAAATTAAATATATAGAGAGTACAAGTTCATTACCATGTATAGGAAGGTTGTAATGAACACCTCGATTTATAAAAAGCGAGTTGTGTCGGTAATTACAAAATTTTTCAATCCTTTGCTTTCTTCAAGCTTTTTGTGTGTCCCACTTTTAACAAAAGTAAATCAGAAAGTAAAATTGAAAAATTCAATAGTTTTTTAACTTGTAAATGCATTTAGAGTGAACAGTTTTAAATTTGTTTTGTTTACTTGCGTGTGTGTGTTACAAGGCAATATTGATCAGAAACACTAGTTTGGTAATTTGGTTTATTTGAATGTGTCTTTATTCTGCCAAATATGATTTATATGGTTTCAGTATAATATTTGACATGTTTGACTAAGATATATTATAGCTATATGAAGTGGTGTTATAGTTTGTTCTCTTTTGAAAGTTTAATGAGCTATTTGACATACTGTAACAATTTGAAATGGTCAAAATTTGTTAAAAAAAAGTGAATAAATTGTGATAGATGTGCAGTATACGTCTCCTGATGGATTCAAGTTTACTCTGAATGTGTAGTATATGCACCAGCATTTGTTCTAGCTCACTGCAGCTGTTATGTAATATTTACCGTAATATACTTACATGGATTAGAAAAATAAAATGAATAACTTAAAAATAGGATGAAATCTTGACTAAATTTAAAATATTCACCTTTTTAAACATTTAATATTTTGAGCAAAAACAAAGGTTTTAAAAGTTTGTTGACTTGACTTGAATGGACAGTAAATAACCTATTGAGGGATTAAAGTTTTGGAGTGGACCATTAACAATGTCTCGGAGAGAGATGATGGATTTTGAGAGATTTAAACAGCAGTTACTTCACTGTTTGTGTGAAAGACATAGGAAAATGGACAAGTTAGGTGTTAAGGGAATTTCATTTTCGATAAAAAATGCCAAAAAGGTAGAAAATGAATCGCTGGACCAGGAAGTAACCCCACGACTTACTTGGAGGAGAAATAGGTAAGTTTTTCTTAATAGCAAGTGCTTTTTAGGATTATTTTTTTTAAAGATTGGGACAAAAAAGCTTTTTTTTTTTTTAAATCTAATTGATCATGATTTTTACTTGTCATCCTAATTATTCTCCCACTTTTAAAAGTGGAGGCTATATTGGATTCATCTTGTTCTTCTGTCAGTCCTTCCAACAAATATTTCTATCACACTATTCTCAGAAATTACTACTACTAGGGTGTGTTTATAACGACCTTGACTACCATTGAGGGTCTTGCAAGGTCAGTCTCAGAAACTATTTAACAGACCTACTTTTTATTTAGTCAGAAACTTAGCAGAAACGAGTTGTAATTGTGAGCACTTTTCAGAAATGTTCGACACCTCCTGTCTGTTTGTTTTGAATTTTTTATTATGTTGAATGAACTTTAAATTTTGTGTCACACTTTTCTCAAGTATTACTTAACAGAAAGATTTTATACATATACCTGGTCAGCAGCTTGGCAGTAGAGAATTGAAACACTGATAGTCCACAGCAGCAGTACCTACACAGTTGTGGTCAAAGTTTATGATATAAATCAGATCTTTACCTATCTTTGGGTGGATGATATACCTTGGGGTAAAAAAAAAACCCTTTTAAATTTTGGTCAAAGGTTAAGGTTAAAGCAGCAATTAATAGACTGAGATATGGTAAGTTTTTTTTTGACATAAATTGTCAACATACTTTAAGGTCTTCAGTGTACTTGACACAAATATTTGTTTCTTCTGCTACAGATCCATAAAGATATCAACTCTGCTTATGCATCCATGGTCCTTTTATAAATTTTGTCTCGCCTTGATGGAGTCAAAAAGCGAGACTTATGTATGCTGTTTCAGACGGCGAGTCAACAATGTATTAGTTTTGATAAGGTCAGTTTATGGGGAACCACTGGTGGTAGGTCAATGATATTTGATATGCAGTTGTATTAGCATTGGCACATCTCATTTTCCATGGAGATTATTAGGCTCTGCCCCCTCAGTGAATGTATTGGATAGATTACATGTATTAGTTTGTGATCAGTTTAAGAGGAACCACTAATGATAAGTCAATGATATTTGGTATTAGCATTTGCAGTCTCTTGCATGGAGATGATATGGCCCATCCCCTCATCATGGTTCATTGACTTTGAAACTTTTACATTGTTTACAAGTTAAAGTTTGTGTTTGGTTACTGTAAAGGGCACCTCTTATGATAAGTAAATGGTATTTGGTATGCAGTTTCATTTTGATGGAGGTTATCTGGTCCTGCACATTAAGTCATGGTTCATTGACTTTGAATGTTTTGCATAGTTTACATGTTTAAATATAGCCATTTGGATTCAATACCAAAAGTACAAAAAGGTGAGACATATCTCTGTGTCAACAGTTTATATTTATGTTATTTTCTTTACTAAATTTTTTGGAACATTCATAGTTAACTTAAAAAACCTAAACCACTGAAACCACTAAACAAAGTTTATACAGTCATCACTAGGGTGTCATGTTTTACAAATAATATCTGATGCTCATGACCAACCAACATTGCCAACTATTATTTTTAGTAGAACATTAGGATTAATCAAAACATTGATTTCTAAATTCATGGCAGTTCATTATAGACTCAACTTCAAAAGACATTTTTATGAGTTGGCCCACTTCAGTTTCAATTTACAATTACGACAGCTAGAGGTTAAAATGTTTTTGTTCCATTTGCACATAATGTGAAAGGGGACTATGAAGTTTATGATTTCATTTTTTGTCCGAGAATGGGTATCAAGGAAATCAAAATGTTATAAATTGAACTGCAGTTTCCATGTCTTAGCAGTAAAAATCTATTCAATAAGGTTTTTAGAATTTTCCTCTCCATCACATATGCTAGCTTGCGTATGGAGCACACTGTATTAACATGTTAATGTTATAGATATATAAATAGATCTTTCCCAGTTATTGAAGACCATGTATGACGACTTGTAGATGGTCCACATTTTCTTGCTTTGCTCTATGATGATCTTTTTGGTTATCAAACCACATTTTCTTGTATCTTTATTTGAATTTTACTGAACAATTCATTTAACAAATAACATTTTTACAGGTGAAAACCTTGTTCAACAAATTAAATTCCCTCAGTTTTAGAACGGAAATAATGGTGCCATTTTAGAAATTTTGCTGAAATCAAAATCTAATTTGTTGTTGAACTGAAATAAGAATTTTAAGTAGTCAAACAAAACTAATTATCTTTGTGGCTAACTATTTAATCAGACAAGAGAGTAAATTTGTAAAAAGAGACGAGGATATTTTAGTTTGACATGAAACATATGAGAAGGAATCAATATTAGAACAGGGTTTAAATCGATATTAGAGCTGTCCTACCTACCCATTAAAAGCTGTCTTTTATATATACTGTAAATATTATGCATGCAACCTTCAAACGATACCTCTTTTTATACTTTCTATAAGAATTGACCTATTGTTGATGTTTGTATATATAAAATATATTGTGTAGTTTAACCCATTCAGTTCCCAGTTTAATAAAGCTGTCTTGTGGTTATTTAAAAAATAAATTTTCTGGATAATATACATGCTGGAATTTGTTTTTTACTAATTGACAGTTTGTCTTTTTAAGAAGATTTAAACGTAATCATGCAGATTAGATCCAAACTGATCAGTGAAACAGGCGTTTGTTTATTTCGCTCAAATTTTTAAATCTTTATATAGAAGGAGTTTATTTACATTTGTTTTTCACAGTTTTCTTGTTTTGGGTATATGAATTTCATGTACCAGTAATATCATAAAAGATCTTTGAGATAAAAATATATTGAGTAAAGAACAATGGAAAGGAGGATAATTTATTTTATTTTGCAACTTTATTGGAATTCTTGATATGTGATTTCAATTTAGATTTGTATTTAATGGAAATGTACAACTGAGATTTCTATTAATTTTGTAAATTTTATGGAAACTGCAATAATTTGAGATTCAAAACTCGATAAGCAACAAGTATACATGGATATATATATATATATATTGAGCAAATAGTTTCAGTTGAAAAGAAATTATATATATGTTGTCCTTATAATGTAAAGACAATTTTATGCATGATGCATTAAGGACTGTCAGAGAGGAAAGACAATTTTATCATGTGGCATTACAGAAATTATAGAGAAAAAGTGAAGAATTGTCGCAATGGCAGAAAGTAAGTGTGTCTATTTGGAAATGGAAATTTGTATCTCTTTGTTTTCTGGGTTTTTATTTTGTAAAAATAAAAGTATTATAATTCATAATTGTAAATTAAGGTAAGATAAACATTTGATGAAATTAAACCTTTTTCTTTGCAATAATTTCTTTTTAAATGCATCTTATGAACGAACAGTAATGTCATATAGCGACAGATCAGAGTAATATTGCATATGCAGGTTTAGTAGAATATTGATGAGGTTTCTTGTGCATATACATGTACAAAAAAATGTAAAAGGGACCCAATATATTTGTGACCGATTGAGTTAAAAAGTTATTTTTTCCTGGACTGATCGGCATATAATAAGAGCTTTTTTTGGGTTGTCTCAAAGTGAATTTAGTATACATAGGATTTTAATGTTGAAAGATGTAGACTTTTTATCCTGAATGAGACATGTAATACCAGCCCCAAAAAAAAAAAAAAACAAGAAAAGTTTCAAAAGTGAATTTCAAATTAAAGAATTATAACTACCTATAATTGTGTTTCTAACAACAAATTGCAGCTGTAATGTACATTTAAATGAGATTAATATCACTTTTCTGACAAAAATGAATTTATTAAAGGTGGCTAAATGGTGAAAAATAAATGAAATGTAATGCTATGTTCATTGTACATGTATTATTAATGAATTTAAACATTTTTTAACAAATTTTCAGTTGAAATTTTTTTTTACAATTTTGAGATATTTTTACTTTAAACTTGATCAACAGTTTGAAAATACCAGAAGTGTAAATTTTAAGACAACTCTATTATGGAACCAACCATCATAATGTTGTCACTCCACTTGACTTTAAACTTAAAGCAAACAAGAATCAATATTATGACTCATGTCTCTTTCTTTTTTCAACCTGCATAATAATTTTTATAACTGGTTAAAATGTTTAGAATTTTAATCTGCTTTGTACAAAACCAACACCTTAAGTTGAGGTTTCACCATGCTAGCTCCCAATTAACATGTCTCTGAGAAAACATGTCTTTCTACTTAGACATATTATTCAAAAGTACCATTTTAAGACATAGGTTGAACCCACTGTGGGCTTTAATCAATTAACTCTTGCACTCAAAACCATCCTGTTTACAAGAGACTGCAGAGCAGTTTGGTCTCTGTTGAAAATTCATCTTAATATGATGTGCTGAATGTATACAACAGAATAAGATAGACACCTGAGGAATGAAAATATGCTGATTTTAAATAGATGCACATATTTCTTGAATAAAATTCATAGTGCTTGCAATTGATTAGATCTATACACCATAAGCAAAAGATTTAGGAGACCAAATTTCCATAAATAATTGGGAATATACAAACCAGACAATCCTAAAGAGAACTGCAGAGGGCAATTTCCCAAATAAATGATCATCAATTATGTAAAAAGTATGAAAATGGTTAAGAATGTGTTGATAACCTATCATATTCCATATAGAATTTAACTAAGTGAAAAAGTCAAGTAACAGTTTTAAATTGGTGCTTCAGATTAGTATCAGTTATAAAGTCATTTAAAAGTTTTCAAATAGATTTAAACGTGATACGGTATTGAATAAGATTTAAATATGATATAAAGTCGGGAAAAAGTATGGTTTTCAAACTTTAAACTAGTCATCATATTTTAGTTGTCAAAATCTCGAGTTTCTGTTGATTATATTCTATTGATTCTGTCAGATTTTAGAGACAGTTAAAGAATGCCAAAAGGAATATGAACCTTAAACTTCTGCTTTTATGTTATTATTCATGTGACAAATTTAATCTTGCCTTGCATGTTAAGATTCCTTTTGTGGTTAGATTTTAATGAGTTTGTAAGAGGATGAGTGCTATGAACAGATTTAAAGAATAAGATACAATAGAGAGATTTTAGCAGAATGGTAGAAATTTTGTAGCATTTAACATGCATCTTCTAAGTGATTTATTGTCCCATGTGTTGTCAGTGATACAGTCTAAAAACCTGAATCTGAGCCCAATACACAACAATAGAGATCATTATTCTTTGGTAAATAAAGAGATTGGTGCCAAATTGACAGACAGAAGATTTCAGCAGTACCTGTATTTCAAAAATGTCATAATTTTTGAAAGACAATGCATATTTACTTATTATTTTTATAAATGTTCAAATGTTCTTTCTTTGAACTCTGAAAATTTTAGAGCAATGTGAACAGTTAAGAACATGGTTGTCTTTGATAATTTTGACTCAATAGAGCGTTATAATTATCTGTAAATTTTCATTCGCATATATAAGTCCAATGAACTACTGATAACTCCACCTAACATAGTATGGTATATTGTAATGCTCATGTATATCAATCCATCTATATGTCCACACAAATGGAGAAATCCTTAACCAAATTGGTTGACCTTTTTAGGAATTTATTTACAATGAAATACAGGTTGGATCTTTTTTTGTCAATTTTACATTTTTTACCAGAGTAATGGCACTTGACCCAGAGTAATGGCACTTGACTGACAAAAAAATGTAATTTACTGGTTTCTGAATGATAGAGATCCCTAGCATATGAATAGAAAATTTTATGGATTGCTATAGACAATCAATACCTGTTGGGTTTGATTTTTGTCAGTTTCACTTTTACTGATGGCCCTTGAATTAAAATCAAAATGCAGTGTAATAGTTTATTGGATAATAAAACCAGTTCGCTTTATATCCTTTTATTTGAAACAGAAAAGATAAATGAAACTGTAATTAAATGTTTGGTGACCAAAAATATAGGTTTAGAAAGTATAAAAAAATATAGGTTTATTCCATTTAGAAAAAATGATAAGTTTCATAAAAAAAATGTAGGAAGTTTAAAGGGTAGCAGCTTTTTGGTTTTATGTCATAGAAAAAATTGAAAGAAAAGAATCTTTTTTTCATGAATTATCTTTCTTTGTTTCAGTTTTGAAGACATTGCTTGCCTTGGAGAATCTACTAGTCTGTCAGAAATCTCTCTGGATGGGAACCCTATCGCTCAGGAACAGTACTATAAACAGATTGTACTCAGACATATGCAACAACTTAAACAGTTGGACATGAAAAGAGTTACGGTGAGTAATCAGTAAAAGTTTGTATTGCTATGATCATTATACTTTAAACAAAGAAAGTGCTGTAAAGGGGGATAACTTATCATTTAATCAGCCAATATTTGTGTATATAAATTATACTGTCTGGAATTTAGTGATTTTGAGTACTGTAAATTCAGAAATTATTGTGTGCATTTATTATTGCAATTTTTGAAGACTGAACAAAAATGGAAGATTATTGCAAATTCAGGAAAAGCAGCAGTTTTTATTATTGGAATACTCACGCAATCACATTGTTTGCATTATTATAAACCTGACTAATATTTCTGAATTTTCAGTATTAGGTTTAATTGACAATGAACTACAATCATTGTCATTGAACATTACTGGAAAACATGTTTTTTTTAAATTTGTGTATAATATTTATTTTCTGCAGAATGTTTATAAAAGTAATTGTGAATTTATTCTCTAGCATTGCATTATATATGCAATAAGGCTTGAAAATCAAGACAACAAAAAATGAAGTTCTTGTGATTTAAAAAATGTTGGCATACAAATATTTACCTTGAAAAATATTCACCAATATTAATCTGTTGTGCAATAAACCTTTCAATACATAAACTTAGATATCCAATATTTAAAAATCTGGTTATGATGCTTACCAAAATGTATACCCATACTGAAAATATGTTCTGAAATACAATTGCTATTAATTATAGACAATATATATATATATATATATTCACATGAAACATGAATATCTGTTTTATTCAGATTGGTACATTGCATGTTTTGTCGTTGCACTTTTATTTAGAAAATATTGGCATGTTTTGTCTGTAGGATGCTGCTACTTCTGTGTCTGGTCGTAGGCCTGGACCATATAATCCGCTATACCATTTAATGTCATTGCCTGGATTTAGATCAAATTTGGTTAATTCTGGTACGGTCATTCCTGCTGAGAACAACTTAGTTGGCTCAAGTACTGATAACAAACCTGTTGCTGGTAATTTGATAACACAAAAATCTTCTAGCGGACATTTCACTCCAGCTTTTCAGAGAACACATGTATCATCTTCGGCAGGTGATATGAGTAAAATTGGTTTAGTTGATGACAGTGACAACAAGGGAAAAAATTCTCTTGGCAAGCCAAGATTTATGACAGTGAAATCCACAAATTGGGCAGTCAACACCACCTTGTCATCTAAAGCTAGTTCTGTATCTAACACAGTTATCCACACCACACCACAGAGACAGACCTTCTTACCAAATAAAACTGGCATGGCCACTAAACCTCAAACACCTTACACTCTATACAGGTCGTATTCTTCAGTGGAGCAGTTAAATGATAACAGCCCTAAACCATCCATGAAGAGACACACTTTGAGCCTAATGGATCCCTTGAGTACCTCTCCAATGTTTACTTTGTCTCCTGTTGAAAATAACGATGACAGAGTTTGGAAATTTGGATCAGAACCCTCTATTCATCCAACTTCTGTCAATGCAACTAAACCTTTTTTAGAAAAGAACTTAAGAAATGGGTCTGAAACTTCTGTTGATCAAACATCTGTCAATGGTTCTTTAGATAATATTCAAAATGTTGAAAAAATAGCAAGCACAGCATCAAGACCTAACTCTGAATATTCTGAATCTACCCAAAGCACTAAAACTTTGACAGAAACGGATTTGATAAATCATGCTTCAAGACCTATCTCTGAATATTCTGGAACAAGCGAAAAAACTTTCCTAGCAAAAGGTGGTGATGTTTCAGAGGCCATAGAACCCCTTTCTAGACCTCTTTCAGAATATTCTGAAAATAGCAAGAAAAGCTTGTCAGAGAATTTTCTGCAAGGCAAAAATGTTTTCAGATATTATTCTGATTCAGATTTGTCAAGGATGACTGAATCCAAGACAGCACAAGACCAAAATATCAGTTCTGTGATTAATGAATCTAAAAATCTTCTTGAAAAAACTTATGACAGAGAAAAACAAGAAAAATTTATGCCATTTTGGAAGGTAATTGATAATAAGATTGTTAGAGTTACTCGTTCTGAAGAAGAATTTGAAAAAATGAAATTAGACAGGAGGTCTGCAAGGAACATGGAAGTACAAAGGTCAAACATTATATCAGAGTTTAACCTTAATGGAACAAAGGCAGATTCCAAAACAGAAGAGACACCATCAGACGCAAAATTAGAAGTTTCCAATGAAATGGCTAATCTTTTGAATGATAGTGGCACTAAATTAATCAATAAGCATAATAAGGAAGTACAGTTAAATCAAACAGGTGGAAAATCTGATAAAGATAATGTTCTTATGAAAGAAACAACATCACTGTCAACAGACAAATATGACATTTCAATAACAAGAAATTTCTATCAGAAAAGTCATGGAATTGACCAGGTTACATTAATTATTCCAAAGTCAGCAGAAGCAGTTGGAATCCCAAAATCTACTGACACAGTTGAAATCCCTAAATCTACTGACACAGTTCAAATCACTAAATCTACTGACACAGTTCAAATCCCTAAATCTACTGACACAGTTCAAATCACTAAATCTACTGACACCGTTGAAATCCCTAAATCTGCAGCAGATGAAACAAAGAAAGGCAAAGAGTTTGGAAACATGCATCAGACTTTTGACACTCAGAAAAATAAAGGTCAGAGAAATGATACTGATCGGGTAGAAAACCTAGCTAGTGATGAACTACATTCTGTCAAAACAAATGATTTACAAAGCTCAACAGACAGCAAGCAGTCTCAAAATGCACCACCATTGAAGCCTTTAAAGACTTCAGAATCACTTTCAAATTTCTGGATAGCAGATTCAAGTTCATCAGAAAATGTGAATGTCAAAACCTTGACTGAACCCGTGGCAAAATCAGTCAGAAAATTGAAGGAGGACCAAAGCAAACATTTATTAGTTAAGGAACCACTAATTGCAGGAAGCCTGGCACTAAAGTCAGACAAACTAACCATCTTCAAAGAACCGCCATTACAAATCCAGAGTAAAACAACCATGGCTACTATACATGAAACTGAAAATGCAACTTCCCCAACAATATCTGTACAAGGAGTTCAGCAAAAAACAGGAATGTCAAAATCTGTTTCTGCTCCATCTCTATCTGCTGTGGCTTTGTCAGAAAATACCGCTGAGAGCACCTGTAGTCCTTCCACATCTTTGGACCTAAGTTTAAGTATGTCTTCTCAGCCAGCAACAATGACACTTGGTAGTACAGAATCTATTCCTTCAACACCTTCTCAACCAACTCGTAAAAATTCTGGTACAACGATGGGCCTATCTGTAGTCAAACAGTCTTTTAAGGCTACACCATTAATGTTGACTTGCTCTGCTGTGTTTCCAGTAGTTATATCTCCTGTGAGGGTAATATATATGCATGCGTGTGCTGCATGGACAAATTTAAACTAACAGTATGATTACAAATTTACAATTCTTTTAATTTGAAAAGAACTTGTATATATACATATAGGGACAAAAAGAAATAAGAAGTAGGAAAATTGTTTAAAATAAATTTTTTTTTGGTTAAAACAATACTTTACCGTAAAAGTTTGTGGTTTTATTTTTAAAGCAAAGTCTGCTGTTTTTCATGGTTATTTCAGTGGTCCAAAAGACAGTTCCCTCTAAAAACTCTTATACTACATGTATAACCGTGAACAAAGTTTGGAGACTTGCTGTTTTTTATCAGCATCTGATGTGTCAAAGTGATTTTCAAACTTAAAGATATTTTTTTTTTTTATTTGGTATGGACAGCTGAATAAGATGTTAAATTTTGTTAAAGTAGGGAACATTATGAACTGAAAACAGAGAAGTTGTGCAACTAGTACTTACTGAACATATTCATAATACGTAGACTTCAATGAATCTGCACTGATTCTATCTCTAATAAACTGATTTGGCATTATAAAATATACCTAATTAATAAAAGGATTGACATTTTGATTAAGTATGATATCATGATTTGATTAATGTGTAAAAAGCTTATTGATTATCTGTTGTTAACATGCATGCATGTATATCATCCTTACATTTATGACACCACGCTTCATTGGCTTTCAATAAAATATTCATCAAACTCAATGCTATCTAATGGATGCTGAAAGCATTCTTAACTTTATCAGATATATGTTGCATTTTTCATGTTTTTCTTTGCTTTGGTAATATTGAAAAATGGACCTCATACATGAGAGACTTTCATTCAAGGGAGATAAGCTGTTAAAAGTTTAATCCCCTTGTCTCAGGTTTCAGATATATGGTCCTTAGAAAACTCATTTATAAAGTGTATGTTGTCTCTCTATAAAGATTTTATTGGTTAATTTAGGACAAAGTACATATTTTGAATGATTTTTTTTCAAAGAGTAATTGCATCTTTTACATGAGTATGTCACTATGTACTGCATATATTGATTGCTTGTTGTGTTTGCGTAACATACAGTGTCAAATATTTCATGCATGTTCACGATGAATGTGTAGAGACTGTGAATATTATTGGTATGAACCTTATAAGAGGTTAGCTTTGTTTATATCATTTTTTTGTGGGGTTCGTGTTGCTCAATCTTTAGTTTCTATGTTGTGTTAAGTAAACTGTTTGTCTTTTGATCGTTTTCGTTTTTCGCTATGGCATTTTCAGTTTGTTTTTTTACTTATTAGTTTGAATATCCCTTTGGTAACTTTCGCCTCTCTATTAGTGAAAAAATAGGTGTTGATGGAAGATCTTTGACTTTCTTAAATCGATTTAAACTGGTCTTAATTAGTTGAGGATGATTTAGAGCTAAAATTATGGTATAGAAATTTGTATATTGTTGAAGACTATATTATGACCTCTAGATATTTTCTGGTTTTTATATGTTGATTGGTTGCTGTCTCTTTGACGTTACATCCTATTTCTTCTTTTATTCACAGGAAATTGTTTTATCAAACAGTTCATGGTAGTTCTTCATCTTCATGATATTTCTTCCTTCATCATTCTTAAAGTTTAGGCTGTTTTATGTTATGTTGCTGCAGGCATGCATTCTTATGATTCTTTTTTAATCAGTTCTTTTCAAAGACAACATATTAAAATGTAGTGTCAAACTAAAATGGTTCCACATGCCAGTTGTCTCTAAATTCCTTTAATGTCTTTGCTTATTTAGTAGTTGGAATTGACTACAGACCTGTGGTTTGCTCTGTTTAATTCATTCAGCTTATCCAGGCTGTTACAGTTTAAAGTTTGACAATACTATATTTGCATTTTTCTATTGTGAAAGACCAATGGTAACTGAAAATGTTTACTTTAGTAAACTTATAAGAGGGGTTGCTGTCTTATTTATGTTTAATCCACATCTATTTTTATGTACATGAGTAAATATTTTATGTCTTATGATAACATTCAAATAGACCTCACAAATTAATTGTACTAGGTGCTATTATGAAAATTGTAAATGAAAGTGTGAAGAAAAGCTAGTCCTTGGAGAAATATAAACTTATAATTAAATGTCTGTATATTTAAACACTGTGAAAAAGGTTATTGTATGATGTAAAACATCTCAAACTAAAGATGTTTGATGTGATTCCAGAAGAAAGATATTTAACCTTATGAATGGAAGTTTGAAATCAATAAATTCATTTTTAAAAAAGTGTATGTATCAATAATGGTGTTGCTTTAATAAAAATTTTACATATTATAACTGCATGCAATTTTCTCATAAGTAATTGGTGTGATCAATAAATGGCCACTAATAGTGTTTTTCATAGTTATAAAGTTTATAACATAAGTTAATTTTGGGAGTTGAAAATTCAAGTTAATTGTTTTGTCAGAATTATGGTCCCTTTTTGAACAAAACAGGTTATCTTTTGTTTTCAATGTAATTTGAAAAGCAATATCTATTTCACTATACTCCTAGCTCACAAAGCTGTAGTATATAGTTACAGAGTGTTTTCCCATCTTCATGAAAACAAACACTGTCTACTGGAAAAAAGGCTCCCGTTGTTTAGCTTGCTTCAATTTTATACCCTGTAACCTAAGAAACCAGTCCTTAATCTGTCAATTATGAAACATGACATAATGAGTAGGCCAAAATGAAGAGTACTTGTGTTTAGATTTTCTCTACCAACACAATTATTCATGCCTCAAAACAACTAATCTAACATTTGTTTTGGCATTTTTGGTGGTTAATCTTTCTGAAATTACAGGTTTTCCCATACCAATTAAAAAACATTGCTCCATCCACCCCTCCCCACCCACACACCCAACACAAAATTCAACCTACTCACCCAAATTTTCTTATGGAGGAAACCCTTAAAAGGCATCTTTTTTTGTCTGGCCTTTTTCAGATGTCGGAAACATAGAAAACTTGAGGCGTTTTTATATCAAAAGGATTTCATTGTAGTAACTTATAAATTTTATTCTTACCTTGTGAAAATTAAAATGAAACTTTTCATATTGTTTGAAAAACTACAATTTAAATATAGACTAACATCTGAAAATCAAATATTTTTTTAAATGTTGACCCTAGAAGAGGAAGAATGCATTGAATTGTAATGATTGGTATAAAGAAAGAGTGTATTCTTGTTTCATGACCTGCAAATACAGACATATTGAATGAAATGCAAATATAATATTCAAAGAATTTCCAAAAGTGGTGCGATTAGCCATTCCCCTGCTGGTACAATATTGATCATAAATTTATTCTTATATACAGTTGAATTTCTTTCACAGGAGGAAGAGAGAAGGATAGCATTAGTGATGGCAAGAAAAGATGATGAAAAGAAAAAGGATATAAACAAAACACAGATTTTAAAGGTAACAGTGTTAATGAATTTTTTCACTTTCTATATGGTGGAAAATATAATGTTCCATAAACATTTGTTAATGTCGAAGTACAATGTACCTTTAATGTGTTTGATTAAAGTAGACTTGAGAAATTATATATTGAAGTATATAATATTGCAATTTTACAGTTTATAAAGGCATCCATAGTCTTAGAATTTGATTAATGTACCTGTAGGGTTTGATTAAAGTAGACTTGAGAAATTATATATTGAAGTATAATATTGCAATTTTACAGTTTATATAGGAATCCATAGTCTTTGAATTTGATTGTGTTCTTGAAAGCTAGTTGAAATCGTTCATATAAGTTCATCCAAATTATGTATTTTTGAAAAAAATCTGTGACAGTTAAATATTTTCCAATTTTTTTTATCTTGATTATAGTTCTGATAATTTGTGTATGATGTTGTATGATAAGTTTCTGCTACTGTTCCGACTTTTGATAGAGTTATGGCCCTTCAACATAGATGTCATGTATATATTTTTGCCTCTAGAAATCACCTTGATTTCACCTCTGATTATGAGTGCACGTTTGCTTTTCAACAAATTCTATGAAACAGTTATTCATTACAATGTTTGACAGTAAAACTGTAAATGAAATGAATTAAAAATTTGTACAGTAATTGTAGCTTATGATCCAATATTGTATGAAAAACACTTAACACAAACAGTGTAAATGAGCATTATTCTTGGGAAAATTCAAAACATTCAGAAGAACATTTTTAATCTCAGTTCAGGGGAGATTGTCAGGGGCGGATCCAGCCATTTTTAAAAGGGGGGTTCCCAACCCAGGATAAAGGGGGGGTTCCAACTATATGTCCCCATTCAAATGCATTGATCGTCAAGAAAAAAGGGGGGGTTCCAACCCGGAACCCCCCCTCTGGATCCGCCACTGATTGTCCATACTTTGAAACATTTTTACTTCTATTGAATGAATTTTCTAAAGAAGAAAAACATCAACCTTTTTCAAATCCAAATACATGTTTTAAGTTTCAGCAATACGGATACTCTTTTAGAGTATAATGATATATATAGCATACTTCAAGCCTTCTGAGATGCCCCCTCTGAAATAAGATTACCTTTCCTTTCCATGGTCACACCTTCAAATGATTTATGAAAAACAGACATAAATCCATAAGAAACAGACTGCTACACGAAAATATTTTTGTAAGAAGAAATTAAATAACAGTTGCTCTTACTGTAACCATTATAAATAATCATATAAAAGTCTTTGTTATTGACTAATTCTGTGATAAATGTCTGGGTTTGCAGTCAATGGATTTTATTGGGATCAATTGATAATTAATCTACTATTTGTAATAATGGGCGAATAACAAATTGTTTCCTGTCAGAATGGAAACATGGTCCTGATTTTTAATTGTCTGTTTATTTGTACATGGAGTCTTTATATGAAATTAAGTTGAAGGATGGGTCACCCATAAAGAAGTCAAAATGACTAAAACTCATGTTAGGTCTGGAGTCAAGGAAAAATCAGCATGCACTCTATGTTAACCATATCTCTTTGTTCATTATTGATGTCTTTACTTATGGCTAGAATTTACATAAGACCAGTGAAGAATTAAATTTGGTGGTCCATTTCATTTCTTTGATTTAGTGTAGTACAGTAGATTATTAAAACATATGAATATGCTGTAAAAGGAATTATATTATTAAAGGTGCCTGTCAGATATCATATTAAAAGCTTGCTTCATAATCAAACAAGAGCAGATTTAATTCAGGGTTTAGAAAGGTATAGGGTATGGAAATAGATGCTCAAGCATAAAATTTTTCTCAGTCTTGACAGTTTCGTTCAGTTTTATTAAAATTTGAGACCTGAATGCTCAACTATCTGCTAAAAAGCCTCCTTAATTAAGTTTCTTTCTCTACCTAATGTAAACCCAGGCAAAAAATAATAAGCAATACAGTATACAAATACTAGGGTAAAGCGAAAGTTATATACATGTATCAGGTTGTTACACATATAGTAGCTGGAGGTCAATACCTTGGTAGCCAATGCATGTATCTTTCTTATGACAGTTCAGTATCACACTTGTGAAATAAGTTAGAAATATTAATGCATCTTTGATGGGCATTTTCTGTTTCTGTGTCGACACTCTTTCTATAGGATTCAGTTGGAAGTTGTTTTTTATGCCCCCGCCGTAGCTTTACCCTTGTTCATCTGTACGTCTGTACGTCCTGAAATTGGTTTCTGTTCTCTAACTTGAGTTTGCCTCAACCAAATGTTATGAAACTAATATACACAATGCTTATTACCAAAAAACACTGATCAAGTTTGAATTTGGGTGGCGTCACTTTTACCTGTCTAGAGTTATGCCCCTTTACAAATGGAAAAATTGCTGAATTTTTCGTTTCTGTTCTCTAACCTAATTTTTTTTTAATATACATCTTTTGAACTTTTATAATTTGTCATAAAAAATTAAGTCTACAAGAATAAACACATTCTCAAATACATGCAAGGAAGTACCTTTAGTCTGTTTGCTTATATTGTATACAAATACAAGACAAACCTATAAAAATTGAAGTTCCCTGAGTATATTTACATGAAACAGAAACTATTTCAAATGATATCATTACGTTTAATGAGCTGGCATTTAGCAAAAGATTAGAATACTTTTATCCATGTCCCATTTTATATTGGGGATCAAACGTTTCATTATATTATTTCTGTATGAATTACTCCTGATTCAGAATAAAAGGTCCAATGAACCATAATTTAGTTTCATGCAGAGTGAATTTTTTTCTCCAATTACAATAAGTATGATTAATAACAAAAGGAAACTGTTTGAATAATTTATACTGTAAAATATCAGCTAGCAGTAACAGTGAAGGAAAAAATATGCACTGACGTTTCATATCTTCTGTTGACATGAAATAAACATTGTAATGATGAGCGCCATAAACAAAACAATAAAGATATCGGATTGTGTATAATGTGAATGGAATATATTATGTTTTAAACCATGTTCAAATTATCCTTTATCAGAAATGGGATAGGGAAAGTTTAGACTTTGAAAGTTGCATTTTGTCTTCATAGGAATTTTTTTTCTGGGTTGTTTATTGGAGATAGGACAAAATGTTTTGAACTTTTGTGCAATGAAAATGTCATCGGAAGTCTTAGTTCTAAATAGAATTGCAGTAAGTTGTTTAAATTTAAACTTTTTACTTTTTTTATACTGTATTGAATTATGACTTGAACATGTAACTTAAGTCATTGCAGTGTAAAATCAATTGTTTTAAAGTACTTTAAAAAATATTATATTTCATTTTGTATAGCTTTTCATTCAAATAAATAAACAGTAAATATACAAGCGCCTTTTTGAATGTGATTTAAGTATTGACTAAGTTGGTATGATGATAAGCAATGGTCATTTTTTTTGGCTGTATAAACTAAAGGTAAGCTAAACTGGTACTTCAGCTACTTACTTTTCTCTATAAGGTCATTAACAGTATTCAGGGGAGTGAGTACACTACTTTAAGTTTTTATTCTGAAATTTCATTGAAAATTAATATGTATTATGATCAATGGGTGCTGGTGAACTTTTGATCTGATGTCTAGATGTCATATGGTTGGTTATTTTACATATATTCTGCACTCCTTTTATTCATATAAAAGAATAGTTATAAACTAAATATAAAAGGGACCTTCAACTTAAATTCTAGTAGGTGAAATTGATTGTTAACTTACAGAAGAAATTCATCTGGTGAAATCAAGACAGATAATATTAACTGCCCATATTGGACCTCAGATTAGTCAAATAATTTGGCTAAAGCTGTTTGAAATGAATATAAATACAAAATGTATAAAAGTTCATGAAAAAGAGTAAAAAAAACCTTGCCAAATGTGAATTTTTTAAAACAATTAACCTTTGATTTAAATGTACAAGTCCGAATGAAAAGGTCAAACTTTTGAAGTTTTTTCAATATAAGTCATTAAAACAAAAGATCTTGTCAATAAATAAATACACTGCAACAATCAATATAAGGAGTGATAATGCAAAATAGGTCAAAAACATATTCAAGATTCAGCTTATATCAGGTAACAGGATGGCAAAAAAAGATATTGATGTTGAAATAGATAATATATTTGCATTTCACTTTGAAAAAAGTTATAGATCACCAATACTATTTCTATTGCTATTGCATTAGAAATAATAAGTGTTTAAATTTTCATACAAATCACTGACACAAGACATTTTATTGTTTCTACAGCAAGGTTCATAGTAACATAAGAAAATATATGTTTGAAGGGCAGAACACATAAGCAACTCTGATTGTTAGTGTAGGTTGAAAAGGAGACAAGACTGAAAAGATATTTGCAACCATAATTCACTGATTTGGCTTTGAGTAAAATAGCCATGGTTCATCTGGAACAGAGAGGAGTAGGCTATTGATCTTAAGACCATTTTGTTATGAAATTTAAAGCATGCCCAGTATATCCATGTGCAAAAAATGCTATACAGATGTGGGATCATTAAAACCCAGCAAACAAATTCCCAAGAGCCAGTGCTAAGGGCCCTCTTCAAATAGTAGTGGGAGGCTACATGGCCGAGTGGTATAAGTTTTTCACATAGTGTACCACTAGCTTGTCAACACTTAGGTTGTGAGTTCAAGCCCAGCACTTGGAAGGTGCTTTGGACTGTAATCTTAATTGACTAGGATTTCGATTTTCCCACTCTCTCTCTGGGGACTCTGGCTTCCTCCACCAATAAAAATTGGCCACACTGAAATAGCAAATAGTGCTGTATGTGGCATTAAAAACCAAAGATCAATCAATCAATAATCAACATATCCATTCTTATCTAAATTAGATAAAAGTTTGACCTAAATCCCAATCTGTCATTAAGGACAAATAGCTTTCAGTTTCGGTCATGACTGGCAAATATGACTGTTTCCAGACCCTTGTATCTAATAAATATTCCCATCAAACTGTGAATTAATGTTACTGTAACCTTTTTTTATGGAAAATGTTGCATTTACCTGGCTAAAGTGTTATCCAAGGTTAGCTGCTGTCATTAGATTAGTAAGTTTGGATGACCAAATATAGATTGAATTGAATTAATTCCAAAGAATGCTGATTCTTCTCTTTTACTCTAAAGTTTTACTCTTTATTCTAGGAAAAGAAGAGATTAGCAATCAACAATGCCAGACGGCAATGGGAGGTCATGCAGGGTAACATGATTAACAAATCTGGTAAATTGTCGCGTACACCAGACTTATATGCAAATCATGTTGGAAGCATACCAAATGCAGAACTTGTTTCACCAGATGGCGCTGATGAAAATATGGAGGTGGAGTCTATAAATAGGTGGGTTCATGGAAGAAAAAATCATTCTTGCTGTATTTTATTTGATATTTGCACCACACATATCTTTATATATATTTTTATGTTGATTCATTATTTGCGGGGTGCTTATTTTTGCTGATTTGGTTAGTAAAGGTTTACCTCAAATTTAAGTGTTAAAAATATACCTTTCCTTTTAGCTGTTGACCATCAACAACAAATTTCATATATCGAGATTTCATACAAAAACACAACGATATAACTAAATACGACTGACAAGGTTTCTGTCTGGTTACAGGAACAAACACAACAACAGATGTTTTGAGTTTTGAACACCTGCTCATGACATGGTGCATTCAACACTGAATTTAATTGACTCTAGGATTGCTAGTTTACCAACTGAAGGTCAGTGGTTCTCTCAGAGCCTTCTGGCCTCCTGCACTAATAAAACTGGGTGCATGATATAAGCTGGAAGTGGTGTTAAACAACAACCAATCAATCAATCAAACCCGATAAAATTGGATTTTTACTTTAACTACAATACAGAGTGATTGTTTTATCCAGTTTGATGCTGCGACACCTAAAATAAAACAAACAAACAAACAAACAACTTATTGTTACTTCATTACTAAGGTAGTACTTGTACTTCTCTTATCATGATAACCCTACTCATAAAATCTCAATAAATATAATTGACATAAAATCCTTTGTTTATATAAACTCTTAAATCTACATTAATCTTCAAACAGACCATTTGATATAATGAAACTAAGCAAAATTTAATATGTAAAGAATATATTTAAACTGAACAATCTTTTAGCCTAGTGTTATATGTTTGTCCACTAGAAAGAGATAAAGGTTTAAAGATTTATAATCTTTGACATGAAGTTCATTTGGTTATGTTGACAAACTCCATGATCACATTAAACCAAGAGTTCTCAAAAATGGTTAATATTGTGTGCAATAATCTAAAATATCTTTCTCAGTGGCTTGTTATATAATTTTGATAGTTAATTTGCAGTCTTTAATTTTAAATCTGTTCACACATTTCACTGGTTGTCATCATATTTTGAAGACTCCTTGTCATCAACACTGGTTCAGATCTTTGCTACAGTTAATAACTGTTACTATGTATAAAAATGTAGCAAGTTCCCCCAAAAAGATATACAGTGTTCCTTCATTTGAATTGCCCATCTCAAAAAGTGGTCCCTCATTTTTGCCGATCATTTCCAAAAATTATGTAATTCCTATTAAAAATGTTGTCAAGTTATTCTATACTAAATATAGCAATACAAAGAGGGTGCATGCTCTCTGCATATTTTACACTTTCATTTATTTTGGTCTATTGTTAGTCTAAATACATTTTCCAATCCTTCCTGTATTTAAAGCAGGTCCACAAGCCTCATGTTGTAAATCTGTGAATTTCACTATCTGGAGTAAATAAGTATAATAATAAGAGATTAATATGGTAGAATCTATATATTTTTTTAAGACTTCTTAAATGATCTTGTCAAGCTTGTAATTGATCTGTTTTCTTTTAGAACTATTATGCATGGACCTCCACATTTTTGCAAAAAGGTTGCCTTGGTAACCTCTGTATATGCTGTAGACAATGTTTTCCCTACCCCCTGTGTTGACTCGTCCAGGTACAGGGGATTGGTTATATTCCTGTTTAATATTAGCTTTATGTTATTGCAAAGAAGGTTTTATTTATTTCAAGTATTTATTAACATATCAAGGCTATTATTTCAATATTTTGTTCTTTTTTACTATACATGGTGCTTGTATTAATTGCATATAGTCAGGATATACTAGCAGCAATGTAAGCTTTATTTATATTTGCACACAATCTATCATTTAGCAAACATAAGTCAGATAGACTAGACTATTCATTGTTACTTCTTTTTAGTAATCTATTTTTCATTGGTTAGGTGTAAACATTGGGTCCAATGTGAGAGTTTCACAGATATGTACAAGAAGTAGGTTACGGTGATTGCATGTCTGATTAGTTTGTTTGTGTTTAGCCTTCTCCCTTTTTGGTATGCAGTTGTAGCTGCTATCACACACAAGTCTAGTAAAACCTCTCCCTGTTAGTTTGTAGTGCAGAAATATTGTACTGAATATATATGAATACTGAATTTTAAAAAAAAATCTTTACAAATAAAATTAATGATAATTAAGACATAGGTATTTAAAAGAAAATTATCCATAAGAATGATAGTTACAAGCAAACTATAAAGACAATATTTGAGCTAACACCACATTTGAAATGGAGAAATGCTTTTCCAAATAATATTTGGTGTAATCTACTGGTACTTTTATGTATTGCTTTGATATCAGAGCTGCTTGTAACATTTAATGTGTATAAAAATAGGTCAGTGCTACCTATATTATAGAAGTATATTTATGGAAATTATTTCACTTTCTTTGATTATTAATTAAGTTCTGATTACATTTTTTTTTCTCCACATTTAAAGAATTTGTGAAATTTTTGCTTCTAGACCAGCTTAACTGCTATTCTTAGTCCCTTTTTAAATTTGTTTGATGCAGGGCTAAAATTGATATTAAGTCTGTACTGGATGAGGTATTAGGTTATATGGGTCAAAGTGATCCAATTTTCTAATCCTGTCTGACTTAATACAAAGGTTTAAATATCTATATAAGACAGTATTACTATGAAACTAGATTATAATGGATACCTACCTGTCTGCTTGTAAAAGACATGTAATTATATTATGGGCAGTGCTGTTACATTTGTACACAGAATGTAACATTTAGATATCTACCTACCTGTTTGCAAGTTAATGATAGGTAATTTAATGAGTAGGGCTACAACTTTTACATGCATGTATGAAAACAAATTGTTACAAAGTTACTCTGAAGTGTCTTGCATTTTCTTTGTTTTTATAGGTGTTTTGATAATTTTAAATAGAAACCTTACTGTTTAGCAAATTTTATCCCAAAAGATACAAGTGTTTTTTCAAAAGCTGTAAAGTCAAGCCCAATATTTTTTTTCGACAAATAAGTCTGTACATTTCATTGACCTATCTTCAATATAACATATTTATGGGATGAGGAAAGTTACAGGTCTGCATTGTAAAGTGTATAATAACATAACCAAAACATTTATTTGCTTGTGCTGCTTCTTCATGAAAGGTTTGGTATAGAATTAATAATTAGCTGTTACATAGGTTTTAGGGCTTCAATGTAACATATCAAAAACTGATTTATTTGTTTGAAAAAAAAAAAAATTTTCTTCATTTGATATTTCTATAAGAGTATATTTTTGTGGTTGTATGATTGTATAGTGCTGTCATCTTTGTAATTGACATTGTCCTCATTGTGTATGTAGACACTTGTTTATTATGCAGTGACGTTTTATCTTGTTGACCAGGCTCACAAAAATTCTGCACACAGATCTTAGTCATTGAAAAAAGGCCTGTATTGAAAATTTGGGTTTTGCAATATACTTTGTTAATCATTACTTTCCAAGATACTTAGAGATTTTATTTCTATTTTTCTTCCTTTTTGAATGATTTTTTTTTTCTTGGGTTCTTCTTTATGGGTGCTCAAGATATACTGAGTTCAGTAAATTACTCTTTCTTGCACATTACTGTGTCCACACTCAGTTTAAATATACAGTTGGTCAATTTTCCTTTATCAGTACAATGTATATGCAGTTATTAAATGCTGCATCTGGTAAAGCCCTTTTTATACTCTGTCTACAATGGTAGGGAGCATTAGTTTTTTTTCCTGTCAGAGTCTGTGTATCTGTCCTGTCCAATCATCCGTCCCGTATCAGTTTAAAGTTGAAACTTTGTCCTTCTGTCCAATCATCTGTCCTGTATCAGTTTAAAGTTGAAACTTGTATACATGTACATTATTATGTGAACTTTTGAAAATATACTGAATGAGGGTTTTGACCTAGATTTTGTGGTTCACTGACTTTGGGATATTACAGCAATAGTGTCTAATTGAAACATATTCTTGTTATTAGATGTAATAGAATTATATTCAGATTGCATGATATTTTAGTATCATAATTTTTTTAAATCTTGAGTTTCTCAAACCTTTTGGAAAGTATATAATATATAAGTTTGAAACCAATAAAACTAAATATATGATCAGGGCTGACTTAAAGACATGCATGATATATGAAACATTTTGTAGAAAATTAATAGTCATAATCATATAACAGAGTTATTTTCAAATGTATCACAAAATTGAAATAATAGATAAAAATATAAGAAATTTTCAACATTTGTATAATACTACAATATTTTGGGGAAAATATTTAAGATTAATGAACAAATAGTAATTGTGATAATGATTAATTATTAATAAAAAATAACTATTATAAATTGTAAAAGTATCTGCTTGGATATTTTTGTATTATATGATTACATTGTAGAAGGATACCAGGTCCTTTAATGTCAATTTTGGGGAACTTGAAAGGTAATTATAATTTTGTTTTGGAATTTTAGTTGAATAGAATTGAAGAAAAAACTGGATACAGTTTAGATTGTACAAATTGGAATGTTTCAAATATACACATGTAGAGGATTTTGTAATTTTTGGGAATGAAGTATATATTGGATGTATTTGTATGAAGCGAAGCTACTATTTAGCTAACTCTTTTGTATAATTAAAAATGTAATTATAAACATTTTTCCATTTTTTTTTACTGTATTTTTTTACTTTATTTTCTGCCATATTTCTAAAGATATAATATATATATATATATTTACCTTTGTGGTATCTTTCACCTCTCTCTTACGTAATTTTTTTTTGGTAATAGCATTGGTGTATTATTATTTGTTTAGTCTCCCCTGTTCAGTTGTTTGCTTATTCAGTGTCCAGTGAATAATCCAGAGAAATACCAAAGAGGTGGGAAGCTTTTTTTTTTTTGATACATATAAATTAAGTTATGTTTTTGTCTCGCCTGCAATGAAAGTTGCGGAAAGTGAGACATAAGTATTGCTTTTCCGGCTGTGGCGTCAACAATTGTTAAGTTTTCTGCTTAAGTTAGTTTGGTAGGAACTACTTGTGATAGATCATTGATTTTTAATATGAAGTTGCATTACTATCAGTACATATCAATTTTACGACTATTTCGAGGCCCTGTTCCCTAAGTCATGGTCCTGTGACTTTGAATTAATAAGTAATTTTCAGTTAAGTTTTCTGCTTAAGTTATTTTGATAGGATATACTGGTGATAGATCAATGATATTTTGTGTGAAGTTGCATTGCTATCAATACATATCAGTTTGACAACTATTTTTGAGGCCCTGCCCCCTAGGCCATGGTTCAGTGACTTTCAATTAATAAGCAATTTTCAATGATAAGTTTTCTGCTTAAGTTAAGTTCAGCAACTTTCAATTAATTAGTAATGTTGCTGACCATCAGATTGTCTTTTTTCTGAATTTACTGTCCACAGGCAAGACATATCTCTGTGTCAACAGTTTGTTTATTTTGAGGTGTTGTGGTAATTTGCTTCCAAAAGTTTGCTCTGAAGCTTACCTGTCAGATAAAGATTTTTTTTCTGAAACATTCATCATCAGCATTAAAGTCATTATCTTATTGGTTAATTGCAATTGTTAGTAATTGCAAATTGTGAAATTTTACTGCTACTACAGTTGCACTACCTTTAAGCAAAATTGCCAAAGATGGTTTTAGTTGTTTTATTTGAAGTTCTTGTTTTTGTGCTCCTTAAAATGTTTGATGATTGGCTTCAATTGTACCAGTTGAGATTATGATATTTTACAAAAGTCAAAATATTGCTGTGCAAAACCTGTCTTACTGTATAGCTTCAAAATATTTCCACTGGAATTTGTTTGATAAATTCTAGTCAACAAAGTTGCTGCATATTAAATTACTTTCAGTTGTGTTGGTTATGCAGTATAGCACTTGCTGACCATACAAGTCTCCATATTATATTTACAATAGATCTTCTTTCACCAAATTATATTCACAGCAGATCTCATGGATCTCCTTTTACAATATTGTATATATATATATGTATGAAACCAAATTATGATTAAAGTAGATCAACTGTTACCAAATTAAAATACAAGTAGATCAACTGTTACCAAATTAAAATACAAGTAGATCTACTGTTAACAAATTATGTTTAAAGTAGATTAACTGTTACCAAGTTCAAATACAAGTAGATCTACTGTTAACAAATTATAATAACAGTAGATCTACTGTAAAAAAAATATGATAACAGTAGATCTGTTGTTAACAAATTATGTTTACAGAACATCTACTGTTAATAAATTATAATAAGAAGATGTGGTATGATTGCCAATGAGACAACTAATCAACCAGAGACCAAATGATGTTGATATAAGCAATGCATCGCCACATTATATTTAACAGCAGATCTACTTTCACCACATTATGTTTTTTTATAAAATGATATTGTAAAATTGTATTATATAGGAAAATTAATTTGTGATTTAAAAATTTATATTTTACTTAATCATTTTCTAGAAAGTCACGACTGAGACAATCTCAGTCAGATGAAGAACTGAGGTAAAATTTGTTAGCATGTTAAACGACTAACAAATAGTATAATAAATTACATTGAAAATGTTAATATTAGAAAAATAACCACATAGTTTAAATATACATTAAAACACCCAAACCACTGCATGCTCTAGTTTACCATCTGTCTGTTAATCCCTGCTTTGAACCTTACTGCATGATTATATATAGCTTATGATCAGTTTTAAATACTACCCTTTTCCCTCCATTATATTTTACAGCATTACAAATGTCTGGTGTTTTTTCATTGTGTGCTTTGAATAAAATGGTTAGATAGGTCTGAGAATCCTTTTTAACTTGTGACAGTACTTGTTATTTTTGATTAATCTATCATAAACATATACATATTTAAAGTAGATACCATGCATGTGTTAACCAGTTTTCTTGCAGCTGGTCATTTAAATTTAAATTATGTTTGAAATGACCCATTGGTGGCCTTCGCTGTTTTCTGCTCTTTGGTCGGGCTGTTGTCTCTTTGACACATTCCCCATTTCCATTCTCAATTTTATTGTTGACATGGACAATAGAAAATGAAAGGATATGGAGTAAATGTACATGGGACAAAATCGTACACAATACATAGAAAACATAGAAAATTATCAATGAACAGGGCTTTTATTCCTGTTCTTCATCTTGACAGTTGATGTAGGGTCTTCAACAATGAACAAATCATTCATACCCCACAACAAGGTCAAGACGGCCCCAAGCTTGAATCAGGTTATTATACTACACATTTACTGGAGTGACATTTTAGTCATTTTGGTTCTAAATATGATTCAGCTTTTGATAAAATTATTACAGAATTGACCATTTGCTAGAAATTTGGTTAATATACTACATGCAATAGTTTTGGTGTAAATATTCTATAGTTTTGATAGGTAATTACATTTTGTTTTATTGGTCAGTAACACTTCTAAGCCCATATGATATGTATACCAACTGATTAATTATTCAATTACATGAGTCATAAGTGTGGCATCTATTACTGCCTCTAAAACATGTTTTAATTTTTTTTTCCAATATTTTATGAAGAATTTTGATTTATCAGATCCACAAGACAAGATAATTTTATACTGAAAAAGTGTTACAGCTGAATGCATAAGGTCACAAACCAAACCACATTTGTAATGGAAGTTAAAGCATATTACTGAATATATAAATAATTTGTTAAATCTTAATACAACTTATAGATCAGATGTTATTGTTGAAATATTTTGCCCATATGTCTGCTTTGGTGTAATTATTTAAACCCTGTAGTTTATTAAAGTTTCAGTAGAATTTTATCATTTAGGTTTTAGTTTTTATGTGGTTTAATGGAATTTCATAGTAGAGTTTTGTTCAGAATTGTAGTTTAACAAACAAACATAAAGGAAAAAAAATAATATAACATAAAAAAACCCAAAAAAGCTGTTATGTGCCGCATACATTTTGAATAAATTCCATAAATTTTGTGCCTTTGATTTTGACAGCAACTCTCTACCTACCTGTTTTAGAAATTCTTTTCATAATTTGAATGCTAGTTTTTCATTCAGTTCATGATAACAAAATAATTTCTAAGAAAAATTAACCACAGACAGTAAAAAAATAATTTTGAGGAAAAAACTGACACAGTCAAAGGGAACTAACTCCAGTATTTTCATTCCTTACACTCTGCCATTTAAAATTTATCATAGGAAACTGTAATCACATAGTTTTTTGGTTGCCCTTTATTATGTCAATTATTTAGGTCAATAAAAACATGTCTAGAGTAAAAATATATTTACTTCATTATCAGAAAAATTTAACTTACCAATAAAAATTTTACATATATTTTACTACTTATATATACAAATGAATTTCACTTTCAGTGAGAAACAAAGTAGTAGAGGTAACAGCCGACCAAGCAGTTCACATAGCAGTACGAATATTGATTTACCTGATATCCCTAAAGAACGACCAAGGACTAGTAGTAATTCACGCAAAGTCGATGGGACTAAAAACCTTAAAGAAACTATTATATTTGGGTAAGTGAAAGAACTTAGTTTTCTCTTTTTAGCTCACCTTTTCAAAGGAAATGTGAGCTTTTGCCATCACTTGGCGTCCGTCGTCGTCATCCGTCCAGTGTAAACTATTTCAAACATCTTCTCCTCTGAAACTACTGAACCAATTCCAACCAAACTTAAGCTGAATGATCCTTAGGGTATCTAGAATAAAGTTTGTGTTTTATTTCTGTTTCATAAAAAAACATGGCTGCCATGGCTAAAAATAGAACATAGAGGTAAAATGCAGTTTTTGGCTTAAATCTCAAAAACTAAAGCATTTAGAGCAAATCTAACATGGGGTAAAAATGTTCATTAGGTCAAGTTCTATCAGATGAATCTAACAACCCATTGTTGGGTTGCTGCCACTAAATTGGTAATTTAAGGAAATTTTGCAGTTTTTGGTTTATCTTGAATATTATTATAGATAAAGATAAACTGAGGATGTGTCTAATATTGCTTTTTTAAATTCTGAAAAATTTCAGTTTTATTATCTTAAATTACACCTTTTATTTGTAGTCAAGGAGACAACAGAACAGCAACTGATCTCAGTAACTTGGCTGACCTTGAAGGTGACACTTTGACCTTGTATGGTACTCAATCTTTAGAAGCCTTAGACAGAAATTGGGGAATGCAGGCAGCAGGAGCAGTTACTCATATTATATTCAAATTCATAGACTTTGAAGATATTGCGAAACAGTTGTATAAAGTGAGAACAAAGTTTCCTGGTGTTCAGGTTAGTAACTTGGGTAATAACTATTTCATATTTATGATCACCTCCACAACTAGGAGCAAACTTTTATTAAATCCCCACTCTTAAAGTGAAGGTTATATTCATTCACCTTATCTGTCCATTTGTATATCCATTTGTTCTACAAATATTTTCGTCACAATTTTCTCAGAAACTACCAAACAGAATGACTTGATGCTCTTTCGGATCAATCATACACCATACTTCCTGTTTTATATACTAGGGAGTAGAGCATGCCAAGAACGACAACACAATGTATTCTTGTTTATTTTTTGGTTAACAGGAATATTCATACCCCCAGCAAACAAAGTTTGGAGGCATATAGGAATCACCATGTTGTTTTCTGTTTGTTTTCCTGTCAATGTGTCTTGTGTAATTTCAGTTTATGTAAAATTTTCAATAATTTATTACAGTTTTTAGTATAGTTAACTTTGGCTGCAACCCCTGATTCAATAAAGTGTTGCGTCTAGGGATTCAATATAAACAATGGCACCTTTTGGTTTCAGAACATTCTGGATCGTAGGTTGGGGACAAGGATTTCTAGCTGCTTTTCAATAAAAAAAAAAGAGCAAAAAATCATACTGCTTTTCCTTGCATTAAGGCATTTGAAATAGATTTTATGCCACTGCCGAAAGCAACAGGGGCATTAAGTGTTACCCTTGACCGTCCATCTGTCATTCCATCCTTCCTTCCTTCCATCCATCCACCCTTTTATTTAAGAACTAAATTTTTGCTTTTTTTTCTATTTTATGATTCAAGTCAATATTTCAGCAAAAGTAAACATTATTGACTTTGACCATTTTTGGCATTGGCACATTTTGCTATGGTTATGGTCTGTATATATAAAAAAAACACTTGTGTTAATTTCAGACTGACATAAGTATCCAAATAAGATGTTGACTTGACATGCCTTCCTTCCTCTACTAGTTCACACTAGTTTGCATTTTATAGTTTTTCATAGTGTTGTGATTCTATAGTGCAGAGCTCTCATTAAAGACAAAACTGATGATTCTTCACCTTTTAAAAAAGTTATTGGCAGTTTTGATATAGTTAATGCATGTATAATTGAACAATATGCTCAAAAAACTTTTTTTCATGGAGAATGTGATGTCATTATTACACATTCAGCTATAATACATCAAACATATGAGTTACACATGCTCCGTGGAGCCTCTATTTTGAATAGTCTCAAGCAGTTCAAAGATTTAAATTCAATTTTGAAATCTCTAGTTTGACATAAAATATATTTTGTTAATCCAAAAACAAATAGTTTACCTATGTAACAAATCTAATGCATAGAGTAACAAAACTTAGAACAAATATTTAAAATGTTGGACTAAATGGTAGTTACTTGTATTGAAGTGAAGGATTTGACGATTTTAAGCCATAAAGAATTTAAATGTATATAGATTTTACTGTACATTCGAAATGAGACTCGGTAAAATGAAGTTTTGGAATTTGGTGACCTCTCTCACGACTGATTGATAATTATATCAACAAGAGTGTCCAATATTGATTGACACAGATAAATCAATTGTGAAAGGATTTCTAACATCGGTTGTAAGTTTCATAGTTACAAAAATATTATTCAGATTATGTAATTGTTTGCATTTTTTTATTTTAATCCATAAATTGATTAAGAACTTTTCCATTGAATATTCAAATTTGATAGAAATGAGTTTGCACAGTTACAAATAAGAAAATATTTTGGTATTTTTATTGATTTAAGAAAATTTAATAGTTCAAGATTATAATGATGTGCCAACCTTAGATGCCTATTTTACTATGATTTGAATTATGATTTATGGAATTTCTTGACCTGTGAAATATAATCAGGTGAATTCTTTTCTATATGCTGGATTTAATGATATTTGGTAAGACCTATCTTAAATTTTAAAACATTTTTCATCTCTTTTTTTCGATTATAAAAACTTAAATTAAGTATCATTTTGACAAATTGTGATGGTCAGACCTAATTATTTGTAACAGAATTTTATCAAATCAAATCAAGGACCAATTTTAATCTTCAGTTTTCAGTGTTTTTGGGTTATTTTTAATAAAGAAACCAATGAGCAGATTAGCAATACCTTTTTCTTGCGCAGTTGTTAAAAGTATCTTTTGGCATGTATATCTAACTTATATATTGATTACTTGTGTAACCGATACGTTGTAATTATAATTAGAAATATATATTTCATATTTTTTTCCTTGATTTAGATTTTTAAGTTTCAGAACTTCGTAATTTTTTTTATAATTTGAATATGAGGATAATTATATAAATATTTATAAAAGCACAAAAAAACCTTTAATTACTGAAATTTTAGACGTTTCAGCACAAGCATTCTTTCTTGAATACGTACGACAATTAGGAAAAAATTACAGCAGTGATTTTATGTCAGTCAAAGGTCTTTAAATACATATTTATGCTTCATTATATGTATAATGAGTGTATATATATTTAAAAAAATGTTTTTGACGGGTTTAAATAAATAAGTTAATGTTCGGCCTTAGTAAATAATTCCATGTAAATGAGATATTATAGGTCGTATGGAAGACATCACAGTTAATCTGTAAAATTAATCTGGAGATAATACCAGGGATAAAAGATTTAAAATTGGTGTATTGATAGGGAGTTCTCATACATACAGTGAAGTATACATTTACCGAATAAAAAAACTTACTAAATTGTGTTCTGGATTATATTTTGGGATGCTAAAACACAGAATTCTACTTTTTCTAAATGGATGTTTACGAAAGAGTTCTGTAATGAATCTAATGGCTATTTGAAGTTTTACTTTACTTTAAAATGTGTGATTGATATAGAAGTGATATGTGAGTATAAACTGTAATTGATTATCAATTAGCGATTATGATAAAATGGTTGGCTTTATTATCTGAAAACAAATCCGTCTATGAGTTGAAATTTTCAAAGTAATTATATCATGTGAATCTTTTATATCTTGAGGTAGGATCCTCCTTTAACATCTAGACAGAATCGTTATCTTTTTCTTAACTTTCTAAACTTATCATGCTTTTTCTATTTTGTCAGTGTCTTTTCATTTTTATCAAATATGTCTTTTGTGTGTCTGTAAAAATAAGAAGATGTGATATGATTGCCAACAAGACAACTATCCACCAAATACCAAAGGACAAGGATTTGAACAATTTAAGTTACCTTACTGCCTTCAACAATGAGCAAAACCTATACCTTATACTTTAAGCTATGAAAGGTCCTGGGATTTGAAGCATTTCATAAGAAAAATCAGCTGCCTGATTTATGCTTAAACAATAAATGAAAAATGATTATTGCAGACAGCAACCAAAGATTTATTTCCAATCAATGACAATTTTTTAAAACTTTTACCATTTTTGGTTTTTATCTTAAAAACAATGATATATAGAGAGAATCTGTATGAAGCAAAATTGATAAAGTGCAAATTGGGTCATTTAATATTTTGATGACTGCATAGGGGAAGGTCATTTCCATTTTATTATGGAGGGATGGGTAATCATCCTTATTTCATTTGACCATCAATTTGGCATTATTAACAAGATGAAAAATTCAGGCTCCTTAATAGAGCCTAAAGTTGTCAATAAATATCAAAATTTCATGTTCATGGAGAGTGACTGCAATAACTGCATGATTTTGACGTTATACTGATTCAGCAATTACAGTTTTGGATTTCATAAACCTAACACCAACCAATTTTCTTAAATCAATTTAATTATTCAACTATTACCTATGTAGGTAGTCTATATATCTCTTTACCTCTTTTAACAATAGTTTTCTTTTTTCAGACATTAACATTCAGTGCTACAAATATAAGAAGTTATCAGCAGATAAATGCATTATCTAGCGTGAGGAGATTTGATAATTTAATAGTAGAAAATGAGGGAAATCCTATCACCAAATTCACATTGTGGAGGTCTTATGTTGTCTTCAGACTTGCTCACTTTGCCTTGAAGAAAATCAATGATATGGAGGTGAGTTAGCTCCCTTTTATTTTAAATTGAAACACATTGATAATTTTTAAGAAAAGATAAGATATAATTATTATAGTCTGAGATTACTCTGACGTCTGACAGACTTTTTAGGGATTTGCTATTGCTGTTGGACGTTGGAGCGCAGTCTAAATAGAAAACATAGAAATTGTAGACCTAGACATGGGGCAGCAAGTTTCTGTCTAGAAATCATAATTGATCCATTGTCAAGCATATAAATTATACACCATTTATTTTCTTATTGACTAAACTCCACAAATAGTTACCTTTCATTCTCCCACTACACACTGTAAAACATAGAAAGCTTTATTTCCCTCAATCACTCCATTTTGTCTACCTGCTTACACTTTGAACAAATATTCACATGACTTAGATTTGAATTCAACTTTTTCATTGGTGTTAAAATATGGTCATACATCATTTTTTAATCTAAAAAAAAAAAATTGAAAATGGCAAATATTGAATGTACAGTATTTTCTTTCTCCTGTTTATTTTAAGTACACCTGAAGAAAAAACATTCTCAAAATCAATGAAATCTATGAAATTTCTGACCTAAAAAGAATTTTATTATGTTTTGATTTTAAAGAACTAGGAAATTCATCAGTTTTCTATGATTTTGAAATGTAATTCACAAAATATTTTCCTCCTGATTATTTTACAATATAAATGTTTGATATTGGAAATACAATATGAGGTCAAAGGGCAGAGGTAATTTTTTGCATTATGGTGTTTATGCATATAATATAAAAAGAGATGATGTATGATTGCCAATGAGACAACTATTCACCCAAATTCAAATGAAGTTGATGTAAGCAATTATAGGCAACCATACGACCTTCAACAATGAGAAAAACCCATACCATATAGTTGGCTATAAAAGGCTCAGACATGAAAATGGGCACATTACATTTGCGTACATTTGGGGATTAATTTTTTATGTTTGCGCCCAGATTTTGATTACATTTGCGCGTATTCATTTGACAGGTTACACAGGTATAAAAAAAGATAATTCATAATGAATATGACTATAGTTAATATGAAATTTAACATATTCTATTTGTAAATTTAAATTATATATTTTTCTTTTTGAATTCAAGAAAAATATACAGTGATAATGAGAAATCCCATAATAGCTATCACTATCGTCAGCAGAATCCAGGTGTACTACAAACAACCCGAAAAAAAAAAATGGCCCAAGATCATTCCATGCTCACTACAATGAGCAATTTTATTCAGCACATCCATATAATTTTGTACACTTTACGACATGTAAAATTATTCTATGCTTTCAATCTTTAGATCTACTATGTTTTTACATTTTTATCTGTATATAATTCCAGGACACAATAAAACGGACTTACCCTACTCGAAAATAATAGTTAAATAAATAAATAAGTATAGTCTACCTGTATTTACCTGAGTTTACCTGTAAAAGAATGCATGCAAATGTAATCAAAAGCTGGGCGCAAACGTAATGATTTTTGCGCGCAAATGTAATGCACCGTGAAAAATAAGAAACAATTCAATCGAGAAAACTTACGGCCTAATTTATAACAAAACAATTTATGAAAAACAAATATGACAGACATGAACCAACGACAACCACTGAACTACAGGCTCCTGACTTGAGACATAAAGAATGTGGCGGGGTTAAACATGTTTGTGAGCGCTCAACCTTCTAACCTAGGACAGTGGTGTTACAACACAACATAAGAACAAACTTTAAAAATTAGTTGAAAATGGCTTAACTCATCAGATCGATACAAAGCAAAAACATCTAACAAAAACACAGAACGGACTTGGCAGGGTATTTATACATCCCTAACAACAAAAGACACAGATTACAGATCTGAGAGTACTAACAATTATTGACAGCTAGTTCAAAGCCAATAACAACTAATAAAAGAAATCATGTATCTAAGACTAATGTTGATTTTATACTAAAGTATATTAATGGTTTTATACAGGTTACAGCAGGAGATATAGTTAATGCTGAGAAGCTGTATGGTCCTGTTTCTCATATAACAACATCACAACTTCCCCAGTCTAGGCTTCTGTCTTTGGTAGGAGATGCAAGGTATGTAATATAACCTCTTTAACCCTGAGTATACACACACTTTAATCTTTAACCCTGAGTATACACACACTTTAATCTTTAACCCTGAGTATACACACACTTTAATCTTTAACAAAACCACCATCTTTTAACAATGTATACACCATTATATATGTTATAAAAAGTAAATATTGACAAATATAATTTTTCCAGGGCAATTTTTTCCTAAATGTATTGCCTTGAGCATAATTTTTCCAGGGCAATTTTTTCTTAAATGTATTGCCTTGAGCAAAGTTGAGAAGTACTCTTTTAAGACTTTATAGCATGATATCTTAAGTTGTCAGAATATTATTTGAGTTACCTCCCTTTGTATAGTTAGAAACAATCCCGGTAGTAATGGCACAAATATATTCTTTTTGGAAGTTCCAGAAGTATTTACAAAAAAAAATACAAATACAGATAATAATAATAATAATAATAATACTTTATTCCAAAAGCAAGTACAGCTTATAGTTTTATAAAAAAACATCTACTGTTTTTATGCAAAACACAAATTTTGGTTTCTCAGAGGATTTTTCCCTACAGTCTTCAGTTTCTTTCTGTCAGTAATTTATGTGCTGATTGAAAGCATTTGTTCCATTACTGCTTTTCCTCACTGTTGAATGTAGAACAGATTAAACCTATTGAGCATTTAACATTGGCCCTAAGATTCTTCTGGTATTTATCACAAAATAATAAAGGATGTTTGCTAATGGATCAATCTAGAGTTATTTTTTTATGAATGCAAAAGATTTATATTACCAATATCACAGTTGACACAAAAGTAAGTGCTGCTTGGGAAAATCTTGAGTTAAGGTCTTTGAAATGGAAAATGTAAAACAGATTTATTTCATTTACATTTTTAGAATTCAATTAGAAAATGAGTGCTTTAATATTTTCCTGTGAGTAATGTCCTTCTATGATAGTCTGTATATGTCTGTCCAACTCTTTAAATGCTCTCATAATATCATTTTTATTTTGATTTTGATTTAAATCATATGAAGATTTTTGATAGCAATTTCTAAGTGAAGTTTCAAATTTTGTGCAGCTAGAAAACTTAACATAACACATAAAATCAACCCCTGCATTACATTTTCCTGGTACTGAAAAATCTGATGAATAGCTATTAAAAATGAAAACAGTTGATTAATTGAATTTCATGCACCGAAGCACTCTTCTGGATTTATATTCATCAGAAATGCTAAAAAAAGCAGATTATTTGAAAGCCAAATATGTATAAGAACAGTTGAAGGGCAATATGGCAAGGGCAATATGACCAAAAAGACCTAAAAATAATAGCCAAAACCATCCAAGGCCAACTTTGCCTGAGGGAGTTTAAACCTTAATTTCTTAATAGACTTATTATTAGTTTCAAAATTCATGAACGGACAATTTTAAAAAGGTTTGTTATTAATCATGTCAGTACCGAAGTACTGTCTACTGAGCTCATGATACCCTCTGGGACTGATAGTCCACAAGCAGTAGTATTGTCCCAGTGCTGTAAAAAAAGTGCTTTTGTATAAAGTTGCATACTTGTTATCTTGAAAATTTTGTTCCTTTCTTAGAGGGAAGTTTGGCATGGCAAAGTTTGGCAGACATTTCTTTTTAACATTACAACTGTTACTGTTGAACAAACATTTGTAAGTGTCTACAATGAGAAACATGATGCCTGATGACTACAGAAATATTCACTACATGACTTGTCATTTTTAAGTGATAACTAACAATTGTAATTCAATTAATTCAATTTCTCTTCTCTTTCCTCAATCTGACTTAAGTCAGCTGTTAGGCTTCTTCCTCTCTCCCAAGTTGGAGAGAGATGATCTAACCTAATAGCTGATTTTAGTAAGATTGCTTTTCTGTTGACTATTAATGAGACTATCTGGGAGGTTTTTTCTGTTAAGGAGAGTTTGACCAACCCCAAGGGATACATATTTAAAGCAGGAGACTCGAAACAAATGGTTGAGTCTCCTTTCTCTTCACCAATCAATATATTTCGGTCATCCCCACATTAGGGAAGAGTTAACAGATATGATGACATCTTTTTATTACAAACTGAGGATGCTTGCAGAGATTATCCTAGTATTTGGTTGTAGCTAAGCACTTTTAATTTTATACTGAAGTTTATTAATAAATTAAATTAATTGAAACAGTACTAGTTAATAATCAACTTTGTTTTAAAGATACAATAAATTTTGAACTTATGATAAAGGATTTCATGGACTCTGATTTATGAATTGTAAAAAAATGTCTTTTTAAAAAATTTAACTTTAATTATTAGTTCTGAGTCATCATATTTATAACCAAGAAAGAGCAATTTATTTTGAAATCCAAATTGTGTGATGGTTTATTTTTCTGATGATTATCATTTTTTGATGTGATGTTTATGTATGTGTATAAGGTAATGGTATAATTTTATGGTTTCTTAAGTTTTGTTTTGTAATGAACTAAAAAGGAAAATAGTTACAGTCAAAAACAAATAGAGGTTTTAAGATTTTAATGTATAATTTAAATGTCAGAAAATCATTGATTTTAAACATTGTCAGATCCATGTATACAAATCCACTTCAAGGTTCTTTTCCTCCATATCAAACCACTCATGATGGTGTTTGAAATTTTCAAGATCCTTTGACACAAATAGTTCAGTTTTTATACAATACAATAAAGGAGGTTATAAATTTGCTCTCCTGTGAAATCACATAAATATTTAAAAAAAATTATAACCAATTTTCCAAATAATATTTTTTGTCAACATGAATACATTTATTTAGATATTTCATTTATGTTAATACCTATGACAAATAATATGATAAAGATGTAATGTGTATTTGACAAAGGATTTAAAAGGCGGGAACACATAGTGACAAATGACCTGTAACAATTGATCTGAAATCAGTTTGTACTGTGAAATACTGAAAAAAAAACATATTCATATTTATCTTACGTTTTGCTTCTTTAACATAAAGTTAAATTTATTGTCAGTGGGTAATATTTTGTTGAAACACAGCCCAATTTGAAATTTATTTAATCAATGTAATCATGGCTTAGTTTTGACTTTGTAGAACAGACAAATTATTTCCGAGATATTATTGATATCAGTTATGAACTGTAGCGGGGGATCTAATCATCTCCTTGTAGTTTGAATCGGCTATTACGAAGCAGTTTGTACCGATTTACGAACCTAGGCATTGTTTAAATGTGTGACTTAATTGATTATATTGTTCTTTGAGAAATAATTTGTTGTTTAGATCTGTTACGGGGATGTGATTTATTGACGCTTGGATTTTTAAAGTGCTTATAAGACTAACTACATGGAAACATTCTGATAAAGATGGAACTTCAATAGTGCACTGGGTTTTTAAGCTGACCATAAACTTCGTGAAATGGAAAGTTTCAAATGTGTATTTGTCACGTACTTAAGATAAAATAATCATTCTGGATAAGACAACAGGAATTATATACCTGGTTTCTATGGGAACAAATTATATCATTTCACATAGAATGATGTTCTTAATTGGAATTATTTGTATGAAAAACTTAACACAATTAGATCTGTGAATTGATCGCTATTAACAAACACTTTATCAAAGAAGCAAACAATGCCCGTTTTTAAACAGTTATAAGTTACCATTTTTATTGAGGATTTTACGAGGTCTTACGATTTAATGGATTTCATAATGATAGAATTTTGTCACCAAATATTCTTTTAATGGATGAGAAAGAAAGATAATATCAGATAGAAAAAAATTGAAAAATATGTTACAATTCAAATGACCAGGAAAAGGCCATTTTAATTTCATGTTAATATTTTTGGAATTTTAAGTGTTTCGTTGGATTGATTTAAATGAAGTTTGTTGTATCTGTGAAAAATTGGAACATTTTGTGTTGTTTTTCGTAATACTTTAAAAGGTGTTAATTTTTATTCATTTGACTTGATTAAAACTTGGCATACATGGCCTTAACATAATGTGTTTTGATTTAGAATATACTAAATTGATGAATGATCAGAATTTTATAAAGATGAATCTTGCTTACGCTCCGAAAAAACAGCAAACAATGTTAACACCAAGGGAGTCATCAATGGCAAGAAATCATCTGGGAGAGTTAACTAAAGCATTTGCAGCCATTAATACAAGTAAAATTGAAATAAAAACTAAACCTCCTCTCAAGAGAAGTTATTCTGTTACACCTACAGGAACATCACAGGGTTTGACAAACCCAAATGGAGTAAGACCCAAGATGCACAAAAGTCACTGGCATAGTACTAACGATTTGTCTACAAGAAGACAGAATGACCTCACTCCTCCTCCTCGCTTTACTGCTAATGATTATATCTCAAGAAGAGCGATTCAAAATGACCTGCTCCCGTCACCTCGTTTAAGAAATGAGGTTATTGCAGCTGCAAAAAAAATCCAAAGTGAGGTTCTTGCGACAACACATTATATAAAGCCAGATATTGAACAAAAAGCTGCACAGTACACACAAGCAGAACTGCTTAAGCAAAATTATGCTGAACATGTGTACAAAAAGTTGACTGCCTCAGAGGAAAACATGCTTCAAAAATCTGCTTACTTTCATAATTCTATTACTACAAAACTGAACAGTAGTTCTCAGACTATAAATAGTACGTTACAAAAACAAGCCTATAGTGCCTCACAGCAACCTGTTCAAAACTCTGTCATGCAAAAATCTTATATTCAGCCGGATGTTAAACAATCAGTTACACTGAAACTGATATCTGTTCAATCAGCAGAAGAGGTATCAGAAAATAATGAGTAAGTTATGTAAAATGAGCAGTGTTTTGATAAAGAATCCATACTGGTGGAAAATTAGAGTGATATTAGAGAATATCTGTACTGTAGGATATCACTATGAAATTAGAAACGCATAAATAAATTCATGTCTCTGTATTTTGTTTGCCCAAGTGTGTGCATTTTGTTGACAAACATGTATTCCATCTGTGAAGAAAAAAATGTGGGGGGATTTTTCCGTGTAGCTCTGGATCATGCATGCCTAATTTTGTATTATTTGTATTAAGTAGCCCAAAAATGGTATCGCCCAAACTGAACAGCTGTACCCAACATGACCTAACTTTAAAAAAAAATGGACATATGAAATTTATAACCACCATTATATACATATACGGTTCCTAAATAAACCAATTTTAAGTAGTATACAAAATTTGCCAATGGATCCCAAATTTTTTCCAAAGTTTTGTCACAAATTTTGTTATTTCATCCTGGTGTTTTTAGCAATTATTTTAGCAATTCCTATATTCCTTATATATATTTAGATTTTTTTTTCTCTCACATATAGAATTGTTTATAAAACAGATAAGAGTCTCAGACAACAACAACAAAAAATCATTCTATCCTGATGAATAGCAACTACATTTTTTGTATTTGATTACATGTACTGGGAAATAATGAAGGATCTAGTATTTTTTCACTATAAATGATCTTTATCAATGATTTTGTAATTACATGAAACTGAAATCGAACAACAAAAAGGAAAGATTCTGAAGATGGAAATGATTTTTTTATGTCCTTCGTTTGCTGGAAAATAATGTTAATTTGCTTGTATATTGATAGATTTTCAGATACCATGATAATCCATATCTTGTGCTTTGGGTTTAATTGTCTGTTGCATTACTTTATGATGGAATGAAACCAGAAGAAGAAAAAACAAATTTCACTTCCTAAGTTTGAGGTCATTTTATGTAAAACTTTACCAAAATTTAGCATTGACAGGATTCTGGCACATTTTAAGCAGTTTCATCTTTTTTACAGGTGTACAGTGCTGGTGTTGTTTATAAATTCTAGAAAAGGGATTCATTATTTGGAATAAATTATGCAAACATCAACCAGATGGTCCCTTATTTTGCCTACATTTTTTGTTGTGTACATTAAGGATAGTCCATTCAAAAATTAAATCTTTTCAAAATTTTATTTGTGGTATTGATTTTAATTTCTGATTTTTACTGACAATTTTCCCTTTTTAGCAGCTAATTGTCCCCTGTCAGTATATAATATAAGGGAAAACTTTCTGAATTTACAGTTTCTGCACACACTGTATATGCTAGTAGGTGTTAAATCAATATCCATCAGTATTTGTCATCTAAAGAATCTTTCTAAAAAATATGCCCACACCGTAGGTAATGGGGGCATTAAGTGTTACCCTTGACATTCAGTCCTTCCGTCTTTCTGTCCATCCCTTATTGTGTCTGCACTCTAACTTAAGTTTTACTCATCCAAATTTTATGAAACTAATACACAATGCTACTAACCAAAAACTCAAAGAAAGAGTTCAAATTTCTTCTAGAGATATGTCCCTTTATAACCCAGACACATTCTTCTTTAAAATTATTATTATTATTTATTTTTATGTTTTATTAGATTAGACAAATAAAAGATGTCTTGTTAAATAAAAATGAAGTATCGATTTACACTATAGAACTGTTAAATCTGAAAAACTCCATACTTATGAGCTACTTCTGTTATCTATGTATGCTTGGAAACATCAGATACTTGAACAATTGCCCATAATTGGACAAGTATACATTTTACCTTTTACCTTTGTAGTAGAATATTACGGGGTAATAATATATGTCCTTAATCACATAATGTAGTTGACTGCAACTTAGAAAGTAACAATTATATATAGTGTTGCTTTTAAGTACAAACTTCACTTAAAACTTTAAAATATATTCCCTTTCATTTTCAAATCAAAAGGCTATATTTACTGTAAAAATGTGAGATCTATTTAACAACTGTTATACCTTAAGGCAGCTTATATTTGGATCCGATTACTATATGCAATTTTTGCAAGTATCATATAAATGTGAATATAAAATGTCACAAATATGACAATCTTTGATCTTCTCTTATATAAGTATATCATCAAAGTTGGAAAATCTCAGAAATATTATGAATTGCCAAGAAGTTGGCTAGAAAGGGCTTAATGCAAACAAAGAAGTCATGTAAAGAAGCAGGTTTACAGTCCTGTATAAAACTGGTTCCTCTCTGAGTTTGTTTTGTGGATACCACCAAGGTTATGAATGAAACAGTTCCCTGCCCTGTATTATAGATCAGACCAATTTATTATGAAGACATGCATTAAGTACTAATATAGATTTGAACCTACATTTGATTGTCCAATTTTTCAAGATTTTATAAATCAGGATTTTTTTGTGTTATGATTGACCTTATCAAGTGCTGTCAAATTTTACCATTTTGCAATTCTTTCAGTTTTTACTTGTTTTGCCTATTCATTCCGTCTATAAGTTTGTGTATAGTTACAATATTTAGTGATGTAAAATGTTCAATGGTGTCATTTAAAATAAATCACAAATCAATAAGAGGGATTACCTTGTCATTCGTTTTAGATATAAGGGTTGTAATCTTGATTTTCAATTTATAAAAAATGTGTAATAAACTTTCCTGTGTAATAAAATTGGTCACTTAACCAAGATTTTCAATACTGTTGCATATAACTAATGTTTTCAACATTGAATAATACAGTTGATTGTTTACACCCAGGTACGATTTATTGTCATTATAAAAGTGTTCAAAAGAATTATTACTTTTAATGGCTAAAGTAATCCGTAATGATCTTATATTTTACAGAAGGAAGCAAGTTTTGTCAATAACAGAAGATAAATCCAAGAAATTATTAGAAGGGAAGTTAGATAAATCACAGAATGATTTTGTGGGTAGAGCTGGTTTGACACACCAGCCTGTAGAAACCGTCAACGTTAAACAACAGGTTAGTTCACAAATCTTTGCCAAAAATAAGTTGGTTAGATAAAAGTTTTTACTCTTATACAAGTCTATTCAAAATCCTTACAGTTTTTAAACTGAAAAATGTACAAGTATAAATAAATTAAGGAGATGTAACATGTCAAAGAGCGAGAAACGTAGCAACACATAAAAACGGCAAGCTTCAAGAGGTCTGAAAGTTTGACATTCAAGCAATCATTGGTGAATACATCTCTCGTTTGTTCCTTATTTGTAAAAATGTTTTGAATCTTGTCAACAGATTGTTTTAATCATACTTCTATCAACATTATGGACAGCATTTGCTTAGTAATTGCCGTTTCAGAATCTAAAGAACTATTGGTAATGAAAAATAAATTGAAAATAATATTACTTCATGTATGGAATTTTCATCGATTGTGATGTTTTTAACCCAGCATTTTGGTGTAGACTTGAAATATTACCCAAAATGCCTCAGATTCTGAAAAGGGGAATATTAGCTAGGTTAAAAATCCTTTGAATATATAGGATTTTAAAACTGCTTTGTTTCTATTGTGTCCCTTTTTATTCTGCCTCAAAAAATTCTGGTTTCTATAGCAAGAGGGTATAAGTTGAAAGGTTACTTGCAGATATTGTATTTTTTAGAAAACTGTATTTTATAATTTTCTCATTAATATAAGCTTCCAAGTTCCAATGAGGAGTACATGTTGAAATCAAATGTACTTAAACTATTTTTGTATTATTTTCTTAGTGTCATTGGACAATATACTCAGTTGTAAGTAAAAAGACAAATGTGTTATTTTTTAAACAAATATATGTACACTGCATTAATCATGGAAAATTATCAGGGGAAAAGACATAAACGTAAAATTCTGTTTGACACAGACACACTGACATTGCTTCACATCTTCCATATTTACCATGGAAATCATGCATGTTTATTTTCCAAATTCTTGCAAGTATTCATAAATATTCCAATTTGTTCATGACCTATTAAGAATTTGTTTTTGTTTTGAAATCCCCATTGCTCTGATGAAACATGTATCTTTGATCTACCTGAGTTCATTTGGAGCAATTCTGATGACAACAAATGGAAACATTGTTGAAAGCTGTACATAAATTAAATTATCAGATATTTTATAAACATGTGAATGGTTCTGGTGTAAAGGTTAAGAAATACTGTCACTTTTTTAATATGTGGTTGAAAAATACAAACAGAGCATGACAGTACATGTACTAGTGAATAAAGAAAATATATATATTCATGTATATATACTGATATACTGGAAATGCACTTTTGCTAAAATACATAGAAGCAATTTTTATTATATTTTTGTGTTGTTACGGTGGTGGTAAAATATAAAAATAAAAGCTATATTTGGAGCATTTTGTATTGTACATTATGTTTTGGTTAACAATATGCAGTTCTGTTAAAAATGTATTTTGTTGTGTTGATTTTGATTTTTTTGTTGTTGTTGTTTGTGTGGGTAATTTGATATAATGAAGATATATTTGCACTCTACATTAAATTGCAAGTCAAATTTACACATTTTGTAAATGAATTGTGTAGATTTTTTAAACATCATATCAGTCTAGTTATTTCTTTTGAAAATATATGCATGAAATTGTTAGCACTGGATGTTAAGCAAGTATCAATCAATCAATCAATCTACGGTAGTCACATTAGATTGATAAGTAGACCCATGCCATTTATTCATGATCAGAACACAATATTGTAAATCATAAATTGTTTTCTACACAATAATGCCATATCTTTGAAAGAATTTTGTTTTGATATTTTCTCTCTTTTAAGTCCCTTACTGACGAAGTCGAAGGTGACTTTAGGTTTGCACTCTGTCAGTTTTTCTGTCTGTCTGTCAGTCAGGCAAATCAGTTTTCCACACTTTTTTTTCTTCGTGCTTGAAGATATTGATTTGATATTTAGTATATAATTTTATCATGACTAGTTATAGATCAAGTTCTAATTTTGTTCCGGTCTGATGATTTTGTGCGGAGTTATGGTCCTTGGACTTGACAAAATTCAAGAAAGTAATCAGTTTTCTGCTTTTTTCTTTCATCATGCTTGAAGATATTGATTTGATATTTGGTATATAGTTTTATCATGACTAGTTGCAGATCAAGTTCAAATTTTGTTCCGGTCTGAGGATTTCCTGCAGAGTTATGGTCCTTGGACTTGACAATATTAAAGAAAGTAATCAGTTTTCCACTTTTTTTTTTCATCATGCTTGACGATATTGATTTGATATTTGGTATATAGTTTAACCATGACAAGTTACAGATCAAGTTCAAATTTAGTTCGGTTTGGATGATTTTTTGGGGGCAGAGTTATGGTCCTTGGACTTAGAAAATTCACTCAAATCATCAGTTTTCAACAATTATGCTTGAACATGTTGAAGATCATATTAATTTGATATTTGTTATAAAGTTTACACCATGACAAGTTATAGATTAAGTTAGCATTGTGTTCAAGTACAATAGATTTTTAACCGGTAGGGGACCATGTATTGCCATACAATACTCTCAGAATGCTTGTTTTAATGTTATTTTCAAGGAGATAAGTGATTTGAAAATTTCCTTAACTCACTCACAAACTGAAGATATGTTATGTTATGATATTTTTGTGAATGAAAGGCTGAGTTTTCATATCAATTAACTCCATAAAAATAACCTTTATTACTTATAATTGTATTAAAATGCGCTAAAATTATGTCCAGATAAAACAATAAAGAACACTTACAAAACTATTTTGCCTGTGTAAGAATTCAAAGTGTGTTTTCAAGTATGTGTAAACATTTGAGTTAACATGACCATCACCACTGAAACATACATAGTTGAAATTTTGCATTATATAACAATGGCAATAGTTGAAGACCAGGAGTCAATTGTGAAAAACATCAGCACTATTTGCCAAAAGGGCAACATATGAACAGACTGTTAGGTGCAATATTTAGAAGTTGTAAAAGTATAGTTCTGATACTTTAAGGAATCCATGACATACCTGATCATATTATTGTTAAATAGACCTTGATGGAATTGAAAATCTTATAACAGAACTACTTTGGTATACTTAAGGTGGCATATTATGAATAAAACTTGGTATGATATAGGCAAATGTGTATGACTAATCATATTATAGTGATTTCTAATATTTTCCATATTTTGTAATACATGTATAACCAGAATTTGCCTCAGAATAATTTAACAAAAGTTTCTGACAATCACTTCATAATTATTCAACACAAATGCTACTTCAACCAGGAATGTAAGTCCAAGAGATTATGTATCCCTAAGATAGAAGTTTTTACTTAGTCCATGAAAATGACAAAACTCATGTAGGTTAAGAAGTTTTCTTAAATCTGGATGCTTGTCTACTGTAAAGATGGTATGGTAACCTTTAAATGTCTGCTTTTGTTAACTTCTTTTGTTGGGTTGCTGGTTCATTTATCATTACATTCACCTTACATCTCTGTTAACCAAAGTCAACAATACATTGGTATATAGACTTTAGTACTGTATGGTGACTAATCCATGTATTTTTTTCAGGTGAAGAAGTTAAAACTAACGATATATATCATATCTACATAATATTATAATAATTTGTCATTTTATTTTCAGGAACAGAATGCAAGAAGAAATTTTGCTAGAAGTTATGTAAATGAAATTACAAAAGAAGCTATATTCACGGACAGGAAAAGAAATGAATTATTAAAACAGTGGCCAATGATTTTTCATGAAATGGTCTATTCGTCCATGAGTGACATGTCAGACATGCAAAGTTATATGAAAAAATGTTTAGAAGAATTAGAGAAAAGCTAGCAGTGGTATAACAATAGTTTTATTGCCTTTTAATGGGCCGTTGCTAAGTGCCATGCGAATGTCTTTCATTAGTTCTTCAGAATGGCCGTCCCATGACGGAATTCTGCATCTGTGACTGTGATGTATAATGGCAGCAAGACGTCAAAAGATGGTTTACTATATTATGAACACATGGTATTCAAGGGTACTTTAGAGATGTGAAATGAAGTAAGATGCACTTGCTGAATCAGAGATGATGAATGCACTGCGCAAATGGATTAATTTAAGAAATTGTATTTATTATGAATGATTTGTTTCTAAAAAAGATTTCACTTGTGAAGAGACAAATTAATTTCTGAGATTTTGATGCAGTTTTATATAGGTGCTTTTATATCAAATTCTGGTGTGTAAAAGGAAAAAAAAAGATTTGAATCAAAAACTTCTGCCAGCACATAAATGTTTTCAACACACATACTATTTATCGGTTCATTAAGGATTTTGAGTAATAGATAAAAACTTGTTCATTTTATCAAATTATTGTGATTGTTCAAAAGCATTTAAAAAAAAAACAACATAAATTTCTGATGTTTAAAAGTTTAAATTAGACTGTTCATCTTCCATAACATATAGTCAAAGATTTGTCTGATGGCCTAGGCTGTTTTGTGGTCTTGGGACCAAGTCCAACATGTGTCAGAGTAATGATCAAGGGCTTCTTAACATACTGAAGTGTTATCATTTTACATGTAATAGAGTTTCTCCAAGATCAATGCACACATTTTTCATGTAATTGTATCTTGCCATTTATATTTGTTTATTAATGGAAATCATTTATTTGATGTAGTTAAAATTTGTAGATATGTCTCAACCTCAGAGTGATTCCATATGCATATTCAGCCTTGTCGTTTGAAATCATTGGAAAAAAAGGTTAATATCATATTTGAATTTATCCTTAAAATGCCAAGATAAAAGAAAAAAACAAACTAGTGAAACTTTCTTTTAAGGATAAATCTTGCACTATTGACTAATTAATACATGTTGCAAGTTGTTTGTATAAGGTATATCACTGCATAAAAAAATCAACTTACAAAATCACTCAGTCATAAAATTTCTTATAAATTTATATGGCATGTAAGGGACCTTTTCCAGGAAGATTGTCTAGCCCAACAACATTTTTGCTGGCCTAGGCTGTAGGGCTTGTGGTTAATTGTGAAGAATGGAAATGAAAATAAAAACAGCTAAAATGTAGCTCTAAGATGCCTAAAAAATTTTGTAATTTCATTAAATTCTGCTGTTTGTATTTGTTACCTACTTGATTTCAATAAAACATATCTGGTCAAAAAATTATGACAGTTCTCAGCTTGTGCCTTCTATAGGACAGTAGCCAAGTAGAAAGTGATGTCAAACAACAAGCAAAATTCAAGAAAATTAAACCATATCCAGGATCATTTTGGGTTTTTGTAATT